>JANZLQ010000007.1:28735943-28776960 GCA_026212715.1 Elanus axillaris | reverse complement strand
TATGTCCATGCCCACAGTCCTGTGTCCTTTGACTGGATTTAGTGATAATCTCTTACAGTGTCTCGGCCAGGAAGTCTCCTAGTACTCTTTACCTATACAGAGCTTAACGTGAAGGACTGTATCTGAGAGCCATGAAAACATCAGCAGCATTATTACTACTTGTAATTGCGTAAAAACACTGATACTTAGAGTGAAACTTGCCATTTTTATAAAACTGAAGAATTACATCCTAAGCAGGCTTTGTGGTAGTACTGTGTGCCCTAAATAACTTAACCTCAACAGCTATTAAAAACAATAAAAACAAACCCTGCCAAAGTGGGTTAAGCCAAGGGAAAGCACAGCTGACGGAGGATGGCTGAGACTATTGAACCTGATATTTGAATGAACAGAACCATATAGTGAGGCAGAGGCTCCGTAAGAAATTCTCACACGGAAATATATATTCTCTTCCATCCTCTGCGAGCATTGCACTTGGAAATGCTGAGTGTTGACTTTCCCAAGTAAGCATGGGTCAGTAGCCAAAACAGTCAGCTGCTTTGAAAATCAGCTACATTTCAGTTTCCAGAAGAATAACAAAAAAGACAAGCCAGTAACTTGTCTAGGCTCCTTCAGGCAAACACTATTCAGAAACCATTCAAACAACTCCTTACAATTTTTAAACGCTTTCATAAATCGGGACCCTTAAGATCCCTGTTTTGGCAGTGTTTGTCTCTGCGGTTGGCCATGCAGTTCACAGCTTTTCCTGCTCTAATAAGGTATAGCAAAGACAAGCAAAATACTCATATGAAGACGTTCACGCACTCGATGAGGCTCTACAGGCAAAAGCAATAATCCTGTACTGCCGAGAGGGGAGGCTGTGGCAGTGGTAGGCAGTGGTGTGCCCAGAACCTTCCTGTCTGCACCCTTCCCAAGCTGGGGGGTTACTTGTCTGAATATTCACTGCTACCTGTAAAACTAGCCCTCATCAAAATCTCTGCATAGAAAAAGCCTCCTTTTCTAATGAAACATCCTTCCTCGCCTCAATGGAACAGGCCCTGCTATAGCTTTTATGGAAAACGCTGCCATCAACCAAAAAGATGAGTCCTGTTGGGGGTATCTGCTATTAAATGTGGCTCTCCCTTTCAGATCTGCATCAGCATCTGGTCTGTGGGCTGAATTCTTGCAGCTCTTTCGAGAACTTCCTACCCATGGAAAATCAAAACCTTTCCCTTTCAGACCTTGTTCTGGCAGGTTCCCAGACAATGAATTTAAAACAGCAACATACAAAATAAAATAACATGAATCTGTTTTCACAGGTTTCTAAAACATATAAATAAAATATTTGGAAGATTTCTTTTCTTTCCCTCTTTTAACGCTTGTCTTTGTTACATATCCTGATTTAAGTGTATACATCTGCAGCTGCTGTAAACAACAGTACTGAATAATGTGAAGAGTGTCAGCAGGCCCTTCTGATTCTCATATTTAGAGAAATCACTCTAAGCTTTGCAGGGATGTTTTTCTCATAGGGTACACATGGAATATAAAGAGGGGGAACAGTACGTAGATGTCAATATTTTATCAGCATAAATACGGTAAGCCTTTTTTCTGCTGTTCCCCACCGCCCCATATTTTATATCTGAGACACTGACTGAGGGCTAGCTTACATTTAGCAGTACTTCTGGATAGAGAGCATTAGCAGCCACATTTATAAAGAGGGATATAACAGCTAATTACAGCAGAATGCAGCTGCAGAGTCAAAGGTAAGCCAATAAAATTCCCTGCAGAAATGCCCTTTGCTTGCTTTACTTAGAATTGATTATAGAATTAGTAGGTGTTAACTACAGTGTGTGAATCTCTCTTGTGCCACGCTAGTATGGGCATTGCATATTTCAGTATGTATAGTGTTTCACAAAAACACTTTTAACTTTGAAACTTTTTTCCTTAAAATAATAGTAATCAGAAAAAATCATGTTCCTAGCTCATAATTGGAAGTATGTAAATTAAAATTACTTCTATTGCTATGGCTAGAATTATAGCTTCTGATATGGTATTTTATAATAGAATTTCCTTTTCTGGCTATTTAGTGTTTTACATCTGGTGTTTATGATAGATGACAGCCAGTTAGTTGTAATTAAAAAACATAAAAGGACTGCAGGAATTGACCCATGACTACATATCCATGCAGAATTACAGCTTTGCTGATAGAACTGATTTAAACTTTCCTAACAAAACCCACAGAAATCTCTCTGCCAAAAAGGGGAAAATTCTTCAGCAATTTTATCTATAATGTTCTTTCAGAAAATGGCACATTTCAATACAAATTGAAGTTACATATTCCTTTCAATTACTTGTAACTGAAGTTTGTTATGGATGACTTTCAGAATTGTCTTTATGAAATTACAATTGTATTTCTTTTTTTCCGTATTAATTTTGTGACTTTACACTTTTAATGCCTCTAGGATTTAGCACTCTTCCTTTTTATTTTAATATCTTAATTTTTTTCCAGCCTTGTAAAATTTAGAACGACAAATGATGTAAGAAACCACAACTTTTTAACACTGCATTTTTTCAATTTGAGAGGAGAAATCAGTCATCAAACCCAGAAATAAATAAAAAAGTTCAATTCAGTCCAAGACTGAAATGTATACAGCATTTTGGTTTTCTTCACAAAGCTGGGGAAAAATAAATAAATAAAAAAAAATTATATTGTTGTTCTGACAGGCTTTCTTCTTCAGGAATTGAAACTGGTTTTCCTACCAGTTCTCACATTAAATATAGGCAGTGATTGGTTTTGATTCTACAGTAGTTGTAATTGATGAAGTACTAAAAGCCGCAAGCAAATCCGAAATCGCCTTGTACTACAGGCTATGTAACCAAGTGGGGAGACACGGTACCTCTTCCAAAGATTTAAACCATCTAAATATCGATGACCAAGTTTGAGACGTTGGTTAGGGCTGGAAATGGCATAACCAGAGAGCAGTAGAGCCAGGAACAATACTGGTTCCCTTCATTTTTCAATTCCCACCTACTATCTATTCGACCAGTCTGCCCTTCAGAGAACCACTAGCTTTTTTATTCACCCTGTTTTTCCTTCCTCCAACTTACCTAGAGAACCCGTTACCGTGCTCTGTAACCGGCATAACAAAGGTGTTACGCTGAGCACCTTTCAAAGTGTGTGTAGGAAGAGGATAAGCACATTAAATCATGGCATCTATACAAAACCAGTAGCCAACTTTTCACCTGCTTCTTTGCAGCCTGGATTAAATCCAAATCCTGACAACGATGTTCAGTTCAGAAAAGGATCTTGCTAAATTCCATAGACCCCAGGGAGCCTCTCCCATCTCCCCAGGCCAAAGCATGTTGCGCAGGCTGGGCATGGGAACCACACCGAAGGCTGCCTGCGCTGAGCTCTGCGGAGCTGGAAGATGGGCTTTCACCCCCCGGCCGTGCCCGCCGTGCTCACTAGACACTCGTGTGTTTGACAAAGATCACAGAATGTGTTTCCTGTGGGAGAGCCATTGCAGAGTACTTATTTTCTAGATACAGAGACTAGAGTTGTGATGGGGGGATTCTGGTTACGCACCACAACGGAGTTACTGCAGCATTTTAGAGATGCAACTGAAAATATGTTTTTAATGTCTTGCAGATGTGTGAAGCTGGAAATCACTTTATCAACGTAACTTTAGCTCACCAAAATCATTCAGGTCTGTCTTTGTTGTCTGTTTGTCTATTTAAGACTGGAGTGTGCTTAACCTATCTATCTTCTGCTGGTATACAGTAATTTATGTATCCACAGAATAAAGAAAGATGAAGTAGGTACCATACCATTGGTGTAACATCTTCAAAATAAATGTGCTGGCAAGGAAACATTAGCAACACTGTTGTTGTTTCAAAGCTTATAGCAAACTTATCTTAATTTAGACACAACTGCAACTTAAATATGGATTGAAGCACGGAAGTTCTCTAAAGCATCCTGTTGACTGACAACAGAGAATTCCATTTTAAACATGTTTGAAAAACTTTTAAACTAGATCGCAGAGTTTTTAGGTACACACATCTCCTGCAAAGATATACACACACACACACACACACACACATATATATATGTACGAATACACAAAGAGACTTGTGAATACCTACACAGGCATCAAAGTATACGTATGCTCTTAAAAGGCTGCTCCAAGCATAGGTTTTCAGGGTCTTTTGTACCATGAGAATAAAAGTTATATACTAGAAAGTAAAATATATTTTCATATAATAATAGTATAATTCCCACTATAACACCATATTCAAGAAAATACTTTACCACAGTATGATCAACTTCACACACTGACATCAGTTTCTAGTCTGGAAAACTTTTGATGTGCTGTGGTTAAGCAGGTCCTTATGTTCTTTGTTGCAAGGGGCCTAATTCAGTTTAAAAACAGCAAGACCCAAATAATTCATCTACATTCTCAGTGCCTACACGTATTAAAGAGAGCATTGTTGCCAGAACTTAAAATGAAGTGTTGCATACATGGCATTTTGTGAGTTTTCTCTCTGGCTGTAAGAGTCATCCTGTTAGCTCTGGAGCTGTTTTCCTGTTCTACCCTGGGATGACGGATGAAGATGTGAGAGGGGACAGGTTCACGTTCCTGAGTCAGGCTGAATAAGATACAGGTGCACCCTTTACATCCCAGAAGAGTGCCCTTAGCCCTCGCCTGCTGGCTAGCCCACATTAAACCACTTGTCTCTCCTCCTCTGAACAAAGGTTGCATCCTTCAGACATGCCAGACCTTTCTGTAAAAAACTGATACATAGCTCACTAAGCAGCATTCTCACTAGGGTGAACAGCTTTTGCTGTCTCAAAAGATTTCACTGGAATTTTTCTAACAAGTGGTACTCTGGGAACACTGGCCAAGGGGATGGCTGTTAGGTAGGCAAGTTATGATAAGGCTCAGTTCCCCTCCTTGTACTAAAACTGGTTTTGTCTGTTTGGTGTTTTTTTTTTTCCCTTCTTTTTTCCTTTCATAAAGGAAGTAAAGCCTGTTTTCCAAGTCCAACTTACAACCCCTTCACGTGGCTCTTCTTGCTGGTATCCTGTCCCAACTATACATACGAGGTACATGACTTTCTTCTGCTTATGTGCAAAGGGTAGGTGGTTACTTGTTACAGCCTTTGCCTGCAGAAAATCTGCAATGCCTCCACGCAGTTCCCTCTGCTCATCAATCATTATGTTCTGTATGTCAGAATCTACTTGTTCCCACAAATCTTTTGCCACCAGACCCTTCTTTTCCCTCACATCAATATCATGACCCTTGTGTATATTCCCCTCCACTACAGACTCCCCAGTGATCCAAGGATTTACCACCCATCTCCTCACCCCATCCAGCACACTGCGGAGTTCCTTTCTAGCTATTTTTCCTCTCCCATTTCAAGTACAAGTATCACACTCTCCTTCCAGGAGGAGCTTTTGAAAACTTGCCCTTTTGCTTTACATAAAGTATACAATTAACAGATTAACAGTGCTTTTTTCTTTGCAACAGGTTGGGTCTTGGATTAGTTTCACAGTGATGACACAAACCCTGCCAGGTAAGTTTGAAAAAGAATGAAGATAGTTTCTAAATAGTGGAAGTAAATTCTGAAAATCTAAAATTTGCCAAAAACTTTATAGCATATGAAACACTGCCATCGAATCTCCCTTGTGACATGACTGTATAAACTTTCAAAGTCCTACCCTCTGAAAGCTGCAGAGAGCATGAACACTACCGCAACACCTTCTTTTGATCAAAACCAGCTCTCTGCTTTTTGTGAAATACTGTTTTTCTTCTGATTCCACAGTGAAAGCAGACATTGAAATTTACAAAAAAAAAAAAAAAGTCAGTATTCTTCATCTACAGTCAATCATTTTTTATATAGGAAAATTTCTTTGTATTGTAAACCTGGAATAATACTTCTAATAGGGAGAAGAAAACAGCTTAACTTAGTATTTCAGAAGAGGAAAGACACATGTTCCTGGTAGCATTTCCCTGTTTGCTTATATCAGGCAGCCAGCTTGTAACAGAAGCTTGCTTAGTAGCATTCACGACTCTTGCTCAGTACTTTCCTGCATCCTTAGAGACCTAAATACCTATACAAATATGGTCGCTGGGACTGAGGTCTCCAAAATATTAACTTTTAATTTATTTTTCTACTCCAAAACAGAAACCTATAAAAGCTATTGCAAAAAGTAGCTCCACATGGCTTACAAATGAAAAAGAAAGGAATTTCAAAAGTAGATTAACCTGCTTCATGTAAAAATCAAACTTTTAATTTTTTTTAAAAGATATAACATTTTTTGTGCATCAGGCTCTGGTATGGAAATGACCTGAAAGTTTGAGGACATTGTAGGGCTGCGTTGACAAGGACAGGAAGCAGCATCATATGCAGCACACTCATCGTTGCTGTAACTGTCCCAAAGATAACTTGACCGAATGGAATGTTTCTGATCCACCAGCTCATTTTAAGGAAGAAAGGATAATGAATTTGCAAAAAGCACCTGTAAAAGCATTCCCCATTTGGTGCCGCTCAGCCTGAAGTGAGAGATAGCTCAGAGACCACTTACTGGCTCCTGACAACCACAGCAGGGGCCTGGGCACCTATAATGGTTAGGCTTTGTAAGACCTGGCTGCCAGGCAGCTAAATCTATTTTTGCACCTACTGCCTACTTGCTCCGGGGCCAAGTCCTCCCTCCATGCAGCAGGAAGTTCAGCACAGGTCCCTGTTAGGGTTGGGAGCCAGAGGTAAAACCAAAGAAGTGTTATAGGCCAAAAGCAAGCCAGAAAAATAGCTGAGAGAGGCCGTGGGTAATTCTGTGTTGAGACGGCACCATGCCCAAGGAGGCCTTGTGATTTATGGCAAAGTCATAGGTGATACAGGGTGTCTCTAACAGATGTGAACATCATCTGTGTGAATTCTGATGTGGAGGCTGAGCCTCAGGCTATGGTATATCAGCAACTGCAAGGCTGAGAGCAAGGGCAGAGTTAATGTGTCTCTGCCCACAGAAGAGACCGCAGACTTTTCCATGAACCCTCTTGTATTCACAGAAACATACACTGAAAGAAAATACATGATCCTTTTTTTCCCCCCCTCTTTTTCCTTGGTAGTTGGAATTTTTGCTTTCCTGATGGTCATCCAGATGTCTCTCTGGGCCCAAAAGAAACACAAGCTGTACCTGAAGAGATTTTATCCAGAGGTGCGGAGAAAAGCAGCTATGATTCCTATCATCTTCTAAGGTCTTCACAAGAGTTGGAGCCTATGTGTACAGTTCAAGAGCTAACTCAGAGCAAATGAGCCATTTCATTCAGTAACCAAAGTGGATCACAGGAAGAACTACTGGATATCTTTTACAGAAAATTAACAGTTCAAGATGAAGAGCTTTTAATTAAGTGAAGAAATGTAGCTCTTGAAGTCTTGGTTCCTGCTAAAAGATATGATTTAATTAGATTTTCTGTAATGGAGCTAATTGGGAAGGGACAAGAAAATTGCTTGTATTGAATGTTAGGCTAGATACTTAGCTGGTGTAAATGGGCACAGATGCTGTTAAAATTAACAAATACAGCTCATCTGCATGCATTCAGGTCTGGTGATTTTAAGGTTCAGTGTTAGATGTTGATGAGAGTCTTGGATTTTTGCATCAGAAGATGTTTCACAGCCTTATTTTTATTAAACTGCACAGAAAGAGCACGTTCTGCCTCAGCTCCTCTAAAGCATCACATCAAAGAATGACTGCTACACTGTTAACACAGTTTAATCTAGCTTTACAAGGTTTTTCTTTCTTTCTTTCTTTTTTTTTTTTTTTTTAATTGAATCTCATAGCAAATCATTCAATACAAATTGGCTTAAATTGATCACTGCAGAGAGGTCTGTCTTTCTTTTATTTTCAGGTAGGCAGATCAGCCCCATGATCCCAGGAGAGGATTGTTTGTGAGGTGTTTCCCATCTTGCTACTGATTTGCAGCATGACCTTGGGAACATCATTTAAGTCCACCCCCCTTTCTTACACTGAACAGTTTCGGAAATAGCAGAAGAATTTTCTGGACTAACAAGCATGTTAAGATCCCCTTGTTCAGTGCCCAACTGCATCAAACACCATTCATCTTACTTGTATCAAGCACTGTGAAATCCTTGGGCACAAGGTGAATCAGAGTACAGCTTGTTATCGAAGAGGAAAAGGATCCTGCTAAATGCATTGCAGTCCGTATCTGAACTGCCTCAGGTGGACACTGCTGAAAGGCTTCACGTCCCCTTCAGCTTGGTTACTATCTGTTACTTTGCTTTCCAGGACATTATTTTTTAAGGGATTCTCTGGGCTTGTATTCAAGTCCTGAAAACACTTATTTGGCTCCATTTGCAGATCAGGGGTATACAGGTCAGGCAGAAGCACAATTTCAGTTACAGAGAGCAAAAGAACCAGAACTGCTTCAGCAAGTATTAAGATATGGCGAGTTAGGGCATTAAGTCCAGTTTTCATTCTATTTCTGTTGCACATTTATCGGTGTCTTTTGGCTCCCTTAGCCTGGTGAAAAACCTTGCCTAAAGAACTTTAATCATTAGAGAAACACTGGAGTACACAAGCAAGGCAGGCAGTTTGTCTCCTAAAGGCGCTGTTATCTTTGCACCAGCTCAATTATTCTAACAAAGTTAATTTGCCCAGTAAATCGGGTTCATATCCCTCTTCTAAAGTCTAACTTGCAACACTTATCCTATTAGCCACTGTAACACAGTTTCATCTTGGTAATGTAAATAAATCACTTTCTGTAGTTTTTTAACTTGTAACCTGTGAATGCCTAGAATTTTTTATTCCAGTCAACAGAAAACCCGAGTCACAGTCAACATCCAGTTCTCTAACCCAGACTGTTATAAAGACCTATTTTTGAAAAATCATTTTCTGTATTCTTTAGTCACTTATACCTAGCAACAATATTTTTGAAATCCTTTTTTTTTCCAGCCAGTGAGAGATTCATGAGTCAAGACTGTTGCCTGTTTTTTTTAATCCAGCTACTGGGATTGATTTCAATTCATGTTTATTAAAAGTCTCATTTTAGCAATCTTCAAGTTTAAAACAGTTCATGGGGGGGGGGGGGCAACTTGCCAAAATTACTTCCTTACCTGTTAATTTCTTGATTACAATGGCTGCAGTTTTAAATCTGTTCAAGGCATGTTTCCAGGGTGATTTCAATTGCTGTGAGCAGGGTTCCTATTCAACAGTTAGCTTAGGCAAAGAAAGTACTTCGGGAATTGTCTACCTCCCCGCTTATTAGTTGGTCATTCAGTACATGGCAGGGGGAAGATGGGGTTTGGCTCCTGTAGTAAATGACTAAAGTTTTAAAAAGGGTGTAAGAGCAAACACTAGGTGAGAACAAATGAAGATATGTTACAGAAGGATGTCTTAGATAAACATAGCAGATATTTTGAGATTCACAGGTGGGGTGTTGACCAGCTAAAATTGCTCTGAACAGTGTTAAACAGCTTCACAAATAGCAATAAATCCAACTTCCTGCACCTTCACGGATCTTTCTGTATTATTCTGTCCTCTCTGATTTCAGGGCAAGTTCCATGTGGCTAGAGCAGGTAAGTTAACTTGCTGGCATGAGGGGCATGTTTTGCTTTAAAACAAAGATTATATAAAAATGGTCAGTCTTTGTTTTGCTAAGTATTTTGGAGGCCTTGCTTTAAAAAAAAAAAAAAGAAAGAAAGAAAGAAAGAAAGAATAACTCACAAAAAAAAAGACAAACCAAAACCAGGCAAAAGGTAAGTGTCACTATATAAAAAGTTGCGATCAACAGTGATTTTACCAAAAAGCATAATACACCTTTTGGATCAAAACAGTTGACTCCACACAAACATATTCATGGGAAAGTTTATCACGACTGTGCTGATTACCTGGGGAAAAAAATGCCATACTGAGCTCTAAATATACTGGTATTTCTTGTATTGGGGGCTGATGAAGAAGGAAACGGTTAACTGCAAATTCCTTTGGCAATATTTTCTCTTAAGCACAGACCTAACTTTTTCAGAGCCATCAGCAGAAGGAAGGCAGGGGCAAGGCCACACCACTACCAGAATTTCATCATGTTTCAAGGTCAAAGGAAAGGAGTCAACCTCTAACACAAGCCATCAGACTCAGCTCGGGGAGTTGCTCCCCACTTTGGCCACTTTTAATACGGCTGCTTCACAGGCATTGCTGAGGATGTCACCATTCCAGTGCACTGGACGCACTGGTGTCCATGGAAAAGGGAAGATAATCAGGACAATATGAATTACATTTTGCAATCCCGCCTCTCCATGAGGGCCATGAAATCCACTACTTGCAACAAAACCCAATCTGTCCCTTTGAGCTAAATCCCTTTCTGATGCCGTTTTCCTCAGCTTTTGCAGCTGGAAAGGTGACGGGCTGCAGGGCAGTGAATCCCCTCCCTCTGGTGCCTTGCCCTTGCCTTTGTGCCCAGGGCCGGCCCGAGCTGCCCTGTGGCTTCTGTCAGCCCCAAAGCTTTCCTAACAGCTCATAGAGACAAATTACGGCATTTGTCAGAAATTTGTCAGGAGGCAGCAGCACTGTACAGCAAAAAAAATTGAGTGGTTGAGGTTGGAAACACATTCAGGGTAGATACGAGGAGCCGGTGCAGTCGGTGGCACAGTTAGGCCCCATGTATAGGGGTGACTCCTCCTCAATGCTCCTCAGAAACTAAGCCCTCGGAGCCAGGAGACCACAAATAAAGCAAGATGCAGAGGCACTGGGCCTACCAGACGACAGTTTTGGCAGGGGCTGTGAAAAATAAATCAGAAGGTCCTTCCTGGTCTGCCCAACAAGGACTGCGCGGAGACCATTGCTTGGCCTGTGGGCTCCAAATGTGTCTCAAAGTAATTGCTTCCTGGCCCGCCCGGAGAGACTGCTTAACGCCCAGGTCCCTCCGCCTTCACCTTGCAGCTGGATTTCTGCTGTCATCTTTCAGGTGGGTGAGTTCCACCTTTCCCAAAGCATTCCCGAGACTTTCAAATTCAGAAGCCTAACGTGAAGCCTTCAGCGAGGCAGCTCTGCGTTTTTGTGGCCTGCTCTTGCCATGAAGCGCCGGCCTGGAAAAGAGCAGGCCCAGCTCAGGCCTCCTGGTGGTGCAGGGAGGTGGTATGATGGGGAACCGAAGTGGCAGATGCTCCTCTACCCAACTTGGCAGCCTGTATTTGGAACCCCAGTTTGCAAAAGCCCTTAAACCCCAGCCATATGCTTGCCTTCTAGGATGGTTACCACATCTTTGCAGCTGACAGGACTGAAAACGATCTCAATGATTTCATTTTTCCATAGGAAAAGTAGAGCTTGAAAGGAGACTGAAAGCAGAAGTGAATAAAGGCAGATGGTCATCCTTTTATAAAGAAGCTATTATCATCAAAATATCTTGTACTTTCCATTGTTTTGTATAAAGAAAGTGACTCTAAATTGGCTTTTATCACACTAGGAACTGAGATAAAGCAGCCTGATATCAAAGTAGTTCTCTGAAAGAGAGCCTGCAGTGATAGCTAAATACAATAAAATAAAAATCACTGAATGTGAAGACTTCTAAAGCACACTATAAGAGGAAGAAAGCTATAGGAAAGCAAGAGGGTATTTATCTATTTATAGTTTTAACAAGTGCTGCTGAACTAAAAATTAATTCAAACTGTAAAGAGTTTTCCAGCAAGCTAATATTTTCCACATGATGCTTTATTGGCTTCCCTTTTCCATATTTTCCTAGGCACAAGTTTTGTGTTCAAGCAATATGCCCTGTCATTAACATTCATGAAAGCTTTTAGAGAAATGCACTGTATGCCTGTTTCAGTGTTCCACAGATAAACGTAAATGAAGTGTTGGTGCTGTCATTGCACACAGATTAGTATCTACATGAATAATACTTTATTATGAAAAGCCTGGTTTATCATAGATGAGTGTATAAAGGCTGCTGTATAGCTATGATTAAAGGCAATTTTCACATCATACATGTTTAGCACCACCAAAGAATGTTTATTTTAATGGTCTCTGTACATCTTCAGCCATATGTGACTCAAACATACAACTCTCTCTGCAGGTATCAGAGCCAAGAGCTGAGCTGTCCTGGGCCTTTGTCATGGTCCCAGTGTTTGCTTATTTATTTGTCTAGCACACCAGAGACTGGCTATCATGCAGCTCTGCCCTGTGAGGGTATCTGAGAAAACATTTCCTTGCCCATCATGCCTGACTGGACAAGCAGGTGTCCAGGTGAGGAGCGTCAGTCACCGCATGACTGAAATAATGCACACTGAATTTTCTTGCATTATAATAGCAGAGCAAAAGTCAAGTTAATGGGTCCTGAAATATGTGCGCTTATATTAAAAAAAAGTCTACCACATATTAACATGTCCATAATACCCGGGCTTCTAACATATACCTGCTTTTATCTAACTTCTAAAGCCTTTGAAGAATGAGGAACCAAGTAAGAGGAAATCTTTGATAGTTAAAAGAAATATGATAAGAGTATTCAATAATACTAATGAATTCCTTATTTTAAAAAGCAATCTTCACATCTTTTGTCAAAGAAATCTGATTGTTAGCCAGCTTCTTCCTAATACACAGTATTATTCCTGTGAAAAATAATATATCTCTACCAGTGATCCCTTTCGTACCCGGCCATAATAAGGAAGGCTTTTGTTTTAAAATTACACGTTTCACCATTTGGGGACTCTTTTAAAGCACTGCAGGACAGGCTCCAAAGAAAACAGACCACATCAAACTTTATTTTCCTCTTATTCATACTGAAAAGTTGATGAGTCTTCAGTTGAGTGGTGAAGCACTGTGACACTAAGTTACAAAACAAACAAATATTTATAAAGGTGTCCGTCTCCTCAAGGCAAGAATAGAAAAAAAAGGTACTTTTTTCACTTCTACTAATAATATGAGGCCATTTCCCAGGTTCAAGGGCATCCTTGCAGAAGGAAACATTGATTAGAGAGCTGGAAGGACCAGAATGTCGTCGCGGTGTGCTTTTAGGGATTAGCAGCTACGTCTTTTTGGAAAGAAATTTCACTCTTTCTGACAACTGAGCTTGACAGAAATGGATTAAAGATGACACATCTCCAATATCGTATCTAATGAAAAACAAAGTACCTATTCTTAAACCAATAGGGAATATTTGCCACATATACAAACACTGTATTCTTCCCCCCTCTGGTTTACATCATCTCTTTGCAGAAGGTGCTTTGCATTTGGACTTTCATGCTGACTCTTAATGACTTACCTATTAGAGCTTTGATACAGGCAGTGATGTCACAGGAAAAACAGCTGTTGATTTCAAAACACTAAGGATTAAGAATCTTTTTGTACACTGTTAACCGATTTCAGCCCTGTTGCCCCACACATATGTGATTACTTTGCTGCCATTTTTAGTTATCCTTCCAATAGCCACGTGAAGCACGATGCCATGTTCAGAGACTTGCTAAACACCCCACCTTAAAACAGTTGCAGAGCAGAGAGCTAAATCTCAAAGCAGTGAATTGCAATACTCTGCAGTACCTGAGCCCTAACTTCAAAATTACTGTCCTTGCTTCCTTTGCTCCTAACCTCTGCAAGGGTTGAAGCTATTCAGGGACTTCTCTCTGCAAAAATATACATATAATTCTTCCAGGTTTGCAACAGTATCTTACTATTAAACCATAAATCTGTAACAATAGAAGCTGCAACAGTCTCATGGACATGTTTGACATGTTTTCTTATTCAGAAGGCTCTAGCAGGTAAAAGGAAGACGGATATTTTGCTTATACGGCTACAGGAACAAAGTGAACAGGACTGCAGCAACCTACGGGCTGGCGTCTACACAGGGGCTCAGTGCCTTGGGCACCTATCCCAGGAGACAGCAGTGCCATAAAGATTTACTGCAATCTAATAAAGGCAATGCTGATCTTGATTATGGATATGAAATTAAATAAACAGGTAATCTATTTTGATCACATGCAAATATTTGCTGGAAGCTGTACCTCAGACATTTTTGCACTTGGTTTGGAAATACACATTTTAGAATAATTCTCACTCACACACTATAAGCACATGACAGACTTGCACAGTTACACAGGGAATTACTGCATGCCCTGTTATTATATATAGTTGTCTTCATTTTTTTTCTCAGGGAAATTGAGTTCTTTTCCTACCAGAGAAGTGGTGGCACATTTCCCTGCCATTACAAATTGCAAGACCAAATCCTTAGGGCAGACACAAGGCTTTGACTGAGTGTGCCAAAGTGTGTGAGCTTCACAGAGGGAGTTCAGGATTTATCCACAGATAGGAGATAACAGTCTCCACAGACTGCTCTGCTCCAGTGCTGATGTGCCTAAGCCCACAATGGACCAAAGCCCATCTCAGCCACTGCTTCTCCCTCTCAGAGTCCCTTTGCCCACGGGCCATGGCCCCGGCCAGCAGTTTGAGTGCACAAGTCCTCTTTGAACTGCTCAAGAGCTGAAGTGTCACAAGCTGGTCACAGCTGTGCTAGGCGATGTGCTGCAGGTGCAAGGCCAGGATGCTGAAGCCATCTAAAGAAGCAGTCCGCCAAATGGTTTTTCATCCTTGAGCAAGATGTTTGCTTCTCATCCCTTAGACAACTCTTGTGCTCCTTCCCAGCCCAAGCTTCGTTAAGGCACACATCTGACTCACTCTTGGTGGCAAAGGACTGTCCAGACCATCAGAAGCGAGCACAGCAACCATTGCCATCAAACACTTAGAAAAATGACTACTTTTATTTACTGGCAAACTGTTTGTATAGGAGCACTAAATCTGGGCGCATGCAACAGGCAATATGGGGCAATCTTGCCTACTGCAGTTCTGGGGCTTTGGGACTGCAGATGCATATATCATCCAAAAGGAATAGCTAAGAAAGCAAAAGGAAATACCTCATGTAATCACATTGTCGTGTTGTAATTATAGGCAAATAACACATTATAAAACATGTTGACAAGATCCCCGCTTCTCCACAGCCCTTCGAGCAGTCACTTTTCAGATATTGAGCAAACAGAAATAAAATCAAATCCTTCAGCGCCCACAAATATGCGATTGACATACACAATCAATAGGCAGTTACAAAGAGAGAGAAACTGCAGGAGTTTTCTTTTTGGAGTTAAGGAATGGGGAGAGAAACTATGTTTCCCCCCCACCTTCAGCAGAGAAAATAAAATTGATTCGTTGGTTACAGTGCAAGGCGATGAGCATCTAAAGCAGAAATTAAGGGCACAAACAAGGTCACGATACATAAAAAATTTCAAGCAGCAGCAGACAGGCCTGGCTAAACTGACTGCCATTTTAACTGCAATTGTCGATAAAACGGTCACATTAAGAGGCAGGCTGAAGGATGGTCAAAAGGTTAAGCCAGGCAGGCTGGTAGAGAAAACATAAAAAATGTCCTTTGCCACAAGAAACATTTGCAGACAGGGCTTCTGCTGCTGCTGTCCTGATGGGGAGAAGGATCGAAAACTCAGGGCAAGCAGGAGTCCTGATGCCTTGATCTCAGGCAAGCCCTGCAGGACTTGCCAGTTGAAGCCAACAAAGGTTAGTGGCACCAAAAATCATGCCTGATATTTCTATTACTTCTAGAGTTCTAATGAATTTCCCTGCAATGTTTTCTCTCCACCTCAATTTCCTTCATCCCCAGAGGATATACTATATGCCTTTATGTTGCAGCAAATACTCTACAGCCTCAAGAAATGAAAGCCATCTGTTCTTTGAAAGTAAAGTGTCTCATCTAGGATTTTTTTGGTTTAGGCTTTTTTTTTCCCCTTTTTTCTAATTAATACAACTAATCTACCAGTTTACGTGCATTTCACACAGAGCTGAAATACTAAGCATTTCAGCGTAAGCTACGAGAGAAAAAGTTCAATCAATCCAAAATCACTTGTTTTTTTTCCTTCCAATTCTTGATTTACATAAAGTATTGAATATTTATGTTTACACCAGGAATCAAAATGTACTACTTCCCACTGGGGACCCCCCTCTCCAAATCTCTTTTTTAGGAACGAGTTACTTATAGTGCTTCTTTCCCTCAAACCAAGCATTGTTTCATTGCTAATTACTGTAAATTACAAGTGGAAGGGACAGCATTCCCTTGTTTTCAGAGAAAGATCCAGCTGGGCTGAACACCGCAAACTGGAAAACATAGCATTTGATTTCCCCAGCAGAGACATCCTCTGACTGCTCTGTACATGGGAGTCTGACATAGCTTGAACTGCAAGTGAACCAAACCTGATGCTTCAGACCACTGAAAAGTCAAAAGCAGCAGCACGAAGATTCAGCATGCTGTCAAGGGGGAAACAAATGTAGCTGGAAAGCTCTGACCTTTTCTTTAACAAGTGTAACATGGGGTCAGAGTATGAGGGGAAAAAGACTGTACCATAACTGAGACTTACTGTATACCCAAATTTTTGCTCTGAAAATGGACTACCCTTATACTTGAAATGGAAGTGTAGACATGGGGCCAGTGTCCAGGTTGCTCCATCCATGGGATGGATGTGGGAGAGAAACACGTGAGAAACAGGCTGCCCCCGTCCTTACCCCCAGCTGATGCAGTGGAGTTTGCCATTAGCACGGGCTCACTGTCCAAGAGCCGGGAGGAAGCAGAGGGTCTGACGGAGCAGAGGGTCTCTGAGATCCACTGGCTCCTGCGGATAACCCGGTGGTGCAATGGGTCACGCACTGCTCTGTGCTTTGCCTGGGGCTCCAGCCCCAAGAAGCTTCTCGTAGTGTCACCAGCCTGCACAGCTCCAGGGCAGGAAGGGCCAAAGTCACCGGAGATGCCAAAGTGTCCCTTTACCAGGCTCCTGGCAAGCCTTACCGCTCCGAGCGAGCTCATAGCCTTTGAAGCTCTGCCCTGTCCCTCACATTCCCCTGCCCTCGGTTGTGCCGTTCCTCCAAACCAAGAGCTGCCCACAGCTGCAGATGGCCATTGTAATCTCCCTGAGCAACATAAATGAAATAGATGGATGCAAGCAGACTAATGATCTACTCTAGGATGCTTGGTTATGATGCATTGAAAAGAACAGCTGGTTGTCAGCAACATATTTACCAGGAATTTAAAAGACAACAACAGCCATATAATCCAGAGGATTTAATGACAGAGTGGAATGAATGCTGAATAAATGCTCCTTTTGATAAACTCACAAACATTTGGGGAATGCAACAGTGATTTATATTCTTCTGGGAGAAATAAACAAATTAAAGATTTCACGGCCTTGTGGAGACCAGATTTTGTAAATGTGAATTTCTGTGTACTTTCAGATTAACCTTTTCTCTCTTGGTATTAGAGGGAAACAAACCATGGAATTTTCAACTTGCAAGAAGTTCCAGACTTCTGGTGTTCAGTTCGCTTGTTATTCTGCCCTCCCTAAATCAAGTGAGAAAAATTTGTTGCACACTCAAAATGTGTTGTGGAACAGAATGTCAAACCTGGTCTATTGTGAAACCATGAAATGACCATAGCAAAATTCTAATTTGTGGATGCCAAAAATGCTTGAGTAAACAGTTTAGTTTTCATAGTGTCAAAATGTTTCCTTGCAACATGATAAAATCACTGCAGTACACAGTGCAGAGTATGACAGCTGCATTTAAAAATTACTTATCATCCAAACTAATACAAATAGGCAGTAATGTTGATGGGTAAAATGAAACTACTAAAAAAAAAAAAAAAAAGTGCTCTGTCTTAATTCAGCTGTTGGCTATCTTCCTACAGAATCTTCAGATCTCAAAACAGGGCATTTTCCAACAAAAGTCATTCTAGAAAATGGCTTTGGCCAGCTCCAAGGAATGTGCCGATAACTGAAGGTACAAAGCGCGTGAGCGTCTGGCCCTACCTGCTCTTGAACGTCAGACCTCTTGCACCTGTTCTACCCAGTTCTGGCGTTTCTGTACTCTCCAAAGACGCAGCGACAGGCAGCACGACACAGCCTCTCCTGGCTGCAGCAGCAGCAATGCACAGACGGCTGTCAGTTCTCAGCTCATTAAACCCAAGCATGCAGGAGTTGCTCCTTCCATGTGTGCCCTCCAGTAACGCAAACCATGAAGTTTGAGACTGGAAAGAAGCACCTCCGTAAATCAGTGGTTCAGGGAGCGAGTGATGCACCGTGAATCATGGCCATCACGTTCAGCGTGATCCAAGCCAGAAGTAAGAGATCTGTCTCCTGTCCCACCTGGGAGTGCAGGTGGGATTTGAAGCACACCCTGTATGGATCCCCTGAGCAGATCAGGCTCTCCGGAGAATTTCCCCTCCTGCACGTGTGGCTGTTGCGGGGACAGCACTGCCCAGACAACTCTCAGCAACTTATTAGGGGCAGGAAGCACTAGATACATAACACCACAGATCAGACATTGCCAAAATGCTGGCAGGACTCTCAGATGTGATCAATACCTAGAGGTTCCTGCTATGTACTGGGAAAATCTTTTTTTTTTTTTTTACTTCTTAGCATAAGAAGATGTTGTTGTCTTTTGCTGAAGTCCTCCCTGAAATGCAACTCCTTTCATCCTGCCTCATCAGACACAAATCTTCAGCTGTAAACATGCAGCATTTTTACTCTGCTGTCACTGTGCTGAAGGTAGTTGTTCTGTTCTGTACCCTAACTGCTACCAGCATTGTTATTAATCTGCATTACACAAGTGTTCAGAGCTCTCTGGTTGCTATCCTGAGCCAAGACAGAGGCACATACTTAACCCCAAGTAGCCTGCCAGCCCTGCACAAATCAATAGGCCAAGACTTCTGCAGCCCTCAGTACCTGACATTTAACACTGAAAGCAGTATTAAAACTCTTTCCCTGCCCATGGTATTCAGCTGTGTGAAAAGGCCATTTGTTTAGCATTGGCAAAAAGTTCATGAATTCAGCAAGGGAATTGTGTTTCAAGTTCACCAGGATGCCTATTTCTTTTTCTGTTGGCTGCTGAAGGAAGCAATGATCCGTATTTCCTACTACGTGCTCTGTTCTCCCAGACAGCTCGCAGCCTCCTCCCATTCCCCCGTACTTGGATCTGTTGTTGCTTATTAGTTGCTACATTAGTACCTGAAGCAAAGATCACGATGTCGTCGTGCTAGACGCTGTAAGCAAAACTAAAAAGGAAAACAATCCCTACTCCCATGTGCGCACGAGGGGAGGGAACAAATACAACAAGGTGTGAGGGTGATAAGTCTTGAGTTATGGAGAATGATGTGGAGAGAAAAAAATCCTTCTAGATTTTCATTACCAAAGTCATTTGAGATAAACTGGAAGAACGATAATTTCTTGGAGGGGAAACGAACTTCGTACAGTTAAGTCTGTGCTGCCAAAAGCAAAAGATAAGAATGACCTTTGCTTTTAATGTCTTTGTCTTTCCATATCCATTCATAGACAGTGAACCCAGCCTATTAGCACCATTGGTCTAACACTAAAAGTCAATTTGATTTAACCATAGTTGCTGGCACTGCAAACTGCCCGACTATCACTCAATTAGAAAACAGACATTAGCTCAGGTGTTGCCTAGAATCTAGCTGCTCCCTCACCCTTGTAATGTACCCGGAATTCTGCTTTAATTCAATGTTCTGTAATCACCTGAGTTTAAATCAATCCAGGGTTGTCAAAAGCATATGGGATCAAATGAAAATGTGGAATTTAAAATACAAATAACCATTGAAGGTAGATTTTAACTGCTAACGCTGTATCATTACGGCAAAGTTGATGTCATTTACAGCAACATTAAAGCAAGTGTTATTAAGAGAAAATGAGGCATTTGTCAATGAGTGTTTTTAGTGCCATTGAAGGTCTCAGAATTAAGACACTTGCAATATTTTGACTAAGACAAACTAATTCAAAGGCTCTTTCTAGCACATTAGCATCTCGTTAGACTTTGAGGATGTTTCAGATTTTCCTTCCTTAAGTAAAGGAAGAAATTAAATTCCAGTAAGAATAGCATAAAACTGTGGAAGTGTATTATTTGCTGTTGCAATGTACACTTTGAGATAAAAGTACTCAGAATAGAAAGATCAGCCTTTTTTGGCCACAAAGTATAAAACTTAATTTCCATGGTCCCAAAAGGATATATGAACCAAAATCTGATATCCCCAGCCATTACTGAAGAATTTTTGATTATATTAATTACCCATTACCTTTTATAGGGCTATTTCTTCAGTGAGAATGCACCCGCTGAGATTAGAGGTCTGTCTCCAGCACCATAAAGTTAAAACAAGCTGCTAGCGAATATCACAGATGGGTAGATGTTTATTGTGAGAGCATTTTTCGAATATTCAATTGCAGGAGGAAACTTCTGAAAACCAATTTGAGTTGTTTGCAGAGTCCTTTAAAAAATTATTTTCCTCTGTCTCTTCTCCTCCAAACACCTATATAGAGTATCGTATATACAGATATCTCAGTACAGAAATACACATGGGAAAGCCCACCTACTGCACACTGTGCCAGGAAGGACAGACAGATTTCCCCCTGCACAGACGGACATCTGGATGATGCTCCCAAATGCTGGTACCCTTCCTGGACCCTCCTGTTTTCTCCTGTACTGCCTCCCCTCTGCCTCCCAGCCCAAATCCTTGCGTTTCCCACCCTCTCCTGGACACAGCTGCCTCAAAAACATGACATTTCTGCAGTACTCTGCAGGGTGACTTTCTTACCACAGAAAAGCAGGCTTAAAAATTAATGCCTAGTTCTGGCTGCTCATGTTTTGGTGTTCCTACTAAAAGCCCGTGTTACACCCAGACTACCTCCCTGCTCAACCTCGCAAATGGAAATGTGAGGATGCCAGGGAAAGGCTTACGAGCACACGAACGGTTTGGCGCACAGCTGTGGGCAGCCTGGTCTGGAGCAGAGCACAAGGCTATGACCACGCTGCATCACACGGAAGGCCCATCTGACCTGGCATCTTGTCTGCAAAAGCATCCAGAAAGGATGACAAAGGAGGAACACAATGACAACGCGATTGCATACGCCTCAGGACTGTGACTCAGCAGGTGTATCTACATGGGTAGAAGCAGACAGGCTCAGTGTACGATCCAAAGAGCCAAAGCCAAAATATTTCTGGGGCAGAAAACACATAACTGCAATAACACATATGCTCAGACAAATACACCCTGCTTAAAAGATCGGCATCTTGCAGGCTACAGTTAGCCTACATCTGTCCAATTCAGAGCACAGTAAGAGAAACGAACTGTCGTCTTATCACCCATCTACCTGGTGTTAACCAAGATATACGCACCTAACCATTCTATACATTCATTAGAATACAAAGCCCCCCTCCTACTATGCTGTAATGTGTGAAAAGGAACTACAGGTTTCTTTCCCTAGTGGTTTGCACTCATGCTAAGTTATATTTTGCAGGTCCTAAGTGGCTCGTGCCAAGTAAACAGGGCTGGTATCCTCATTTATTGAAGTCCACGTGTGATGAGATACAGAGAGGGTATGCGAGTGCCTTTCCAGTTGACTTACAGACAGGGCAAGATAAAAGAAAAATGGATGAAGACTCAGGTAATAAGAAAAAATGCTTTCAGTTATAAAAACACTGTGATATAAATAGAATTGTGCTGAAATGCACATTGAGCAGGGTCTACCTTGCCACTGCTGAGTGCCATCCCTTTCAGCGGAGGAAGGTCTGGTTCTGTGGCTTATTGCTCAATTATAAAGTTAATCAAAGAACTAATTGAGCTTGGTCAGCTTGGTCTTTTGAGCCTTTTCTTATGGATTAACTTTTATTAGAGCTAACAGAGGACATGAGGAAGGCTGTAAAGGGCAAGGAGGTGATAAAGCCTAGTATGTGAGAGGAATGATAGTTGCATGGCATATTTGTGAAGAAAAAATTGGGTTCTAGGAAGGAATATAACAGAGCCATGTACCTTTTAAAGCCCTATAACCCACAAGGCATTAGATATCTTTCCTGCAGTGTTTTGCCATCTCTACTGTTCATTTCTCTAACTCTGCCTCTGGCTTTTCTAGCCTGTTTGCAACAAACCAGTGCCCCATGGGAACGAGACACTTTATCTGTCTGTAACTGCAACTGAAGGCTATACCTCTTCTCTTAGAAAAAAACGATCTCAAGGAGAAAACATAGGTATCCATGCGATATTAAAAATATGCATCCATAATAGCATTTACATGAAGAAAAATTATGACCGAAAGGGCCCAGCGATAATAAAGGCTGTGCAAAAGAAGCATGATTTATTGAAGATGCCATCAAAAGTGAACATGTATTATTGGATGTGGGCTTCGAAATTAAGGCACATGATTAAGTTATGTGGAAAACCAGCAATGAGTTACAGCTCCTGACACTTCCATGCTATTTTTTTCTCTGAGACTAATATGGAGAAAAAAAATGTTACATACTTCAGAGCAATTAGAATATTTTATCCTTTAAAATCATTTTGGAGAGCACACATTCTGCAAATGTCTTCGCTCATGGTGGATAATGATGAGCTAGCTAAACAGAATTTCATGCTTTCTAAAATGTAAATATAAGGAGGCGTTCTTTTCTCTTTCCGGTGATCATCCTATGCTACAACTGCCTTCCTTTTGGCTGTCTAAATAATATTCTCTTGATGAAAAGGAACATGCCCATGGGAAATTCCATCACATACTTACAGAAGAAGAAACCATGTTATTTAATGCACAGCTGCCAGGATTCAAAGGGAAAATACCAAAATTGAAGGTGCTCCCCGGCTACACAATTTTTGTTCATTTCTAGTCTGGCATGAGATGAGAGCTACTGACTGGGAAATACATGGCTAGCGTAAATATCAGAGTCAGGTGTTTGGGTACACACATTCCCTTCTGAAGGCTGATGCAAAACAGGACACTTTGGTGACCCCGATTCCCTCCTCCCAGGAGAGGAGAATATCATTTGCCACATAAGGCAACCGGGGGAGACCTCGACTGAAGTTCAGGGGACAGTTTTTGCCAGCTGTGTGCAAAAATATAAACCCAACAGGGCATAGGTGCAGGATGATCAAAGAAACAATGAGTTTGTCCCTCAAGAGGGAACTAAGAGTGTTTGTCTTATTTTGCTTAGCTAAGCAGAGGCCGAGAGAGATCTGACTGAACTCTATAAATACATTGGGGTAAGCATCAGGAAGCCAGAAGAGCAATTTAAGCTAAAGAACAATGTTGGCATGAGAACAAACGAGCATTAATTAGCATGAATAAATTTTAGCTGAAAAGCTGAGGGTGATTTCTAGCTATTCAAGGAGTGATTTCTGGAACAGCCTTCCAGTGGGGGTAGAAAGAGCACAAATAATTTAAAAAAAAGGCAACAAAAAGCAACCATCAAGGAGATTTAAGGTAGAGGCTGCTGCGTGCCTGACTGGCATGAGACAGCGTGGCCATCTGTGACAGCAGCAAACAGAATTTAAGTGATCCTCTCCTGCCCTACTTTACCATGTTCATTTTCTTGGTGGGATTACCATTTACAGACACTACTTTGCTCTGCAGTCTGGGATGTTATTGACGCTTTCAAAGAAATGCAAAGATGCCCTAGGAGTGCAGATGCTTGGCTTGGTGATACAAAGCCTCTGGATTTTGGACAAAATTACATGCTCCAGCACAGTATGAGAGTACGCCTGCCACAACCTACATGATTCACTTAAAGTTAAATCTCTGCACGGTACGAACCAGTGCTCCTAAGATGCTAATGTCATGAACAGAAATATACAGCAGAAGGGACAGCCCTTTATTCTTTAATTAACTCATACAATTCTTCAGCCATATCGTACATCAAGCCTGGCCATAAAAATGGCAATTTTATAGTGTGTAAAAAAAGAATAAAATGATTCACAGAGATTGAAGATCCATTTACAGCAAATGTCTATGCCTTTCTGAGTACCACAGATTCCAAACAGATAAGTTACTGTGACCCATAAAACTACTTCGATAACTTATTTACTGTAACTTTGGGTGACATTGTCACAGATTAATGGTTTTGTAAAATGCATAGGTGCATCAGGTCATCATATCTTTCTCGAAGGGATTTTTTTTTGGTCAGATTTGTGATGTTGGTGTGTAGTGAACGGTCATTGCAATTGCTTGATGTCCATTATTTTGTCTACATATTGTTAGGATATAAAATGAGTGGATGAACATCAGGATAAACTGGGCAATTTAAGCCAAATCTAATTACAATATTTCTCACCTAAACTTTTTACCCTGAAAACTTGAAAGACAAGATTTAAATGTAACGTAAATGTGACCAGTTTTAAAAAAAGAAGATAAAATTTAAAATGAAGATGGGAATAAGAACTTAAATGCTGTAATCTCTGAAGAGAACCAGCAATCAAAGTCTAATATCCTCATATTGTGCCAGATAATGAAACATTAAGCTGGAGATAATAAGATTTCTTTCCACTGGATAGTCTTCAGCATAGTTAAACCTATGAATGAACAGCTGAAGTGTTTTATATAAGCAAAAGGTTATATGTCAAGGATTCTGAGGGGTGAAAAAGAAAAAAAAAATCCCAGCCCATTTACTACAAACTAGATAGAACCCACATCACTCATTCTCTTTTAAAATTGTGCCATAATTAAATACCTTTTAAGAAAGACGGCTTCAGCACTGCGCGCTGGTGGGGACTGGGGATACAGTGAACACTTTCAACCTGGCTTCCTTAAGGAAGCAAAGGCTAGGTAATCGTGCTGTACGTATGCTTATATCTCCGCTTTCATCCTCCCCAGTAAATGGAAAGATTTCCATCAAATTTTACAAAAAGGCAGAGATTTTAAAGACGGTAAATTCCTAAAAACTTTCACAGAACTAGAAAAGCTAAGAAAGAGGTGTATATTAGCAGCTGCCGACTGAAAGAACAGATGGGGACAAGTCACCCGCATCAGCCTCCAAGAAGCCAACAGTGGCACAAAATGTCATAGGAAACGAAGCTATATTCATCCCACCACCGATGGAGCTGCCAGCTCTTAACATGCCAGGGAGGTGCAATAACACTGGCAAAATCATTACTGCCCTGACTGTCTGCGGTACGGGATTTCTGTGGTCATTCACCTGAGAGCTTTTATACTTAGAGCTGCAAGGAGGGGATGAGTCCACTGTGCCTACTGTGGAGTGGAATGAAAAAAAACGAGCTTTACACTGTAAAGAGAAGTGCAGAAGAAAAATATTTCAGCTGGGATCTTACAAAACCCTATGGGACTGAGAGAAGCACAACTCAGTGAAACGGCTCCCTGCCTCCTTGAACTTCACGTGGAAACCCAAGACAATCATCTCAGTTAAAACTATAAGATGCAACATGGGAATTCCATACACAGCCCTTGTGGATCAATTCAAATGTTCACGGAATGAGTTTCTACCTCTGAGTTTGTCAGGAAGAAGCCCTTGCAGAAGAACATAGAGGAGGACGCAGGCAGAGCACCCATTCCTCTGGGACTCCTTCCCACCTTCCTGCAGATTAGAGACTTGCACCCAACCGTTTACGAGTGGGCCACTGCATGTGATAGCTACCAACGGGCCTCTCTCCTCTCAATGCCTTTGAGGCCTTTCCCCCCACGATCCTTCTTTTCGACAGAAGTTTGCTCACTTTTACAAAAACCGGTATAGATATTTTGCCACTTTAAAAAAAATGTCTTTGAAACAACAAATCGTTGATGCTATAACACCATGCCCTACAACAGCAACCTGCTGTACAATGAATGAAAAAAACCAATCTTTCACACTATTTTTCAAAGTGCATTAAACTGCCAACTCAATGAGATGAGCAGTGTTTTCTCATGGAATAGTTTTTGAATGGATGGTGTCTTTTACATGTTTGTGAATGCCTATGCTCCCTTTAACTATCACAAATAGTCACAGCATCTCTCTGCTTCCTCCCAAATTACAAAATCCCATCAATTAATTTCTTTCCTTCATCTGCATTTTTGCATGATCCCTTTTGCAGACAAATTGTGGAGAGGCAGACTTGTCAGGGACAATACGAGCTAGTGGATTTTTATTTTCTAAAAAAGGTGAAGCTTGTACAAGCTGGATGGGGAGGCACCACTGAAGTGCAGTTTGGGAGTTAACCCAGCAAACCACTCTAACGTACAGGATCAGACCTGGACTGTGGCAGCACTGAATGCAACACTGCAATTAGAGCAAGTGATGTCAACATAAGTAACATTATATCACGGACAAATAATATGCTATTCATGGATTGCTGTGTGAATTAACATAAAAGGCAGATTTTTTTGATTTTTTTTTTTTTACTTCTGCTGAACTTTTTATCGAGCAGAATCTCACAGAAGTACTATTCCTTAACACATTAGCAAAATTGCAGTAGAAAATGTGCACAGAGAATGTGAGTTTACTTGTAGCTAAACTACCTTTCCAGCAAAGGCAAAGCCAGGTTCTCTTGGGAGCATGTTTGGTCTTTGCAAAACAGCGAATATGTTAAGGTTTTTTCTTCTCTTTCTAAAATAAACCACAGTAACGCACAAAGAAGGTGGCAGATGGTTGCTTCCTAATCTGCACATGAAATATCTTCCAATTACAGAATTTGTTGCTTAATGTCTCAAAGTCCATATTAATTATACATACTAACAGAGGGGCAGTACTGAAAATGACTGGATCTGGTTGTGAGGCTGAACAGTCTTCAGTGTGGAGTTTAATTGTTGTTCCTCATAAAGCAGGTGAAAAGCTCAGACAAAGAAATTTTGCCAGATGGCAGTTCATAACACAACATGTTGTGCTGCTTTTTCTGCTGCAAACTGCCAGGGGAAAAGCAGTCTGCAAAATCTCCCATGGGTTTGAGGATTTAGGATTTTTTTAAGCATGGGATAGAATTCACGCTTGCTTTTGAGGTGACAAGAAGGTCTACTATGCACCCTGTGAGTCCTTCCAAATAAGCTGTAGGTGGTATTTGTATACCATACAGACCCTGTCCTGATCTTCTGCCAGGGTTAAATACTCAATAGCTTACTATCAGTCACTGAACTGCAAGAAAAAATATTTCTGATACACACATTAAGGAATCAGATTAATTACACACCCACATACTTGTGAAGCTGCAGACCTGCAATAGAGAAAACAGCTATTTTATAACGCTGAAAGGAAGAAAAATACCATGGCAACTTTTTTGTGCTATTTAATCACATTGACTGAAATTTTATTAGGTGCTTTTGAAATAAAATGGCAGGGAATAATCTATAAAAAATAATGTGCTTTTAAATACAAAGGCCCTGAATTTGAGTATAAAAAGGAAACCAAATCTCTAATTTAGTGGAACCAGTATGATTAAAAATAATTACATTTGTAAAGTGAACATTTGGAGAAAAAATGATTAATGTGCTTAGTAATAACATCCATCTAATTTGTATAATGAGCATTTTCATTTAAAGCCATGTTTCCATTCAAAATACGAGGAGATTAAAAAGAAATAACTCAGGGTCGTTAGCATCATCTACCCATATTTACATCAGCATCCTGATTCTGAATATGACATGGCTTTATGGTTCTGTTTGCCATTCAGTCTTTACAAAAAACCAAGAACGACAACTTCTAATTAAATTTTTTAATTTATAAACTCACATACATGCCATGAAACATTAATTGTGGCAAATCAAAAGAAATACTAGACACTTAAATACTGATTGCTTGCCATGTCAGCAAAAGCACAGAAGTTAGCAATCTATATAGATATAAATTAATATTCATTAGAGCTCTATTAACTTCCCCTGATAACAACCTTGGAAAATATTATTTTGCCTTTCCGTGTATGGTTATAACTTTAGATTGTCAGTTTATTTCTTGCTCCATCCCAGACTGCCCCGCTCCTTTTCTACAACGGGTTTGGTTGTTATTTCCATTGTAAGGAGCGGATGATACTGAATCATGAACCTTGGCTCTTTGAATTAGCCTCCTGACAGGTTTCAAAACGAGAAGTCATTTAACCTAAAGACATGGAGATGGTGTTGCTTAGAACATGCCTCAAGAAACCTGCAGCGTGAGACCCGTTATCTCAGACCCACCACACTCCCATGGCCCAGCAGGAGCATCTCTCCCTCTCCAGGACTCCAGCCCGTGGCTATTATGAGGAGATCGGCCCCGGCTGGCCAGTGGCCGGGCTAGCAACCCCAGACCTGCTGCAGGAGAAGACACTGGCCAGTGCCACCCCAGAAAACGTGTTGCTGCAGCCTGGGGAACGCCTGCGTGCACCTGCCAGGTGACTGGTGCCAGCTCCATCTCACGTGCCTGCACCCACGTCCCACAGTCTCAGCGCTCTCCGTCTCGCACCAAAGATGAGTCCCGACTCTGCCTCAAAGGCGAACCACAAACCCGCTCCCAGAGAAGGCATTTTCACTCTCCTTGGTCCTCTTTCAAGTCAGCAGGTTGCCACTAGCTTTGTAAGCGACCTGAAGCACTGCAGACTGCCAAGACACCTGCACTGAGATGGCATTTAAAGGTTCGCAGCACCTAGAAAACCCCGAGGACCCCGTAGGTGACTGGGACGGACCTCGCCCCGCACAGACACTGCGGAGGGTCTCGGAGCCTCCTTGCTTTCCTGCCGAATCCCGAAATGCACTGCATGTGGCACACCAGCCTCAGAAATACAGCACTGAGCTTCACCCAAGAGCTTACTCGTGCTTCGCAGCCACGCTGTACCTTCATCTCGCCCTGCTTCCCGCTGCAGCGTAAGAAGTGTCTGAAGGAGTTTTCCAGGAAAACAGCCACTTAACTCACTGAAATTTGCCCTCATGGAGACGTAGTGCTTTATTAGTTCCCAGGAGGTGTTGAAGTGAGTCATGAACAACCTCCACTACGAACTCCAAATTTATCCAAGTCTGGTGGGCATGGAGGGAGGATGATCCAGAGAACAGACACAGGTCAGCCCTACCTCTAAGTTTCACGTTCCTTCCTATTCCCTACAATGTAACTATTCCTCTAAGTGTGTGTCTCGGATCTAGTCCATTGCGTTTCAGGCCAAATTCAAGAGAAGTTCCACAGAAAAACTGAACCTCATTTATATTACTTCTCCAGTGCAGTGGTTGGTTAGAATAACTTCATTCTCATGCGCTCCCTAAAGGTTTTTCAAGCAAAATATGTTTTCCATTTGCTGGCTAAATGAATGGAGAGGAAAAGAAACCAGTTCACACTCAATCCAAATTACTGTAAGGCACCAAAAATGAGAATTCTGTTCTCAGTTCTCATTTTTCAGGGAGACTTCGACAGGAATTTTAAAATAGAAAAAGTAATTCCCACAAACTTTCTCTAAGTGTGACACGTTCTGTTTTCTGAATGTTTAATAACACTTTCAAGCTTGCAGACTTATTAAACAAGACAAGGACATTGAATTTCTCTTGCGTCTCTAGCCTTGCCTATGCCAGAAAAGTTTAAGTGGTTTTTATGTTGGCTGGCTGAGCTGGTTATAACCGTCTGTGCTCCCAGCACTGAAAGACTGAATGCGTACAAGAGAGTTGCAAAAACATATTCTGATAGTTTATGTGTTAGATGCCCAAGGTCAAGGGTGCAAATCCCTTAGTCTAAGTGGTGGTGCATCAATGGAAAATTAATGGGGCTGTTAAATGTTAAGAGGAGCTTTAGTCACGTTATTGTGCTCGGTACGGGGGCACAGGGCTGAGACGCTCTGGAGGGCAAAGCGGATGATCTAATGTGTCCTCCTGGCCTTAAAATTTATGAAAATGAATAAAGCCTGAACTTAAACTCTCATTTTGGTATAAAAGTGCCTTCTTCAGTTTGAATCAAGTTGTGTGGAAATATTGTTAAACTTATCTGAAATAAGAAGGCCCCAATTTCAGCTGTGCGAATGATTTAACCATAACTTACTGAGACAAACTTAAGAAATTTCTCTCACAAGGCAAACCAGTTAAATCTTTCCTTTAAGGAGTAGCCCTTTGCTGTTCAGAATCTCTTCAGCATGGATCTGCCCCAGCTGTAAGAGACCCAGATTACTCAGCTGAGCATCTTGGCGGATGAGCTGGGGTCCTCCTCACCCCCCGTCCCGTGAGTTGTCACAGCCTGTGGTCCCCCCCGGGGTTTTGCCACCACCCTTCCCACTTCCCGTGGGATGACAACAAGCGGCGATCCCTGCTACAAGGACATTCCCTCTGGCAGAGGTGGGAGGAGGAGCATCTCCAGCCATCTCCAGCCTGTGAGACCCTGCAGGGTGGAGGGGACAGATCCACTTCTGAGGGCAGAGGTGATGGTCCAAGTGCCTCCCCTTCCTTCCCACCCCCACTCCGCCATCCAGAAGGCATTGCTCCTAACTCAGACTATTTCTATGATCCTTTTTCTAGAATAACCCTGCAAGGAGCTCTCCTGCCTCATCTGAGGGGCAACAATCTGCCACGGCGGAGGTGGAAGAACTTCTTCCACCAGCTCTGCTGCTGCCGCAGAGACCGTATCCTTCCCCTGCACCGCAAGATAAACAGGGGTGATTATTGCTGCAGCACCCACTAAAGTTTCTTCTCATTGTCTTCCTACCAGCCTTTCACAAGGAGAGAGGAGAAAACCCAGCCCCCACAGATCTTAGCTTCTGCTGCTGTTTTGCAAGTATAGTTCCCTTTAAGACAAAAAGGTCAGCCAGGATAGGAAACTAGACTGTCATTTCTAAGGTAAGACAACGAAGAATCTGTCATGGCCATTATTCAACTAATCAGGGATAACATCAACAACCTCATTCTGTCAGAAAATATGTAAAACAATGACCTCTTCCTTTATCAGGAGCAATGGGATACGACAGCACAGCCATTATTTCTGTGCAGATAAGAAAGCATCCCCCCGCCGCTCCCCTGAACAGTGATGCATGCCCGTAGCGTTTTCTAATGTCTTCCATTTCTCATGTCTGGCATATTTTGATTCTGATATTAATATTTTATTTCAATATCCTTGTATTAATTTACAGATATACCTCACTAATGAGAATTAATTGTTGATGGTAGGATACGGTGTTAGCTTGGGGGGTACAGGCAGCCCCATTTACTTAGGGAAGGACAGGTGGCAAGGGTGGACTCGCTGCTGTTTGGCTGGGGAACCTGCACACAGGGTAAGTGAACCACCTCATTGTACAAACTTCTCAGATAACTGGCAGCGGCTTAAAGCTTTATTATTCTAGTTCAGAGTCCATGACCTGCATTTCCAAAGTGATTAATAAATTTTAAGCTCTTTTTAAAAATTTGCAAGGACCATTGTAACTTCACAGACTTATGCTTTGCATAAAGCCAGGCTGAAGATCAATACCAAATAATCTCTGCATTGACCCTGTAATTCCTGACTGAGCACTAGCAGTTGCTTTAGAGAGATGTCACAGGAAGAGACGGATTATTCACCCCAACGTGAGGTTAGTTGTTCCTTGCCTGTTAAACATTTCCACTTTATTTATAGACTAATTTTGACCAGTTTCATTTTCTAGCCAATTATTTTCATGACACCTCTTTTCTAGAGATTTCTAGTATCAAAAATCCCTGCTGCACTTCCCCCTAAGTCTAAAGTCTTTTTGTGGTTTCTGTTTGTGAGAAGCTAAGTGGCAAAGATGTCATGTGAAATCAATGAAGCCCAGAATTTGGGAAAATGAATCCCAAATTGCCTCTTTTTTTTTTTTTTTTTTATCTTTAGTGGACAGGAAAAGAACTGGAAGGCTGAGAAGCCAGTGGCATGTGCAAAGAATCCCTTCACAGTTTTTAAATTGAATTCCTTAATGCCGTTCTCCTTTAAAAGTTTTTCCTGCCAAATGCTGTTTGCCTATGCCTTCAAACTGTCTGCATTAATGATGAATAACTCTTCTGCAAGGTATTTACATGTTGCCTTGTCACTGCCACAGACAGCAATTTTATAAAGTGTGGGAGAAAGAAAGAGGGAAAACTTGGGGAGTGAATTCACAAATTGGGCCTCTCTACTCACTGCGAATGACCATGTGATATCGCAGGACAAATGCTTTCAGCACATGGATCAAGAAAGCATCCCTGTGGGCCTGTTACGATGATTTGGCATAGGTAGGTTTTTGCAAAGTTGTCAACTCACATTCTGTTGAATAATTCTCTTACAAGGCTCAGCTCCTGTCCTGACACCATTTTCTGAGATACTCAACACCATCTGGTCAGTGGGAACTATAGCGTGCATTCCTGGATGCATAATCTTGTGTTGACTGTGCTAAAGAGGTAGCTCAAATCAAGCAATAGCACTGCACAAACTCACTTGCCCCATACAATTTGACTGTCACCATTGCTATTTTCCACTCTACTGATTCTATCATTATTAATTTATTTTTTTTCCAGCGAAGGCTAGATGGTTTCTTCCAGACCACAGGAACAGATAATGTAGGCTAATCAGTCCAAACAGGTTCCTGAGGGACCCATTAGATATGTGGCCATTTTGTTGCTGACTCCTTGTTTACTAATGCTTTTGGGTAACTATCAGTAAATACACTCGCAGTTGGTTCAATAAGAGATGCGAGATGAATGTCAGCATTTTGCAGAAATCTACAGACATGCTGACATCAGGTATAACCACGTTCAACCTCACTGTCAAGGACAGACTCACGCTACTTCCCAATGCTAACAGTGAGTTTCAGCCCCAAATCCAAAGTCCTCTGAAGTGGGAGAGCCAAGGCCACGCAGAGCTGGACATGACCAAGCAAAGAACTGCTCAGCTCCCTGTACTTTGAACCACGACCTTGTTCAATTCAACAGTGTGAAGAGCAGTGTAAACCGTGGAACTTCACATGCTCGTGCCCACTCCCACGCCTGCAGCCCCTCAGGCACCCAGAGATGCACCTCCCTGATGTGCTCCTGCTTTCCCTACCTCTCTCCTCCCGCCAGCTCCTGCCATCCCAACTCCCAACATCCCAGCAAAGGCGGCGTGCAGGCACTTCCTTTTGTTTCTACTTCTAGGAGGCCTTAAAAGACCACGAATACTCACAAAGCACATCAACTGATCAGGTCTTCACTGTCCCCAAAAAGCCTGCCCAGAGAGGATAACCTGTCAGTCAGTTGTGAAATGAAAGATGCAGGTTCAGTCTTACCTGCTTGCACTCTAGCTGTACTTTATATTAAATGTCTACTGGATAAGCTACACAAAATTAAGCACTGCTTGGAAAACCCCATAGGAACTGGAAAAAACAAAGCCACTACAGATGCCAAAATCAGTTTCTCTCACACCAATTATAAAGCCCCATGCCAATGTGCAGTAACAACAGGTTGCCAATTACTCACATTTAAACACTGAGCAGGAAATGAGGATATATATTTTACAAGGCTAGAGATAAAAAAATAAGAATGGTGAATACACAGGCTGTGCTTGTTGCTAGCACAACGTGTTTCGAGCAGTATGTTAGCTAGGTAATAGATATATTTATGGCAGTCACAGCGGTCCCTGCTGACCAGCGAATGAATCAAACTGGACAGTGCTGCTTTGATTGTTGCACCACGGGTGCCACTTCAGTGTAGTTTCTGGAAGTTCGACTTGGCTGAGCAGAGATAGGAAGCACCAGGCTTGGAGACTTGCGCATCCAGACCTGCCTGCCTGAGCAAGCGCTGACCCCACACAACGTAGATTCCCCAGTTTGGGAATCTACTCAGGGCTTCAGCAGGCTTTGCAATATGCTCTGTTGAGCACGCACGTACTTGGAGCAGACACAGCCCCTCTCCAGGGGAAAGCAAGGGAGAGCTGGATGGGTGCACAGAAAGAAAGCTGGCTGGAGGGTGACTGTCCGTTTGTACAACGTGCATTGGTACATATGTTGTTAATTTTACTGCTAACTTTTGAAACTGAGTACATGTGGAATATCAGCTACGTACCACCACAAGCCATGTGGAGTAAATTCTGAAGAAATGAATTAAAAATGCAGTTAAGTTTTCCATGGGTTAGAGCTGGATTTTACTTGCTATACAGATTCCCAAGGAGACTCATTTGAGAGAACTAATGAAACATTAATGCCTGCAAAAGATTTTTAAGAGCGGTACTTTAGGAACTATTTGGCTTTGATGAAAGGTTTGACTGCCTGATAACCCCAGAGCCTGCAGTTATAGTACAATATTTATAAATGGAAGAGACATTTACAGCCTCATAAAAGCTTCTGTTTATTGTTATCAAATTGCAGTGTTGCACTGAAACATTAATATGTAGCTTAACCTGTTTCTTGTAGCTTTGTTATGTGAACAGATTAAGTAGCTGAGCAAGCATAATGGGAAGAAAACTAGCAAATGCCAAGTGACAGGGATAACACACGGCGATGAAAGAGGACAGTCCAGACACTGCTAGCACGCCTGCAGCCTGCCTTTGTCTCTTGAGATATCCGGCTCAAGAGCACAGACAGGTTGCAACTCCAGTGCGATGCTTCCTGTGAACACAAAATTGCTTTACTCTGACTGAATCCTCTGAGGCTCTAGGACACAGGACAGATCAGAAATCTCACTAAAACAGGACTGATCAGGGTACTGGGGAGTAACTGGGCCAATATGTTCCTCTGGACATCCTCTTGCTTAGCAGATGTCCATCCGTTTCTCCCTTGGCCCCGGCACCGACTCATTCTGGCACCCTGCTCTGCTTCTGCTCCACCTTCCAGTACGTACAACTACAGGGACTGAATAAACCTAGACGAAACAACATCTTATCTGACTAGGTAGACTTATATCTGGATCCTGAAATGGGTAGGGTTTGGTGTGGGAGCTGGGCAACAAGCTGTCCTGGATGTCTTTGAAAATTTCCAATGCTCAGGCAAGTTTCGGCTAGCAACCCCGTGCCTTGGAAATGCAGCAACCAACAGAGCAGGACAACGGGAGGAGGATGTGGCTGTGAAAACTTTTGTTTCCCCTGTTGCCCCTGATTAAGTAGCATATTTGATGTAGAACAGCAGCCTCTGGTGCTCTCTACAGCTGCTGGTGAATCAGAAAGAGTGTGATACTTTATTTTCCTCTCTGACGCATGTATACCCATGGCAGTCTCTGAACAAATGTATTTCAATTTAAAACATTATGAATTCATAAAGAAACACAGAACTGACATTGATGCTTTCATTGACAAATCAGCTCAGCGTATAACCTCTCTCCTTCAAGGAAAGTCTTGAGCAAATAGACCTTGCAATGTGATATGAAGGTTAATGAGCACAGCCCTTGTCCGGCAGAAAAACGCTGCAGTGGCTGCTTCTTCCTTTGAGATCCCCAAGGTGGCTCATGAAGTCGTAGTTCTTTGCCCTGCTTGTGGCCCAGGCTCCCACTAGGAACTACATCTTCCCTAAAGCACTATGACTATGGTGGTGGCAGGCTGTGCTGTACAATTTGGTTACATACATTTTAGCATAGTGTCTCTTTGGAATTACTAGTACTTCAGGAAACCTCATCCAGATGAGATGGAAAGGGCTGGAAAGACAGGTTACCAGAAGAATGTACACCTTAACCTCTTATTGATTTAGCTTGGAACGAATTTTTAGATCCCTATAATTCCAAATATTGAAAGTGACCTGAAATGGACTTTTCAGCTTTTCCACTGGAAATAAAATGCCTATAACAATCTAGCAGGAATCATATTTTCTGCTGAAATACCTTTTGGATATCAGTTTCCTGGCCAGCTCTATGAATTCCGAACGAATTCCTAAGAAACCAGCCTTCCTAAACCCCATAACTATTTTGGAAAACCTAATTTATTTATTTTTTCTATCCACTGGGAATGAAAAACTGATGTTCTGTATTTCAATCACCTTTTTTTTATGCTACAACCTGTTAGGCAAAACATCATTGAGACACAATAAAGGTCCTCAAAGTCTTTTCAGCATATACGTCTCAGGGCCTTTAATACAGCTAGTGCACATGCTATGGGAGGGCTTTATGTTCCTGGTTCAGCAGTCTGGATTACAAGAAGCAGCGAGTCCTGCATATTAGAGGTGCAACACACTGCAGAAGTGCTCCTCGTGAGTATGTATGTAAAAAACTCAGCAAGGTAATCATAGAAAATTGTATGATTCAAACTCTTCCACAGGCTAATGGCAAGAAAATAATGAACTGGGGAAGTCATTAAAAAAATATGAACTCGGTTGAAATATTCACTTCTTTTTATGGAAGGACAGAGGTTCTAGGAACACTATGAATACATATGAATACATAAAGCTCACTGCTGAGCTGCCTATTCCAACGTGGGTTAAACCTAGCTAAAAGAGAAGGGCTTAATCACTGGTCTTCATTTACAGTAGAGAAGACAGCAAGTCTTGTCCATGCACAAATACAACTGGACCCAGTCAGGAATCTACAGGAACACCTCCCCTGCCACACACCACTGGGTCCCACCATTGATATGGATGATCAGAACAAGTTCTCAGATTTGTTAGGACAACAGGAAATCAGGCCAAAAGAAACTCTCAGTAATTGTCTATCCATCTTCTTTCCCATCCATCTTACAATCCTCCTTAACTATGATACGTTTATGTCTCATCCCTGTCTTCATATTTAAGGCTTAGTATCTTTTCTTCCCTTCCTTAGGAATTTACAGACTTAATACAATCCATTTTTTTGTAATAAAAAAAAAAAAGGAAAATATTCTTTTGGCAATGGTAATGCAGACACATAAATCTTAACTGCCTTTTTCAATTCATGTACTGCATCCTTTTAGACTTGCTCCCTGCTGAAACCAGCGTGATAGCTGCAAATTTAAAATTGGTTCTTAATTTAAAGACCTTTGAGTTTTGATGCTCTAGACTTGCATTTTCAAACTTCGTGACATTTATATTAAAGCACCAGCATTATTTGAATTTATTTTTCATTATAAGTAAAAGAGCCTTCAATATATTATGTCATGATTAATTTGAACGCAAGCCCCTGAAACAAAAAAAAAGCAAGGAGAATGCTTCTAACTCTTAAGTTTTAGTACTAAGCAGCTTTTTGTAATGGAAACATCCTACCTTTTCTACAGCTTACTTGAGAATTTTAGGAAGATGGAGATGAAACTCTTAATGTCCTTGTCCTTTTCAAAACTTCTCTGATCACCTCAAATCCCCAAAGGCTAGGTTCTGATTAGTTTGTTTCCTGTTGGTCAAAATGTTATAAAGCAAACGTTTCCTGTTTGTCAAAATGTTATAAAGCAAACGTTTTGCTGGCATCACTGTCACCCCAGTTCAGTGCTGATACGACACTTTGCTGAGAACAATTTGCAATGAAGACCAAACACATAAAACTTTACTTCTGGCTGTAAGTACAGCTTCCTTGTGGTATAGACCACGACTTAAATGCATGCACAGAGTGCCCAGCGATGCCTGCTTCCAGTTCCACCTGTTAATTTGATGCTAGCTTGCTTACTTGTGTGTATCAAACTGCCATCACGAACATAGATATGCTTGCCAGCTGTATTGACTCTAATTGCATTCTGCGGTTTCCTTCCCTCGGCGGCTCTGGGGAAGCCTTCCCTGCTGGAAGACTGTCGTCTCGCCTGCACCCATACCCTGTTCTTGCAGAACATGGAGACCATCCCTGCTCTGGCAGTCCCGACTGCGGAAACTGCAGCTCTCGGCGCTCGGCTCCTCCTGGGAACGGGCCCTACGGGCCGTGGCGAGATCTTTGCCTGAGCCTGGGTGACAGAGCAGGGACGCAGAGACGTCACACCTGGCAGGTAGCTCCATCACGGTGCTCATCTCAACACCCATTGCCACCGCCAGCCTTTTGCCACGCAAGCTGGCCGCAGCGAGCAGCACGGAGAGCGCAGGAGAAAGCTCTGCGAGCAGCGGGGTGAGCTGAGGCCATGCCTGGGCCTTGGAGACAAAGAATAGAGATGAAAACATGATGGGACTGTAAAAGGCTCCACCCCACAAATTCCTCCAGCAGAAGCCAGCAAACAATTACTGCAATTTACAGCTGCCAGCCCCAAACATAATTAATGTGCAATCGCAGCCAGACTACCATCTTAAGGGAGAACGTGGTCTACTTAGCTCATTTACCCATAGTAAAAAGGACTTTATTTTTAGGGATCACTGCTAATGGCAGACAGTTTCTTGGGGGCCATCAGGACTTAAGCAGATGTGGGAGCAGATGGCAGGACAATAATGCTTTTTTGGATGATTGACTAATACCTTTTGCCAAATGCCAGTGGTAATAAAGATATTTTGCCAGTCTTAGATCAAGCGACAAGGAATTTTCATCCCAAGAGGTGACAGGAGTTGAATTTTACTTTTGTTTGTGTGTTTGTAAGCTCAAAGACGTACCCATGAACTGTACTCAACAATGCTTTTACCTTCTTTCCCTCCATCGAAGAAATTGCATTTCTCTATATATTTTGAAAAGGTAATACAAATATTTAATCAGTTTTGTCATGTCTCAACTCTGTTGAAAGCAGGATGACATATATACCAAAGCAAGGGAGTAAAATCTGTCCAGCAGAAGGGAAAATTTATGGCTGCAATTTTGCAGAGGGGTCCCTGTGATGCAGTAAATGGCAAGAATGAAGCATGAAGAGTTTATTAAAGCCATAAGAATCCTGAGATGAGATTACAGCCTTTATACTCTGCCACGCTTCAGATTTGATAACGCATGTCTCCCACCCACTCCCTCCCTCCCCCTTCCAGCTCTCCTGGAAAGGCGGAGAGAGGAAGAAATCCACAGTAGATTGATTTTGATTTCACATGTAGCATTCTCATTAATTTTCAAGGCATCGGCTCACACAGATCAAAGTGGCAGAAGACGCTGACATCAGCTTTCATATCTGAGAGCTTATCACTCCCTGATGATAAAATTGCAGGATTATCAAGGAGTGCATCTGCAAGTCTATAGCTACTGTAAAAAGCACTGTGACATATAAATGCACAATGTGACACCATTACTGTATCATCTTTACTGGAACACTTAGCAAAACATTTTCAGTGTCACCAAATGACAGCCATGTCTTTGATTTTATTTCTCAGTTTTGTAGCCTTGGAAATTATGATTTGGGGGTAGCACAACTTTTTTTCCTTTGTCCTGGCTGCCCCCAGCTCTGACATGACCATCAGCAATGGAAAATGTGCCAGGAGAGATCTGGACGAGCATGGCCAAGGAATCCTTCACCTTTTTCAGACCTGCTAACGGAGTGTCATTGTGACAGCAAACGATCCCTTAAAACTACCATTAGAAAGGCTTATTTTATCATTCCAGGGTTTTTTGTTTTTTTTTTTTTTTTACATTTGCTTTGCTGCTACACAGAACCTCGGGAGTAAAAGACACACGGCATTCCCTGGACTTTACACAAGCCATGCCCTCTTTGCTTGTTTTGTTAGCAGGGGAGACAAGTCAAGTAAACATTGTTATCTTTAGTCTTCCTCTTTAACGCAGAGGACTGATACAGTCCTAAGAGCTCTTAGGGCATTAAATAAATGGGAAAACAATTTCCCAATAACCATGGAGTGTAACATCCCTGGTACTTGGGTTTTGACAGCAGAGAGAGGGGTTGCAAATTCTCTGTTATGCAGGGGTAACAGTTCCATTCGCAGCCACTCTTCTTCCCCCTTCTATGTCCTACCATTCAGCAATGCAGGCTTAGGGATGAATTCACAACAGGAATACAGGGGAAGGGCTATCTAAAGAAGCTTGGACATTTAGCTAGACATTTCACTAAAAGCCTGGTTGGTTGTACTGCTCTTAAGTTTTAGAGAAAAGAAACATTTCTTCCCATTCTGGGAATCATACAGAAGGGCAGATCTATCCTTTCTTGATAATTGTGGTACTGCCCCAATGTCCCTCACCCAATCTCAAAATGTGTCTGTGGATTACAAAGACTGTAAAAGTAAGGGTGGAAGGTACGCTTATAGCACACCTTATATAGGTTTGCTTCTTACCAACCACTGCGGCAGGGGAAAGGGGGAAGGCTATGTTTTTGTTTACCGCAAACCCACATCAATCCAGAAATCTTCAGTCAGAAATACTGCATGGAGACTAAACTTCAAAATGCAATACTACCATCAAGCTGTTCTGAAGCTGTTAATACCTAGTCTTCACCCTCAAAAAGTCATGTGTGAGCAGTCCCAAGGAATTTTATTTTTATGGCTCTAGCCTTGGTCGTGCCAGTCCTTACAGACTACCAGCTCAGACTTAGTGCACATCTGCCTAGTACAGCTGCTTCTGCACAGCTGCATTATGTAAAGCACTGCATCACCATTCTGTCTCAGTGTTTTTCTGATTATCCTTGATCTGAGAGAGTGAAAAAGAGCTACTAGTACTGGTCAGGATGTAGATTACCTGCCTCATCATGAAAAACTAAAGACATTTGATAGGTTTGTCCAAGACAAAGGTGTGATTCACAAAGGTAAGAGATTTGCAGTAGAAGCAAAGTGGAAATTAAGAGTCATGTCCTCAGGGACAGGGCAAACATCACCAGCAAATGAAGACCATATGTCACTCCAAACAATACAGTGTAGGATAAATTACAGACCCGAAATAATAAAATCACAACCACCATCACAATAGTTCATCCTGATATTAAAATGACCTGTTCCTTTGTGGGCAAGTCGTACTACGCTCACTGGGCAGAAGCTGCTTGTGCTGCTGATCATAGTGTGAGAAGGCTTCGAGCTGACTGCAGGCAGCAGAACACACTCAAAGGGTGCACACGTCCAGATGCCCTGGGTGTTAGCTCAGACTGAACTCCATAGCTGTTGGCTATGTTGCCTAAACTTGAAGTAGCCCATTCACCATATCAATCCCAGGTATCCTAAGGAACCATTTAGATGAATGACAAAAACAACCTCTTCCAAGGAAAGGGACTAACCTTAGCAATAAGAAACAAACAGAAAGCCCAGCTGGCTGATTAATGGGAATAGCAGTTTGGTTTGTGATTAGAAATAATAATATGCCAACCAGAGTGCCCTGGTTTCAGCTGGGATAGAGTTAATTGTCTTCCTAGCAGCTGGCACAGTGCTGTGTTTTGAGTTCGGTATGAGAAGAATGTTGATAACACACTGATGGTTTCAGTTGCTGCTAAGTCATGTTTAGTCTGAAGTCCAGGATGCTTCAGCTTCTGATGCCCAGCCAGCGAGAAGGCTGGAGGGGCACAAGGAGTTGGGAGAGGACACAGCCAGGGCAGTGACCCAAACTGGCCAAAGGGCTATTCCAGACCATGGGACGTCATGGCCAGTATGGAAAC
>JANZLQ010000007.1:28638819-28735832 GCA_026212715.1 Elanus axillaris | reverse complement strand
TATTATCATTATTAGTTTCTTCTTTTCTGTTCTATTAAACCATTCTTATTTCAACCCACAAGTTTTACTTCTTTTCCCAATTCTCTCTCCCATCCCACTGGGGGGGGGGTGAAGTGAGTGAGCGGCTGCCTGGTGCTTAGTTGCTGCCTGGGGTTAAACCACGACACAGAGGAAAAACAACCCAACCAAACCCAACCACCACCACACCCACACCCCCCCCAACAAAAAACAAACAGCAATGAGTGCTATGCTAGGATAACCTGAATAGGAATTGCATAAAACACCTTTTTAGAAACTCATTGGCCACCTCCTCTATAAATGGGGTGAGGTCATGATCACCAAAACACTGAATGATCCGTACCTTTTTTCTTTAAACATAAAGAAAGAGCCCGTGATACAAGACCAATATGATGACTGCTTAAACACGTTTTAGATAGAACTTGGACTGAAGACATAATGAAGAAATACCACCCAGCAGAATTAATAATGCATTCCGTCAGTACTTGTAACAGTCCAAAAGCAATTTATCCACTAGAACTGGGAAGAACATACTTCTGTTCAGTGGGATCTTCTGACATTTTGGGATTCATTTGTATTGTAAAATAGCACAAGAGTTGAGATTTCTTGTGAAACTTAAAAACTGGGAAATACCAAAAGGCTGTGTTTTGATAAAGTTGAATCTTTTTGTTTAAAAAGAGAAGAGGATGTTTTAAATCAATATTGAAGCAGTATAAAAGAAAATAAAGAGCATTTTAGCATAAAATGAGTGTTACAGTACAAAAGTTTTGATAGATTTAAATAAAATAGCATGAAAATTAAATGTTTTAACTCATTGAGACAAGCAATTCAATATTACTTAAATGACGTGAGCAAGCTATTTGCTTCCACCCCTTCCCACTGAAAATAGCATCAAAATGTAACTGCGCCCATGAAATTTCTACTTTGCTGAAACTGCACTATTCCAGTAGAAAAACCTCATTTTGCCACATTTTTTTTGCTCTTATTTCTACATATAAAGTATGGAGTCTGCTGCAAAAAAAAGGCTCCACTACCCTGTTCATGGGTAAGCAAACTGGCTATGATAGTTAAGAGCCCCCTCCTTTTTGCAACTCTTATCTGAGCAGTGGAAGCTAGTTGATGGTGAGGTCTTTAGAAAACTGTGTCCCTTTCCGCTTGAAGTCTAAATATTTGCAAGCCTGGGAAGTTTCTCTGTTTAGTTGAATTTTGAGAGCTACGGCATGTTTGATGGGATCAGATGAAACTCAGATGTAGTGACAGGGATTTAGTAGCAGCAATCCTAGTAAATATCACAATGTCTATATCAGATCGTGACCTTCCGAAATTCAAAATATATCGTCATTAGGTACAACACAGCCTACCGTAATGCTCTTTTACAACCTTCTACTTCCTTTTCCAACTTGTCAACTCAGGTGAGGCTTTTTACAGCTACCCAGTGACACCCCACTGATAAATCCAAGTATCTCACTGATCTTCTCAGGCTGCTTTTTCCTGCCACTTTGGCATGCAAAGTGAGAGTGTCCTCTCATTTGGCAAAAGGATTTCTTTGTCAGCTAGGGCAGGTGAGGATCTGCTAAGCTGAATGAAAAGAAAAGCTGCCACTGAAGACACCACTTGGAATTTTAAAACCTAGATCATCCCAAGTCTTTTCTACCCATCAAAAGTTTATTATTTAACCTGCAAAATGGTGTATGATTAAAAGGTCAAGCTTTTAAAGGAGTGCACATTTTAATGCTATCAGCAATGAACCTGTTGAGTTAATGCCCATATTAAGTCACTGAGTCAAGTATTCTCGCCTATTAATATTTATAGCCAAGAAACTGAGTGAAGATATTTGGCACCTACACGGTGCACAACGTGAGTATACATCTTACATGCAGGAGGTGGCAAACAGCATGACTTTCAAGTTACAGAAGGAAAAAAAAAAAATAAGCAGCAGAGGGGACTCGCAGCCGCATGCTTGCCCAAGATGACTCTGAATCTCATGATGCTGGAGACTTGACTCGGCAATCCTGGCAGCTGGCCCTTCCAAGACACAAGCTCTTAGCCAACATGCAGTCCTGACACGAGGGGCAAAAAGGAGCTTCCACATCTCCAGGCATGTTTTATGGAGAAAAGATAGAAGAGAAGCGACGCTACAGCTCATGGCGCTACCACGGACCAACTCCAGGAGAGCAAAGGGCAGTCAAGACAGCAGAAAAACACGATTACAAACACTGATCACTAATTTCAGATTTTTTTACACTGAATTTTCACGCACAAAAGTGGTGTCTTTTTAAATACACTAATAATATCTGAATTTTCAGTTCTTGTAAAGAGTTTGCTGCTACGTTAAGAGTAGAAGAGGTTTATTCTGACAGACATGAAAGTGACCCCAAACCAAAGATTTCAAATTCCATGTTGCAACTTTTGTGCCTTACAGGTCACTCACTCCCATTCTTTCTGTCCTCCTCCTGCTGGGTTTATTTTTGTAAGATCTTTCACATTTAAGATTGGATTAATGACTAAAGAACCTTCCTATTTTTTACCCTGAGATTTTTCCATATAAGACGTTTGGTGACCTTAATTACTCTTGACAGGATTTGTTACACCTATCTGTTGAGAGAATTCAGTTGCATTGTTTTAGATGCTCTGTCTTAGTAGCACTGCTTATAATTACTTCTGAAATCATAAATCTCTTGTAAACCTGACTTTGGTTTTCATTTTGTTGCCTGTTTGAAAGTCATTCACTCTGAAATGATCTCATCAGCCTTTGCAAATTGAGAAAGAAAACGCCGTTAAATGTATATTTCATCCTCCTCCTGACCAAAACCGTGTATTTCTAAAGATGTTCCATATTTTTATCTTTATGCTCTGCAGAATTGTCTTGTACTTCTGCAAGACAGCATCTATGTTCTGATACAGTACTAGAACTGCAGCCAATTTATATGGTTTTCCAAATCATACTTCTTATAATATGGCCCTAAAATAGTTTCCTCAGGATCCGGTGCAACTAGGCTAGGTCACAGTTGAAAACTGCGAACAAGTTTATATAGTGGCCTCAGAGTCACACACAAAGAATTACTCAATCCCCCCAAAAAGTGTGTGGAGGTGTAATGCAGAGTCACTCTGTCCCAACTGATCCCGGCTCCAGCCCTTCTTAATTCAGCGGGCACATGGCTCTGCTGCCTTCCCTGCAGCAGCTCCCTTCTCTCTTTGGGCTGATGCCACAGGATGGGGAAATCAAAACGACAGCTTGATTCCCATCTGCTGCAGAGACCATCTTCCCTCCCAGCAGCCATCACATCTTGTGTTGCATCCCGAAATGCTGCTCTGTGAAGGACAGTAAGGGATGTATCACTTCTCTGTCCAGCCCACACATAAAACAAAACAAATGATGCCATATATCCACACACGCCAAAAAGTCAGATCAAATTTGAAACGAAAACTCTTCCAAGTCCCCCAACTTTCTTGGTCTAGAACCGCATGTAAGTCTGTTCTGAAGATTGTTGGAACATGAGCTGGAGCCATACCAAGTCTACCTGAGATGCAGCTGACCTGACTCCGTAAGAGACACATACACACAGACATATAAATGAGCCTGCCCATGCTCCAGACCCAAACCTAGCGGGCACAGTCTGTACTGCATTTGCAGTTAAGCGTTGCATTATGACATAAAGAAAAAAAAAGCCATTGGCTGCCTTTGATAATTTGGTCTTTATTTTTTTCTGTTTGAATGCATTCCTTCAAGGCATCTGACAGCCCCACAGATCCCAGGAGATACTGCTGGGAAATGCCACCTTCAGAGCCCATGTAGTGGGACTGACAACAACGAACATATTTGACGCAAGAGAAGGGCTACCACGTGGCCACTGACGAGGGCTGCCTTTGGACATCCATAGCAGAAAGAAGACAAGATTAACCTCGTGCTGACCTGACACCAGCCCTTGCAGCAAACAGACCCCCAAGTGACAATGCAGAGCTACTCCACCTCCCCTTTTCATTTATGTTTGCATTTATAGCCTCAGCGGTATCACAGCTCTGATACGAGATAAAACAGTGTGTGGAATGTCTTGCGAAGAGTGAGCCAGGAGATCACAGTACACCTCCACAGCCAGCTATCAGTGCAGATAAGAGATCCCTGTACAAAATCTCAGAAACTCCTTATCCAGGCAAGCCTGCTGTGTATCTTGTACAAACTTACAAGCATCTACTTTAGACCTACAGTGTTTCACGTGGCAAATGCATATGCACACTCATTCACTCCGGTCTGATACTCAGCCCTTGAGAACCAGCTATCACAATCTTGCTTTTTCCAAGTAATTCACATCTAAGCTACTGTCCCTCCAAGAAGATGGTGTCAACCAGAAATGATACAACTTTGCAGTAACTTCTGCTTCTTTTAAACTGAGGAAAATTCTGAGCAGAAACTGAGCCCAATGAAAACTTCAAATATTGGTGCAACAGCAGACAGCAAACAAAACAGTCACGCAATAAAGCGGGTAGAGAATTCACGTGGGCTTGCAGTTCCTTCTCAGGCAAGCTCTCCCCAACTGTTCTTATGGCACGAATTAGGAATGACCTGATGTGCCAGAGAGCGATAGGCTCTCCCTGTTCCAAGGAATATTTAATGATGCATTCAAAGTGGAACAGCTATAATTAGAGGGATGAGGGAAAAAACAACTCAGTTTAAAAGTTGGTAGGTCAAGTGTTTTGCTGGGGTGCAATGAACACAGGCTGACTCACAGCTGGGACACGGATGATGTTTCCTAGATCCCCTGAATACCCAAATCCTGACCGCAAGGAGTGCAGTAGTTCTACAGTTAGAGGTCAGTGCACACATGCAGACATGCACATATTCATGCTCTCTCATTTCTTATTTTCCCTTTTTTGTTCCACCATGCAATAAATGCGTGCTCTTCCACTTGATTTCCTCTCCCCAACAGGATCCTACGTCAAAGGTGCCATCCCCTCCATTTTGCTACAAGTAACCACCCGCACAGCTTCTCTCAGTTAGAGACTGGATTTATCCATTAAGGCTCTAACTCGCTTAGGAAAGTGCTTGTGTATGTGTGTAAATCCGCCCAAATGTGGTTCAGCTACAGTGTGTTTGTCAGTGTCTTCTTCAGGAGCTGGTCTTACGTATTTTTTCCCTGGAGTGGACACATGTAAAGTGGTTGGTTGCTAGACAAGCGGTCACCCCTTGAGGCCATAGCAAGATATGCATACTACATCTCGTTACATTAATCGTGTCAATGTCTGAAATGAGTTTATATTGGGCTCGTGACACATTGGATAGGAGAAACATTTGCATAGGTAACTGCCCCTTGTGCTAATTAAAGAGAGGAATAACAAGAGGGCAACGAGCTGGCCAGACAAGACACCAAAGCATATGACTTGGGTTTTGTTCATTGAGCCAGTCATCTGTGCTCCAGCTCACATCTACCACATTCCTGCAGCAGCCACCTAGTTAGGTGCAACAGTCCAGACAACCACTATTCAGCAGCACCTCATGGAAATTACAGCTGCTCAAAGAAAATTAATCTGGAAGGATTTGAAAGAAATGACACTCAAGTAACTGGAAATACTAATATAGCTTTGTTCTTATTTTAATTAAATGTGTTCAAGTTTGCAATGCAAATACAAAAATTCAAAACTTCCAGGCCTGAAAGAGAGTAGATTTAGATTGGATATAAAAAAGACATTTTTTTACAATGAGGATGGAGAGACACTGGAACAGGTGGCCCAGACAAATTTTGTTTGCCCCGTCACCAGAAGTGTTCAAAGGCAAGTTGGAGAGGGCTTTGACCAACCAAGTGAAAGATGTCCCTGTCCATGGCAGGGGGGTTGAAGTTTGAAGGTCCCTTCCAACCCAAACCATTCTATAATTGTATGATTCCTACCAAAGGCAGGAATACATACAGGGAGGCAAGTATGGTTTGGTTGTCAGTTTATCAACGAAAACCCTAAAGTTTTTCTATTAAACAAATCAGTGAAAATGGAAATTATTTTGAGAACTGAATTTCTTAACCACCTCTGATAATGTTGAAACTATACCAATCCAAAGTAATGAACATCACTCTTAGCAGGAAGAATTCAAGCCTTGAAGTCAATAGATTTGCTTATAGGAGTAACTATCAGTATGACCACAGCTTTCAAAATAATCTCAGGAAGGAAGTACGCCTAGGAGAAGACATCTACTGTAATCATCTTTTGTCTGTAATGAGCATGCCATCATCTCAAGTAGAAAAAAAATCACCTTCTCTTTACGACAACGTAAAAAAAAAAGACCTGCAGTAGGTGTGGAATATGCAATTTGGGTAAACGTGCTGTTAAACAATAACATTTCAGCTACCATGGAGAATATGGCTCAGCTGAAGTCACTGAAATCACATACTATGAAAGCAAATAGACTTGGAATACCCCAGCCTGCTTCAGCCATTGTAGGCTGCCACAAAAAACCATAATACTGGAAGTCAAAGCCAAGTTGGAAGGGTGCTTTGTGGCACATGATAATTAAACATCTCCTGTAAGACTCCTCTTTCCACTCCTACGCACAGAACGTCATGCCCCAAACACATAAATGGCAGCCAGGAAGCTTTTCTGCTGCTGATGTTCTTGCATAGATTTATTCCTGAAGCTTCTCTCCCACGTGCCAGACAGCAAGTAACACGGTTTCCTGTCCTACACAACCACTGGAGGGATAAGTGACTCAAATATTTTGGAGATATGCAGTCATTTCAGTAAATATAGCCATACAGAAAGGTAGAAAAAGGCGTTTGGGATGTTGAAAGTACTTGTTCTCATCCAGTGTTATCTACCATTATAACAACTGGAACTTTATTACAACTATTAATCAATACAAATATTGCCTCTCTTGGTTAGTAAGCCTGATATCCCTCTGCTTATTTTCTTGTTTCTGAAAAGTTTTGAGAAAAGTTTTCATCATTACAGTCATTGATCCTTAGCATTTCCCATCAGATATTTGCTGCTGCCTGCCTGTGTGGTTGATTATTTAAACTACTGGGCACTGCCACTGCCAAACTCTGTGACGATCACACTTCAAACAGGAAACAACAATGAAGACACTTTACAAGGTGCTGTTGGGACCTGCTTTTTGATATACTGAAGAGAAACCTTTGCTCTGTACTGAGCTTTGCTGCTGCTCTGCCCTCTAATACTGATCATAGCATCTTTGCTTCTTTTTCCATAGTTTATGCCCTTCCAAATGCAGTCGGTCTCTTCGCAAGTATCTGCTGCAACACTTCGAGGAGCAGATCTCCTAATTTTAAAGAAAAACAGTAAGGAGCAACTGGACACTGAAGATGCAATTCATGCAAAATGTGCTGCACTTTCAAGACCTGCAAACGTTTCCAACTCTCACACAGAGACTTCAACACTTATGACTATTCAGTAACGTGTCCTCTGCCAAACCAGATATTAATTCAAAGAAACATTTCCATATGTACTTGATAGTGTTTATAAGAAGGCATCAGACTATCCACATGTGTGCTTTAAATGCTGTGGATGACCTGCCATTGGAGTTCTGCCAGCTGTGTGGTCATGGACTCGCCAGGCCTTTTGGTCCTCCTCGCTGTCACCGGCATGCAAAGCATGTGTTTTTTCATAGCAAAACAGAACTGTTCTGTAAGTCTGACAGCTCCTTTCCTTTTCCTGCACAGGAGGATACGGCTTCACAATCAGCTCAAAAAAATAAAATAAAAAAAAAAATTAAAAAAAAATAATGTACCAGGAGGTACCAGATGATCACAGGCCTATGCCTGGGCATATTACCCCTGAAGTCTGTGCTAAAGATGAAGAAAGAACAGTCCAAAAAGAAGCAAACTTGTGTTGTTCACTGAATACAGTCAAACTGACAGCTCTGCCTGCAACCAAGGCTCCTCACAATCACCAATCCTTGTTGCAGCTCCTCCTGCTCTTTTTCTTTTTTTCTCTGGGAGTTTTTTCGCAGAACAATCCTTCGCCTAAATGGCTAATCTAGAACCTGCAAAATCCAGTAACACTGATGCCACTAAACACCTGGAACAAGAAGCATCAATCTTCTGGACCAGCCATCTTTTCAACTCTAACTGCATCCCTGTGGCGTTTCTCTAGTAAGGTCAGATTAAAAAGACTAATTTAAATGGACACTTATTAAAATGCTTTCCTAGGATGCACGATCCGCTGTAGCGTTACAAGATATATTTTATCACAGGGTCTAATGCCAATGAATGATTTCCAGCCTACTGGTCTCCCCTTCTCACCACAAAGGATCTCCCATCCTTCAGTCACAGCCGCAGCTTCACAGCACCGAAAGATCCCACCTCTGCCACCAGTTGCTCAAGTTTACTCCTTGAAGCAATATAAACTAAGGGGTATGCCCACACAACATACTGTCCCCCTACCCCTGATCCCAAATTCATATGCTGAGGTAGACAGCAGCTACTACTGAATGATAGAAACAGCAAAACATCTTAGGCTTAATGAAATGACTTACCCTGCTGTCCCCAATTACACACCAATAGAGAAAATAGCTGATTACTGGGGTTTTCCCCATGTAGCCAGCAAGACTACAGTGGGATTACTTGGCTGAAAGCGAGCTAAATGCATGCTGGAGAGAACTGCATGCGCTTATTTAGTAGAGAATACAACTAACAATCACAAACTAATTAAGGGATGACACGGGATTCTTTGCCGTTTGAAGCATTTAAATGAGGATCCAGTGTCTCCTTTTAGGAGAGACGGCATCTCTGCAGAACTGCAGGCTCCATGCAGGATTTATGAGCTCTAATCTGTGAGTAATATTGAAGGTCAGAAAAGAACAATCTGGTTTGGTTTTGAAATCTTGAATCTAGGAATAAATAATAGGCCCACATCATCATGCACGTTCCCTGTTCACCTCCATCATTTTCCTCATACATTTTAACCCAGTGACTCTTCCTGCTTCGCTGGCACACTGGAAGGATCAGAGGGAAAGGAGAGTCAGGCTTGCAGCTCCTGCAATACAGGATCAAGCCTATCAACAGTTTCTCCATCCATCAGAAACCACTTGCAAATCTCCAAACATTATCTAGTATCATATCAAAAGAGGCAGAAAGGCAGTCCCGGCTATGTAAGATGTATAGTTTGTTAGGAAAAGGAAGTTAAAATCTGGGAGAATGGGACCACTTTCTACCCAGACACTGGAAGGGGAAAAGGTTCCCCCCTACACTTGCACAGGAGTCCTTGACAGAGCCAAAATCTGAACTACTGTGGTATTCTCAGGATACTGTATCTGTGTGGTTAACAGACCTGCAGCATTTCCTACCCAGGAATAAAGAGGCTCCTGTGTAGAAGTATAAGATAAAGGTATGCCTTAGTCATTGATTCCTCTTTCCTTTCTTATCAGATGAAGGTTTCACTGCAAGTGCTGAGCAGGCATGAAGAACATGCTTTCAAGTGGTCATTGCAAAAACAAAAAAATGTTTTGCCTAGTAAGCCTTAGATAAAAGTATTTAAAAAAAAGATTTTACATTGGAACAATAAAAATGAAGAAATTTATAGATATCGATTATGTGTCCTAGGCAGGAAAAGAAAGAATGCAAAAGGAACAAAAAGGCAATGACTTTTTTCCTTGAAGTAGTGCTGATCCATCTGATAAAAATCAAAAGAAAAGAACTTGACGTATACTTCAAAGAGTAATTGATGAACAGATTAATCTATTAATTCTATCCTGCTGGTTTCTATCTTCCTGGGCTAAGTTTTCTTTCTCACAAGCTCTCATTTTGCAAAATTATTTCCTATTCGATTGAAGAACTATCTCATTGGTTACTAGGACATGAGACGTCACATGACAGACCGTAAAGGATACTGAAATATTTCTGCAGTCAGCACATTCTTTGAACAACCAAAGTCCACTGGAAGTCAGCGTGTGTAAACTCTGCAGAAACCTGATACATGTGACTATCAACATTTCAGATTTGCACCAGGATACCTCACTGACGTCATATGCAGCCTGATTTGCGAAGATGTCTGGGGGAGAGAAGCTGATCTCCATCAGGATTCCTGGAAATCAGGGTGTCTAAACAGGCCTGTCCCTGAGGAGCTGTGCTTGACAGTGCTAACGCTATGTCTTCAGTTATGTGGCACACTTCTCCCATCTCCCTGGCTGCTGCTAGGAGATGAAGACTTTCAGGAATCAGGCCATATTAACCCTCAGGGGGTGAAGTTTTAAAATATTTTGTAGACACAAGATGGAAAGAAAATAATATTTAAGGGTAGAAGCCAGACCACATTGTGCTGTTCCAAAGCGTGGCACGGGTTTGCCATAAACATCTCTCAAAGTAACTCGTTCTGGAGGTTCGATTTCCCATCTAATCAGGGACTAGAGACACCTCTTTCTCTTTGGACTGTTGGATAACTTTGTAACTACCAAGAGCAGATTTGGGGTACAAAACTAGGGTGACATGAGGTCTAATCTTCATTAGAGACATCACAGTTGTTACTTCTTCTCTGTCAGTAACACTGTGGCCTCAAATGGAAATCTATACCGTGAACCTCATTAATATCACACTATTGACCATCTTTCTCTGCCCATGGTAATTCACAGTACCGTCTCCCTGCTTTATTACTCTGTGCATTCAGATGACATACTCCAAATAGTGACAGTGTATGTGTATTAAAGTTTGTATCACCTAGAATCAGTCCCTCCCAAAAGTTTTCCAATGCATGATGCTCTCAGCTGGCCATCGTGACATCCACTGATCAGTTACTGTCCTGGTTTCAGCTGGGACAGAGTTAATTTTCTTTCTAGAAGCTGGTCTAGTGTTGGGGTTTGGATTCAGTATGAGAAGAATGTTGATAACACACTGATGTTTTCAGGTGTTGCCAATTAATGTTTAGTCGAAAGTCCAGGATGTTTCAGCTTCTGATGCCCAGCCAGCGAGAAGGCTGGAGGGGCACAAGGAGTTGGGAGGGGACACAGCCAGGGCAGTGACCCAAACTGGCCAACGGGCTATTCCAGACCGTGGGACGTCATGGCCAGTATGGAAACTGGGGGGAGTGGGTGTTGGGAGGATCGCTGCTTGGGGACTGACTGGGCATCAGTCAGCAAATCGTGAGCAATTGCATTGTGCATCACTTGTTTTGGATGTTCCAATTCTTGTATTATGACTATTGTCATTTTATTATTATTATCATTATTATTTTCTTCCTTTCTGTTCCATTAAACTGCCTTTATCTCATCCCACGAGTTTTACTTTTTTTCAATTCTTTCCCCCATCTCACTGGGACGGGGAGCGAGCAAGCAGATGCATGGTGCTTAGTTGCCGTTTGGGGTTAAACCACGACAGCTACACACTCAGGACTGAGGTTTGCTCCTCAAGAAGTAGCTGGAAATTTTGCTGCTTTCAGTAGAAATTGCAGCTGGTATAACTGACGGCCCCATGAGACCCAAACCTAAGCCTTTGCCCAGGCTGTATGCAGATGTTAAATCACATAGGTAACTTAGTGAAAAAAAGTATCAAAGGACATCCTTCAGCTTTTGTTAGATGAGAAGTGTTAACACAAACTGCTGGGGATGAAGTGTCTTCACTCAGAAGTGACGCATACAAAATCTTATACTGGAATTTGAATATCAAATTATTCAGTGCCCTCAGCTGCTGGGGATGTGTAGGTGTAACAATGCACATTTCAGAAAGATGAGTTTGGAGTAGTGGTGGTGGTGTTCAGTTTGTTTTGTTTTGTTTTTTTACCAAAACACAAATCAGCGTTTCTGGAGTACATTGTTATTTGGACAGACAAACAGCTCAAGCTAATAAGTGGGCTTAAAAGAAAGATATTTCACTCATTGAGTACTTATGAGGGAGGGTATTACCTTTGGAGGCAATCCCCTCTCCAAGGGTTATTGCATTTCAGAATAAATCAAGTTTGCTTAATCTATAGTTAGCATCTGCACTTCATGCATTTTTTCCCTAAAGAAAGATAAAATGCCACATACAACAAACTAATGGTTTAGAAATAGCTTTCACATTAATCACCCAAGTACCAAGTTGGTGCCAATCCATTTATCTTGACTGTGATACGTTCAGAAGAAAGATAGATAAGTAAACAGCCACAAAATATGGAGGCGCTTAGCTTGAGTAGAATAAACTCCAGTGCTGGTGAAAAGGAAAATATGAGAAAGGCCATTAAACACATGCTCGCACAAATTTATTTACATTTAAGGAACAAGGGGACCATTTGCTGTAACTAAATGTAAGATAATTAAAAGTGGGAATTACCAATTAGAATCTATATATTAGCAATAAGTACTCTTAAAAATACTGCAATGCTAATGTGCCAATACTATCAGCCCATTTTATTTTTCAAACACTGCCATTTCTAAGAGCTCTACACAGAATTTTTAGTATACAGCAGTTCACTGATTTCTTATGAGGAGAAAGCACACTGAATTTCCCCTTGAATTAAATGTCCAGTAACAGGCAGCACATACTAAGTAGCCTCCCTTCCAAATGCTCCTGGCTCTCACTCTGTATTGACCTAAACATGCATGCACATGAGTCCAAATTTTATAATTGTTTGCATAGCTTGAGCATAACCTGTATCAGCAGCTACAATAATACAGCAATAACCTGTTAAAAAACTACAGCGTACCTGCAGAAGCAGCCAGGCCTGATGGTGCCCAAAAATATGGGTTCCCTTTCTTCTCTGTCCACGTTCTCCAGCAATGTCTAACCCCTCAAGATGGTTACCCCTTTTCCATGGATCTCTTTACGGTCCTTAGCATCAGGGGACGCTTCAGTGTAAAACCAAAATTTGTTCCTTTGAAACCAAAATACCTGAAGACCCACCGAGTCACGCCAAGCAGCACCCAGCTCCTGGCACAGGCAGGGCCAGCTCTGAGGTTCAGGTATTGCCACCAACAGACTGACGAAGAAATTCGTGCCCTGTCAAAAGGAACCCAACCCGGGGAGCATCAGGAGCAGGAATGAGACTAGGTAAGTGACACATAGGTACCTTACCAGTTATGACTGAAATTGCGGGATCTGCCAGCTCTTCCTGGGTAGGTGGGAACCATGGTGGGCTCTGCTCAGACCCTCTTCGGGAAGGTCTGCAGAAAACTGCATACCCTTTGTGCAGCCCACACCTAACTTCTCTGCTGCAAGCCTGATGCATTGAAAGCTGCCTTCTAAACAATTACTCCGTGGTTTTGTGCATCCTCCACCGCCCTGAAGCCGAACCAAGAGCACGAAGAACAGCAGAAGGTGCTGCGGAAGGTAAAGCTGTGAAGCAACGCTGCCTACGCACGGCACCGAGGCTCACGGGGCTGAGTGGCAGCACAGCAGCAGGACAGGGCAAGCTCAAGTCATACCCAGAGACCAGCCAAATCTGCAGCTTGGGCTGCAAGCTCAGGCTTGGGACCAGGCTCCCCGAGCCCTGCTCAGCAATAAACTGCAAGAGTCCCTCCCCTGAGTTCGTAAGCAAATAGCCTAAGTGGAGTCATCTTGTTAAATAAATGGGGTCTCCTGTTCTTGCAAGGAGGAGAGAGAGAAAAGAGCATCAGGTGCTGGCTCCTTTTTGCGTGAACGCAGCCGCGTGTATCTTCCATTAGCGCAAAAGAGCTTGACACGCATATGCACTGCACGCTGAGAAGATACTCTGCCCCCATGCCTCTATCGAAAGGAGAACAAAAGTACCGAATGAATGGCAACCCTAAATACAGTGGTTAATAGAGTATCATGTATAACTGACAAGCAAGATAATGTGCCTGCAGCCAAAGAAACACATTTTTATTATCAGTAGGTAAAAGCAAGTGGATGTAGTGTTTCTTACAAATTCCTATTTACACATTTCATAAAACCTTGATTCCCTGTAGTTTTGTCCATGAAAACACTTCAAATTCATTTCTGCTAGCAAGCCAATTCACGGTTATGACAGCAGGCTTTAGTCCCTGCAAAACAGCAAGACTGAGACTATTGCAGGGTATTTCTCCTGCAGACAAAGGAAATCTCATCCACGAAGATCTCCCGGATGACAGTCCCCATCAAGACACAGATGCATATGAAGATGAGATTGTTAGGAACAGCAGGAAATGTGTAAAACAGAGACAAGGTATTTTGCCAAGAAGTTACAATTTAGCATCTTTCAGAAATATAATGCTACAATAGCAGCACCCTAAGGCCTCTGCAGAGGCATGTGCTGCCGGCTAGGAGGCTCTTTGACCCCCAAAATCTTGTAATCTAGAGACAAAATTACACAATGCTTGGGAGGGGGTAGACAGGCAAGAAAGGAAGCCAGTTGCTTGTGGTTATTTTACCTTCAGGCCCAAGCTATAAGGTGTCCTGAGGGCAGGCTTAAATACTGGCACGGTCTGCAAAATAGTAAATACCTGCTCCTGATACCCACAGACTTCTTGAGTAGTCTGGCCACGAGCCCATATGGGAGACAATCTTCATAAAAAAAATAAGACCAGCCATATTTATTTAATATCATAAATTGCTCTCAAATCAACGGGAATCATTGTTTGGGCTTTAAACTCACCTCTTTTGGTGTCTCTGAACACCTGTATATCTTTCAGTATGGGTTGGGGGACCATACTACTTCCTCTGTTAATCACTTCACAAAATTTTGTCCTGTATGTTTTTGTCAAGATGAAAGTCTTCTCTAAGGCTTACAAGCGTTAAGCTTTCAAATTTCTCCAGGACCCTTTCTGCAGCCTCATATTTCTTCTCCTTACCTCTGAACTCCATTTATTTGCTCACAAACCAACTCATGACAACATTTTTCAATGAATTTAATGCTCTAGTTAGCAAGGAAGAAGCTTGTTAGCTAACATTTATTATAAATACTCTTCACTCAGCAGGCAATGGACTATACAGACATTTGACTAAGAGATAAATGGCAGCAAATAATTTTAGGTATTTTTTTATCCACTAGAAGTAGTCAATCTGAATTGAATGCAACAGAATGATTTTCATGGCGACAGCTGTAGCAAAAAGGCTCCTATAAAAGATATGTCTGTACATAAAAAGTAGTTAATAGAAAGTGCTGCCTGTAGACAGAAGGGAATGCATAGTATTGTATAAAGCTCTTGTTATGCCAGGCAAAGAGCTGCTGGTCAGCAGCCATATGAATGCGGACCTAGGACCATCTGAAACATTTCAAACAGCGAAGGAAAGAAAACGAAGCTAGGCAGCTTATAGGGTTCTACAGAGTGCCCGTGGAGATTTGGCCTCTCGTTCATACAGAAATCAAGATGTTAGGCCACTGAAATACATCTGAATATCGTATTAGGTATATATCTGCTTCTCAGGGGACTCATATGGGCTGTGGTGTCTGGCCCTCGAGTAGGTCTGTAGCGCTCCTAAATCCATTAAGGACCCCTGAACATCTCAGAGTATTTCTAAATTGCCATTTTCATAACACATTTCCTAGAGGAAGCTCTGAGTCAAAACAACTTCTGCTGGAAGCGCCAAAAGAAAAACATTACTATGATGCATGGAGCATTAGTCACACTGCAAAAAGAAACAAAATAATGGAATCGCACTGTAATGATTTTCAAAACTATTAACTTTGTTAATGAGTCATTAAAAATTTACTCCCTGCGCTGATTCAGTGAGAGAACACAGTCATTCATTATGATCTCATCCAAAAGGTTTTATTCCAGCTGCCTCTTGAAATGTGTGGACAATGCATATGTTTGGGTTTATATTACAAAAGTTTGGAATATGGAGAAAAATCTTTTTGCAAGGAATAATTTAAAGGTTTCCCCAAAGTATTTACTACAGTTTTATTGCAGGTGTGTAACAGCAGTTAAAAAAACCCCCACCAACAACAAAGAAAAAAGGGGTGGATTCACATCAATGGGACTACGATATACATTACATACTCAGCTATTTATCATTATTAAACATCTCTGCTCTGCTGCTAATCATACATTTAATGCAAAATAATTAAACACGAGTCCATAGGAGGAATATATTAAAGGACAGTAATATTTAATTTTCCAGGAACACTAGTTCAATTTTAAAGGGTTTGGTTTTTAAGGAATAGGCAAAGGACAGTAAGTTGGCAGTCCTGCCAGCTCCTATGATTTCATCACAAATGCAGTGACATTTCATGCTCAAATTGTGGTTCCTTAAGCCCTCTAACACGAAGGAAATTCTCAGCCTCTCTTTTATTCATAAGTGACTTGCCTTTCAGCTCACAGAGGAAAGCTAGAAAATGGAAACACTAAAGAGATATCCAAGAGAAATACACACAGACATCCTGGAGTCTCAGGATTTTAAGGCAATCGCATGACTTAGGGAATCTTTGCTCACAAGTCTACTTCGGCAAACAGCAAACTGTTCTGAAGTAATCTATCAGTATGAATATGCAATTACAGTATTAATACCAGGTTCTATTGTATTTTAAATTACAACATTTTCCTTTGAAATGGCAGTGAACTAACACACAACGGTACTGTAAGAAAAGTCGCTAGGGAGTAAAAAGCAGGCGCTTCTCAAGAGCACACCAGAGGGAAGGCGGCCAAGATTCAGGCTTCCCGTCTTCCGCCATCCTGCCAGTTTTGTTTTGCTGCGGTTTAGGATCCTAGATCAAAAGTCCTTCCCAAGACGGAAACAGAAGCATCTGCTGGAGTTGTCTAGTTAGATCGAAAGAGATTATTTGGAAGGAGAAAGAAACTGAGAGACTTTTCCAGTCAAGGAATGGTGAAAGACAAGGAAAATCTGTAAATCACACTTAGTTTGTTTTACTGTTTCAGCACAAGCAAGGGGATAACATGCAAGACTGCAGGAATGCCCTTTCCAGCATCAGTCTGGACTCGCACTCAGAAAAACCTCACTACCCTCCACCACTCTGGTAGGCTTTTAAATTGGTTCTCTCAGGATCCTCTATAAGTAAAAGTGCAGTTTTCAAAGAAACCTCTGGGAGGAGGATTGCAAAAGAAATATCTTTAGCTTTGGTAAAGAGAGAGAGCATGAATTACTAAAAGGCAGGACGGTTTTATATATGAGTTTCAATAAAAGGGTTGTAGATCGGTAGAGAAGCCGATAAACCTACAAGAACTGCCCACAGTATTCAGTATGAATTTCCTTGTGGGCCCCAGAAATTCTTCCAACCCTAACAAGAATGATTCTATATATCTTCCCGTCAAAACAAAATTCCTACTAGAAGAATATAAGTGTTCAAAAAAATGAGGAGGAAAATATGAAGTGCAAAAGGCTGCACAAATCTCATGGAATGGTAGGTAGTATTAAGTGAAAGGACTATTCCGGTTACCTGAAGGTCAAGCTATACAGCTGAGCTGCTTTAATTATCCTGACAAATGGATAAACTATAATTAATTACCTATCTCACCAGCTCCAGCCAAAGATGAAGAAAATAATAAACCTTGCTAAAGACCTTCCCTGTCAGATCACCAACGAGGTTGATTAAGAAAGTCCTCCCCTTGGCTGTTACTTGTAAGGGCCTAAGAATGGTTACAGCAGGAGGAAGCACTCCTGCGGCCATCATCTTTTTGGGCCAAGAAGGGGAAGGCTTCAGAATGTTCATGCCACAGGCCAGAGCGTACGACCGCTGGGCCCCTGATCTTCAAAATGCATTTACCTTTGCTAAATAGCAGCAAGACGGAAGAAAACCAACAGCTTCATGAATTTCACTACGCGTTTTTCCTGCCATGAGAAGCAGTAGCTGTGCTAGCTCCCTTTCCCAGTACTTCTTCCAGCCTCTCCCACGCTGCTGCAAGAGTTGGTAAACCAAAGGCCACGAAAGCCAACGTCAACCTTTCTAAAGTTGTCATTAAAATTAAAGCCAGGGCCATTAACTGAGTATCCATGTTGGTGTAAGGCAGTGTGAGATTACCGGATACTGGGATGAGATGCAGGTCACACTCTAAGGCCCGCTAACCTCAGTAAGGCCCAGATTTCACCTCTGCATACCTTCTTGCCTCTGACACCGGGGCCCTGGGCAAGTCGTTTCACTGCTCAGTTCCTACCTTGCCTGTGCAGCACCAGTGCCTAAGCTGATAACCCTGCCAGCATGGGAAGGGACCATCTCCTAATTATGCTTGTACAACAGCTAGCACAACGAATCCCTGAGCTCTACTCTTTTCCTATCAGCAGCGACTAAATACATTTAGTCTTTTTGTAGGGGCCTGTGAAGACAGCCACCCCCCTATTCCTGCTTTATTTTCCATGCCCCTTTCTAGGAGTAGCTTATTGCGAGCAGGAAGGCAAGGTTTCAAAGCCTCTTCGCGATAACTTCCGTTGACTCCTCACCAAAGTCAAAAGGACTTTTCCCCAGGAGATGCCCACACTTCCCAGTGTACCAGCAGTCTCCCAGCTGCTGAGCTGTTTTGTGGAGATCTCCCGTGACAAAGAGACCCAAATGTGTAAGCACATCCAAGGAGACACTTTTCCAAAACAGCAAATAATAACTGGAAAACATGGCAGCAACCATGTTAACAAATCATGATTAAATGCCATCATCCTTAGTGACCACGTTTTTCAACACATTTTATTTTCATTTGTTGTGTTTTCAACTCCTTCATGCTGTTCTCGTTGCCAGTGCGTGAGCTGCTCTTGTCAATGATGGGTGGGCTGATCCTGGAAGATGCTCAGGGCAGCTGCTGAGGTGCTGAGCGTCTTTAGTTTCCATCAACATTGCACGGGAACTGAGCAAGCTGAGCATTATGTAGGATGAGGACCAAAAAGCATTTTGAAAATGGATGTTTCTCCTCTGGCACCCAGCAGAGACAACATGCAATCGGCTAGCACACTGATAATTATTTTTCCATTACTCTGAGAGCAATTTCATCCTTCTTTATTTTCCTCTAATTGCCTTGACAGTATTTCCTAATCTGATCAGAGTGGAGCAGATTTTAAAAATATATGTTTTCCCTTCTACACACACTGTTAATTGTTGACAAGCCTTAAGCAGTTTTGTTATGCAAAAACGTCTGCTTGCTATGGACCATTTCAAAATATGAGAAACACAATGTTCCCCAATTGCTGCATTCCAATTCCTGTGCACATGAAGGATAATCACAAGATTCAAGTATCCTACCAGGAACCAAGGTACTAGTGTCTGCCTCAGGGCTGTGCTTGCAACTCCATGGGTAATCAGAAAGTATCTCAATTCCTCCCTTCTCTCCATGGGCTGGCCAAGCAAAAATAAAAAATATTTTCTATCTCTCAGTATTTTTGTCTTATCTACTTATATTAGTACATCTTCTGGGATGGGAATGCCTTGCACTGTGTGCACAAACAATACAGCATCACACACATACCAGATCGTGGCTTGGCTGGTTGCCTTTCGCTGATACAGGAGTATAAATAGTAAGAATTATTGGCCATACCTAAATGGCATTTTAAAACTGATCCTGCTGTAACTCTGCTGAAAACTCCTACTGCTTCTGCATTAGAATTAGTTAGCTCATCATCAAATATATTCCTCTTGAATTTTTCATCCCAAACTACAATACATAGTAATTTCTTCCTGTTTTCCGCTATGAAGGCTGCTACATTAGCCTCAGCATAAACAGAACGAATGAGCCTCAGTCCATGTCCCAAAAAACGTATACTCCAGACGGACTTCCATTTTAAACATGAGAAATGGATGTCCACTGAGGTAAAAATGACAACTACGAAGTCACATGGGAAGCGAATGCAGAGAGTGGTTGCTTTGGTCTGAGCTGAGCAGCACAACATTGCCGCTCTGCATTAAAATTCTTCCTTCCCGTTCCTGCACACAACATTGCAGCTTGGTTTTAGCATAGTTTTAACCTTCAAAAATGGTACTCTTTCACATTTCCATAAACTTTATCTCAAGATATGACTTCTAAACAATCAAAATATCTTCTCTTTGAAAATGCCACCTTTATTTCAGTGTTTTTAAGCAAAAGGGCAAGTCAGGAACAAATGTTTTGCAGATTCAGGCTGTATTCAGTGGGTAGTTACAGTTAACAAAACCCAGCATTTTTTCATCAGATAAACTATCCAACCAAAGCACTGTGCACATATCTGCTGTGAACACTTTAATTTGCTGCTTCTTTATTGGGTTTTGGAAGGAGTTATTGAGTTTCCTTATTGATTTTTAGTGAGTGAAACAGTAGTTTTTGTTGGGATCTTGACTGAGCTAATTGATAAGCTCTTGGTAATAAACAATAGCAGTGGCAAAAAGGTAAATGAAATGCAATCGATGCAAGTCAGAGCAAAAAAAAATGCCTTCAGAAACTTGCAAAATGGTATCATTATAGCTACAAGCCAAGTGTTGCTGCAGAAACACTTGAGAGCTGTTGGAGTAATGAGTGCTACTGGAAATGTAATGACTGCACACTGAGTAATTAACACGTTACATGAATTACTGATACATCTAAGGACACATGTTTATTTTAGCTTGCTGGGCAAGATTAAGTAAAATAAAGTATCCTATCATTTACTCGGTATGGAGTTTTTATTTCCTACAGCTTGGTTATAACTTAAAATTGAAGATGCGATTGCAGAAGTATATTCTGCATGCACAGTTAAATCAGTAGGGTTCAACTTAAAAACCATATCGAAGACCACAGCCTGATCTCTCACTGCAAACTATTAGTAACTATTGACCCATTGTTCAAACAACTTGTGAATGGAATAATACAGTGTAAGTCACTATTTCATTGGTCTAATGCCTTCCGAGTCATGCTCGATGCAATCTTAGTCAATTCACTCAACAGGGGGGAAAAAAAAACCGAACATGGTTTAAGGAGAAAATAGTTACTTTGCCCAGATAATACAGATACAATGCAGCTGTTTAATCATCTGAAAGAGAGTGCTTGCTTCCCTCCCTTCTCAATACACATGTACTTTTAGATATTATTAATGGCCATTATAAAACCTGCTACAGGTGACAGGTCAAAACCTTGATCCACAAGGTCAAGCAGGAGAGGCTAATGCCGTTAGTGTGGAGCATGTTGGGCAGATACAGAGTTCATCGCTTCCATACTTTTGCATAATAAGGTTTAATTGTGCAAAAGATGTAGGCAAAGGCTTGGAAAAAAAAACAAAACAAAACAAAACCTAAACCAAACCACTATAGAAATGCATTTTTCACTGGAACTGTTTCTTTTTTACGGAAGGTTGAACACTGACAACTGTCAAGTGCCACACTTACTTGGAAATACCACTCTGGCTCCTCATGGGTTTTTCTGTACCAGAGCCTCTCCCCCTCCAAGTCAGGGGCTCCCGAGCGGACTACATTTCCCATGAGATGCTGAAATGTCCCCTCTCTCTGAGCTGCTGTGGACTCAGAGCCCTCGGTGTGAGACATGGTCCAGAGGGGAAGCTTTGTCCCTGAGAGGGAGGGAGAGGCTCACTGCCACCCCCCGTAAGAGCTATAGCAAACTGTCGGAAAAAACCCATGCCCTGCCTCTCACCAAACCTCTGCCCCTGCAGCAAGGCTTGCCTCAAACCCAAACTGACATTTTTTCCCCTTTCCAGATTTTCAACTTTGCTGCTGCTTCTGCTTTCCTGAGCTCAATTAAAAGATTCAAAGGGATGCTTCTTGGGCAACTTTTAACACGTTTTAGACTTACCTTAAATGAGACTGCAGAAGGAGATGACAGATGAACACAAAGGCAATGTGCTTGACAGAAAGACCCTTTGCCCATCCCATTAATTGTACTAAGCGAGGCATCAGGAAGCACCCCCTCCGGAGTCCGCTAGCCTACTTGTTTGTACGGAAACCACTCTTAATTTATCAAGTCAGATTACAAAATCAGAAGAAACTACATGCAAGAATGGCTGGCAGTCTAGTTTGCGAGCGCAGCACACAATGACACCCTCACGCTTCCCATGGAGAAAGACAGCCAGTGGATTACAGAGTTTGCCTGAAACCTCCCAAACCGCCACACAGATCCTTATACAGGCCAGGAAATTGAGACAAGGTGCTTTGGAAGGGAAAATTCCTCTTAATACCTGTCAGGCACCTGGCTAGGTCAGGCCCCTATGTTTACCACATGGTTTGAGACAAGAGGAACTAGACATGGAAGAAATGGAAAAAAATGGAAAAAGAAGCTGCTATTGCTTGCTAACAGGAAGACGCAGAGGAAATAAAAGGATACAAATGAAGAGGGCTGAAATAGGACTTGATGTTAGAAGTGCCATATAGTGGGTTAGCAACCATATTCCTTTGAGCCTTTTTTCTTTCATTTACAGAACAAGAGTCGAGGCTCTTCAGTCAAAAGTGATAAATGCCCTTGCTCTGGCTCTTACTCACAGCCTGTGCTATTATACACCTGCACGGTTCAGGTAGGGCACAGCCTCCTGACAGGGAATGAAAGACGGCTCCAGTTGCCCATATTTCAGAGGCAGCTGGAATCAGCGCTCTCGTCTTAGGGAGAGAAGAGGCATTTCAGCCATGCCAAGACAAGTCAACAGCAGCTCAACCCGACCCCAGTGTCTCTGCCCAACCGTACGCAGGTAACCAGGGCTCCTCACCTGAACACGTTCCCAAGCATTACACTTATTCCCTTCCCTAGGAAGGAAGGCACATAAGAAACCGCTGCTTTACCCCACAGCCCTCTGTAGGGCTCCGCGTGCCCAAAGCCTCGACACAGTGTTTGCTGAAGGAGCCCTGGGGTGGCAGTACCTGGGATTAAGGAGCGGGTAGGTGTTTTGGTTTGACAAACAATGAAGGCTTCACCCACAGATGATGCAGGATTAAGCATGACTAGAGGCAGAGCTGGCTTTTAAAGCAGCTGTTCAGCTACTTGTATCCTAGGTGAGAGTTTCAGGTTTTTGAAAATATTCTTAATGTGATTTGTCAACTCACAGGAGAAGGAGAATCAGACAACTGTAACTATGGCAATAAAAGCACTACTGGTGCAGAAGATCTATCCTTTCCCAATGCTTCAGCAGCCTTCAGGCATGATGCCCATTAGACAAATTCTTCATGATTCCTTCAGACTTCTACAGCACCAAATGCAGAGGCTCAGCCTCTAATGAATATGATTCACTTAAAATTACGTGACATAACCATTGTTGTAAAGTATGTTAAACAAATTTGGCCATTATTTTCCCAGGCTGCGTATCTTTTTCCATTTCAGCACCATCTTTAAGGACTCAAAGGTAGTTACTGAAGGCTGATACACATGCCTATGTTGTAGTGGGTCAGAGCATGCCCTGCCAGCTCACCCTGTGCATACCTTTTCATGATCCTAGGGGAATAGGTACTTCCCAAAGAGTGCTGAGCCATTCAGAAATCTGGCCCTTTTAAGCGCAGAGCTCTTTAACTAATCATCCCCGGTGTGGGTGTTGCAGATGGCTGCAAAGCAGGCATACAAGGTGATTAACTGGATGGGTATTTGTTAAACCCATGGTCATATCTGTTCATTCAATCTTGCAAAGACTGGGTGCTTATTCAATTTTCCTACCGTGAATAACTTCAATGATATTCTTCTGATTACTCCTTAGTGCGAAATAAAAAGCATTTGCAAACATCTCTGAGGACTTATAGCTAACATTGGCTAGCTATTTTTCAGCAGAACTGTCTCCATTAGAAACAGCTAATGGCCAGAATTGAAAGGCTTCGTGGACCACGACCCTTTTGATGAAAGATGATCACTTGCCTTTTCCTGCCTGGCTGGCTTACCTTTCCAGGTCCCTCCTATGAGCTATTGGATTTCCCAGTTCTCAGCTACCACTACGTGGAGGACTTTCAAGGACCACAGGTCCTAGGTGTGGTGCTGCTTATCCAATTCATTGCTGACCATGAGGAAGGTAGGATCGGAAGCCCCTTGGTTTCTCACAAGCTAGCCATGGCCCCAGACTCGACGCTGACCTTCTCCAGCCACTCCTCCATTTTCTAGCTCCACAAGGTTTTCTGCAATCTCTGCTCAGTGCCCAATTCTTTATTTCCTCCAAAGCTTTACAGATAAAATGAGACAGAAATGAAAGAGGGGACGGTCTCAATCGCCTGTGAAGCACTCAACTCTTACAACAGTCCTTTTTGCACATCAGCTTCTTCCCACAGTTTTAGCCAACCATCACTCATCTTTTTAATTCTGGCCCAAGCTGTTATGCCAACTTGCTCTGTGCTGTTAAGTAGTAAGTTTCAGCCACGAGCTATGCAAAAATTTTTTTCTCAAAATACCCTGAGACTACAGAGAAAGCTAAATAATCAAGGCTTACAAAATGCTTTGATGCTAATCATCAGATGAAAGATGCCTCAGGAACAGAAATATCATGCGATAAATCAGAAACAACCTTTTAAAAATGTTTGGTTTTTTAAAAAAAGGATTTCTCCCGAGTCCCTGCAGACAAAACTCGTGCAAGGGCAAGACAGTCTGGATGGGGCAAAGCGAGGCACCACTCCACTGAAGAGACAACGGCACTGTAATGGCAGCTTAAAAAGTTATGACCACAGGAGGTGGCAACCCCAAAAGCTGATATAAACCACTGTCTTATTTGTAAAGCCACTGCCCCACTGTTTAACCCTTCTGAAAGAAGAGGACAGAATTCAACGGGAAACCGTTTTGAGGAGAAACGGACTAGGAGGATGAAGTGGGTATGATATAGTTACGGAACAGAAATCTAGCTCTCCTCAGGCTTGACTATATTACTGTGCCAACTAAGCTTGTGGAATTACTGTGCTGGAGTCAGGAGTAAAAAAGGAGAGGAACTTGCAAACACCCCGTTATTAAAAAAAACTGTATTTACTGTAAATCTCCTTGAAACAGCTTCATTATGTGCCTTGCGCTGCCAGTTTCAACACTTGTTCTAATTTACTATCATCTACATTCCTCCTTTAAAACAGATTTTTACTCTTACTGATCAACTCTTCTTATTGTGCAAAAGTTCCCTGATGCAGGCAGACTTATTAGATGTTTTTTGTAAAGGTTGTCTTCTTGTTACTGTTCGACAAGCAGCTGTTCATAATCCCAAAGTTTAACAGTTACATTCATTTTAAACTAAAGGTTGGGGCCATAAATTTTCTCCAGTACTTCCTGCAGCTAAAGAAACTCAGTAATCAACAAAAAGAAAACACTAATGATATTTCATTACTTCTTAATTTTCTTGTCACACATGCTGCAGTAACGTACAGAGATAAACAAGTGCCAGCTTTTCAGATTTCATTCTGAACACAGAAATCACTGTAGGGCACACAATAAAACTTGATTTTTGGTTTATGCTTCACAATCAATAGTTAATCCTCAGCTGAACACTTGATACAAGGTGCTCTGCTTAACCCTTTGTCTGCTGCCTCTCTTTCCTTTTTGCCTGCTGTTTGATTTCAATTAAGCTGTGACTGAATAGATCACCTCTGGGCAGGGTATCTTTCCTTAAATTAAGCAGCACTTTGCCTCATGATCTTAATCAGGAGCTTCTCTGCTGTGGCAACTGGGCACCAAGTCCTCCCATCCCAAGCACCCCCGAGTAGAGCAGCGTGTCTGATAGACCAGGAGTGGGGCTACCCCATGCAGAAAAAGTGATCAGTCATCGACAATAACACGAATAGTGATGCCAAGAACAGCAGCCTGTTCTAGGGGAGGATGGCAAAAATTCAGCTTTTCAACCAACACAGTACAAATACGAGTTATTCAAAAGCTCAGTTTAGATGAATTTGACTGGTCTGTCACATCTGGCCAAAGCTTTCTTTAGAGTCATCCCCAAATTTTCAGGACCCAACATCATATCATAAACTTGGTGTGTCTGATATTTCAACTACATAAATGCAAGGCAAAGCACCATGAATTTTTTTCACTGCTGTGAAAAATGTTCTACCTTCTGCCTGTCCCCAAATTAGTGTTTCTGTGATCCTGAAAAATTACTTTACTGTGGACTGCGTAGTGCCTGTGTGAGGCTCCCTACAAAGCAGAGAGATAGCGTTGATGTAACATGACCACTTATTTTGATCAGGTCCTTGGACTTCTGCTTCTAAGGGGACCTGCTGAAGATGCATAGCTTGGATGGAAACGTTAGCCAGCCCTAATGAAAGCTCCCAATGTTTTCATTACACCCACCGTCATCCTTCTTGCTCAGGTCTGGTGCACTTCGAGGGGCTTTGCAGAGCGGACAACCAGCGAGACAAGCATATCCAAACTACCACTACAACTGTTCTCTTCTTCCTCTGTAACCACATCAAACTACACTACATTTCTGCTAAGGTATTCAGAGACACTCCTAATCTGAAATCCACCGAGTCCACGCTAAAGATTCCTCTAAAAATGCTGTAATTAAGTACTTGACTTTAAATAAGCCTTACAAGAGATGACAAGGGGCAGCAAAGGGGTATTCACGCAGCCTGCGTTAAGCAGTTATCTTCAGAAGCTTAAGCCAGGAGCCTGGTCTCTGCAGGCTCCCTTCACATCAAAGGAGAGAAGCTCAGATGGAATGACAGTGCCACAACTGCAGCAAGATTGAACAACACTTCATCTTATGTCTGTAGATGCAAATGCCGTGGCAAGTGACTAAGAAGAACAGCAAAGGGGCAAAATAAGTCTAAAATCAACGTTACCTCACATACAGTCATTAGAACTCCACAGACCAAATTGCAACATGTCAAAATCGCATCAAGTGTGTTGAAAGTTGTTACGGCAGTAGAAATTTCCAATTAAGAAATACATTTCTATTTGGGAATATATGTATGTATTCATTTTATGATGGATTTTGCCCTTTTTGGTTAAAATAAGATAAAAAGGTCAGGTTTTAGGGAACTACTACACAAGAAAGTGAATATTTCTGCTGCTGCCATATCACTCCCATGGTCTGTAGCTAGTAATTCTCTGTGGGTTGCTGTAAAGGAGTGCTACAAAATACTGCAATCTCCACAAAAAACTTGGTGATGCTACAGACATGCAGTTCTGGCTTTTTATGCCCATTTCTCTGCTTGGACAACAAAAAAAACCCGGCACCCCAAGAACAAAGAGGCTTTCCTACCACTGAAAAGTGTCTGATTAATTATAAGGGGATGTGAGAGGTGTGTGCTATGTGTTTCTCTACCTGTCAAGTCATCCTCCTTTCTATGCTCCTTACGGCTCAGCAGGGCAAGACTACTTTCCTTCTAAAACAAATATCTTACATGTTCTGTCTCGTTGATGATTTGACGTTTCAGGGCCTCTGTGGGGACATGTGATGGTGAGCTGGTAACTCAGTCCCCTGTGTGAGGTAGCATGGGATGCTCCCTCAGCAAATCCTGCCTCCCTTCATAGAGATCCTGGCTCCTTAATGGCACATTTAAGAGGTGCACACAGGCACACGTATGGACTGGACCGCTACGCAATGAAGCAGAAGTGGGGTTGCTCATTTCAGAAGGGCTGGGGGAGAGCCCGGGGACCGTGATGCTTCTTTGTGGATCCTCCCAGCCTTTCCCAAGAAGCGTCTGCTCCCCAGATCAATATCTGGCCTTGTTATACCATAATCCCCCACTGCACCTGAATGCTAACACAGACACACACAAGTATGATTGCTCTCGTGTCTTTTTGTTGTTTTGTTTTGGTGTTTTTTTTTTTTATAAATGCCACAGAAAGTTCACCTGCATTTCATGAGTGGAATAGAAAACACTGAACCGCTCTGCTCCCTAACATGATTTTGTTTGTTCTTGGGAAAACATTGCCTTGCAGATGCCGTCATTCAAACATGCCTTCAGTATACAATTTAAGGGTGCAAGTGGTAGAAATGGGGGAACAGTTTTGTCACGTGGGCTTTGCTTAACCCTTTTACACATCTCCCTTCTCCGGAGCACACCGTTTACAACTGCCAGGCAAGAGGAAAGGCCTTGCAAACATTTTGGTGCCACTTCCTTCTTTTCTGAAGTAAATTGCTTAGCAGTAGACTACATGTTTGGTTTAGTTAGCCTCAGTCTAAAGCAATTTATTACATTTTGTGTGTGTGTGTGGTCTTATTTTTGGTGCCAGAGATTAAATCTCCCTACTGGCAGAAGCACACTGTAGAACCTTGGGCACGTCTGGCGATTTTTGCACCAGTTCCTGGAGAGAGGGATGGTCATTTCCTGGCCTCTGCCTATCACGAGTGCACACAGGTTAGGGAGAAAGGCTGTCTTTAATTATTAATAAACTCAGTTCTTCATGCACCGAGAGGCTGCTCTCATTTGATATCTTAAGCATTATTATAAACAGCTGAGGCAGGAAAACACCCTGTGCAAAAGTTGGTTAAAAGATTCCAAATGCTGGTATTTTATGTTCTCCTGTATTAAGTCTTCTGACAGGAACAAGATGGTATTTCTGCCTGGAATAGTCTTCTGCCTTGAGTTCAAAGTGACAAAGCATTAATGTATGCAAATACGCAGCCTACAGCTTGTTCATTAGGAAACTGAGATGTAGAGGAGAGTATGTAGACTAAATGTCACTAAGACATATAAAACTCTTTGTGGCTATATAAAACTCTTCACCATACTAGAAATAGGAACATGCGAGGTATGAAAAGGAAAGAATATGCAACTGCTCAACTCCCAAATGCCTAACGATGGGCAAGTGCAACATAAGCCAGGAGTGCTTGGACACCATAAACTCCTGTGAAGAGTCCTCTGTAGCAAACTTAAATGTATTAAGAGCTAAAATTAACTGCAAGATTTCCTTGTTTCGCATGGGATCTTGACTCAGAAGCTTGTTCCACCTGGATGCATTTGCTGCACTTCACAATGCCTTGACCTAGTCTTCCCCATTCTTCCTCTGTTATAGGTTCAGGTTTTCTCATTGCTTGTAGCACTAACAGCATTGGGGATGTTGCTGTAGACAGCATGGCCCAAAGGACTAAGAAGGTACAAGGAACAAGTGAATTCCAATCTTGGATTACCACTTCTACCATAACCTTGGGCTTCGCCGCTTCTCTCAACAGGTATCTGCTGAAGAAACTGGATTTGGCTTTCCTCTTATCAGAATAGCTCACGATTTCCTACTCCTATCATCGCCCGGTGTGTAATGGTTTTCCAAGGTCATGGCGACATGCAATACACAAAACAAGATCTGCAAGCTGAACAAAGAGCCACCAATTCTGCTAATTGCCAAAAGGGGGTGAAGAGTTATATATGTCAGCTACATTACTAAAATTCTTCAAAGACATGTTCTGAGGCTATCCAAACTGTCATAGAGTTTAAGTCAGGTTCAGAAGGCAGGGGCAAGCAGAGGGAAATCAAGTTGTTTAATTTTAATGTTTTTAAAACAAATGCATTCAATTTAGAATGCATTTAAATTATAGGAACTAGCCCAAAGTTTCAGCAGTGCTGTTGTATCATTTCACAATGGGAAAACAGCAAAGAATCTGATTTTCAGCTGACCTTACACATGGCCATACTAATTCTCGTTACCCTACTTCCAGGCCCTCATGTTTGTGCAAAGCTGACAGAGGCAGCACAGCCACAACCCACTGCTGCCAGACATTTTCTTTTTCACCAGAAAGCTGTTTCACCCATTTGCATCACTTGTTTTGCTGAAAACGTGAAGCCAGGCCTGCAGCGTCTGAACAGAACAGTTTCATATTTTATTTTGAGTATTGCCCTATTTTTTTTCCTTTTAGAAACGTGATCAAATTCAAAACAAAAAGTCTGCCAGATCTAACACGAATTTTTGATGAAAAATTCATTTCAGAATTCTTTTTGTTATCCTGCTTGGAACAAAAATAATTTCTGACTACAAAACAGCTTGCATAACTGAAAATCTAAGCCCAATGCCTTCCTAATATAAGCAGAGAAAAAGCAATGAAGCAAGAATATACCCGCTCTTAGTACTTGACTTTTAGCAAAATAGATAATTAGTGAAGGATTAGCTGATGGGACAGTCAATGAGTATTTCTGGTTTTAGAGCTGGCTTGAAGCTTTGTTCCAGGGGTCACACTTTGAGAGTTATAAATCAGAAAGGCAGTGCAACTCAGATACAATATTTGACCTTCCTCATAAAGCTTTACCTCCTGCTCTCAAGAGATAAAGGAGGAAAAAAGGTGGAGGGAAATTTCTTTTTTTTTTTTTTTTTTTTAAAGTAGTTTTTTAGTTCTCATGATTGAGGGGAAAAAACCCTGATCTCTAAAGGCATGAAGTCCAGAAAATAAGAAACACCCCAAAACAGGAATCAAAAGATAAGGGTCTTCTCTTATATACAGCATGTCTATCTTGAGGGAGCTGACATGTCTGCATGTCTGGTGCTGTATTTATTTTTTTCACTAGACAAAAAGCAAAATCGCAGACAAGATATATTTTGGCAGTTTTGTCTTATTAATCCAGAGAGCCACCAGATGGAGCTGAGGTTATGCTTTTAACAAGGGGAAACACAATTAATTTCTGGAAGGATTTGAGTGAACGCTATGCATGTGTATAACAAACAGACAAATGTGTGTAGACATACTGCATTCTGTATAAATTAGGTATATTTAAGGTTTAAACAAATAATTTGAACAAGCCATAGGAACTAGTAAATCAGGTTCACAGGTCTCTCTTCTGCATCCTTTCCTGGTGTCTAATAAAGGGTTAGCTTTTCTTGACTGTGACTCCTCTACGAGCCACTAATACTTAAAAAACTCGTAGGAGTGCAGTCCCTTTGACACCTCTGCCTCTCTTCCAAATAAAATTGAAATTGGCCAGCAGTTTCAAAAACTGTTAGACTAAACAGACAAATATACATGCCCTATACACTACCTGCATAATATACACTACCTGCCTTAGCAACCAAGATGTTAAATACCTAAGACTTAGGCACCAAAACCTGGGCTTACGCTTCACAATACTTTGCATATGGGAAAATACAAGCTTTTTCCCATATATATATATATATATATGCACACACACATACAGGGAACAAATACTGCAAAGATACAGCTAAAGCATCAGAGCAAGTCTAAGGAAACTGCAACGCTTCCTCCTTACATTCACACAGGGTGCCAGAAGACCCAGACTAAATTACTGGGACAACAGTAAGTGATTCAAGTCAAAAGGTGTATATATGCCAACTCCAGTTAAAATGACTTGCTAACATTTTCTCGCACCATTTTAATGAAGTTGGCTTGAATCCCTGGAGTTTAAGGCTGTTAGAACTCAAACGTGTCAAACTTATTATATATATATACAGTTGTTGTTAATGCCTGCTACAAGATATATGGCCTGAATTAGTGCTATAGTAGACCCTGGAAAACTTGATGACAATTACTACTCCTTTCTGCTTCACAGTTTACATAGGAAAAAGCAGTTCTTTTCTGAAGGGATTTCACCCCAAGCAGAAAAGATTCAGGGTAGGAGGAAGACACTGCAGTCTGTGCTATGGAGCAACCCTACCACAGCTGAAAGTAGAGCACCTGAAGAGAACTGTCCAAAAAATGATGAACATTTGGTTTCATCAGCAGCTTTGAGATTTCCAATTCTGAATTAAGAAACAGAATTAAACATGACATTCTTGGAGAAAAAGAATTGTTTTGTACTGATCTAACATTGTGTTATGAAATAATTTAGATTGCATTTATGCATTACATTCTAACTTAAAGATGATGCCATTAAAAAAAAAAAAAAAGACTTCCCAGAGTCAAAATGGGATGTTTTGACATTGTTCAAGCTTTTCTTCCCCCACTCCTTCCAAAACAGCAGCACAGAAATCAATTCACTTTCAGGAAGTATTTGGACTGTGATGATGTGAAAATGAATACATCAGTTTCACCAAGTTTTCTCCAGCTCACCTCATCCTATGGTCCAGTACAGCCCTTGAACCTTCAAAACTCATTTAATGCAATAATAATTATATCTTACCAGAATGGAAAAAATTGCCCAGATATCCTGAAGCCTACTTGCATTGCTCTAAAGGCATAAACTCCAGGAGATTTAAAGCATTCAGCCACATAGGGTTCATCAACCACCTGCCTCCTCCCAGCTACCTTCAAGAATTCTCTTTGCTAATCTTCGTGTCCCATATTTCCTTTGCAGTAACTGATTTTTTCTTGACCTCTTTGCCTGCAAAATCTTTCCTGATCATTCACCCAGAGCTCCATGTCCAGCCGGAGCTGCCTCCTCCCACAGTTGGTGTTGGGGTGACAACCCAAGTGCTGCTGGCTGCAAAGGAGGGCCAGAACCGTGGCCTGTGACTGGAAAACCATAAAACAGACAGCAGGGAACAGCATCCCCTGGGAAATCTTTCCTTCATTAGGTGAGAAGGTCATGCCCTTATTACCCTCCAAAGCTGACGTGCAATTCCCCTTCTGGGCCGGAGGCTCACGCCTATGCAGCCATGGCCGTTTGCTGCACAGCAGAACCTGCTACTGAAGGGAGTTCTTCCTCTGTACTAATGTATTTATGTTCCACATAAAAGGTATATAAGGATGTGCCTCCAGGAGAAAATATATATATATTTTTAGCTATTTTTCCCATAACCACCACTGAAGATAAGCTTTGTCTTTTCCTGACTTGGGAGAGAACTGTTGGTAAAGGGCCCTTTTGCGTGGTTGATCTGAAGCTGCTTCTGGCTGGCAGATGTCTGAGCTGCTGACATGGAAGACTTGCCCCACACACACACTCTATTTCCTCAGCCCAATGCCTTGACTACGACGAAGCACAAAGTGCCTTCCTACGCCATCCCATGCAATCTGCTAAATACTGCAATGGGGGCAAGAGGTGTCTACCGTGCAACCTTCTGATACTTGCTAGGAAAAAAATAAATGCTCTGCTACAGAACTGGGTGTAATTGTGCCCTCCTGCCCCAGAGGTTACACCACAGCATCTTTTTGCTCTGCAGTTCTCACAGCTTGTGAGAAGAGAGGCCCTGCTGCCAGTGGAGTTCAGGTTCAGTCCCAGCCTCAGGAGCCATGAGATGAGCAGCCAAGACAGAGACCGCATTCCCAGGCGTCCCATGACTTGCCTGTGAAATACCAGAATCAAGCCGCTATTTCTAAGGGCTTCAGCAAATTCACAATCTGCACTCCCATGGCTCAGCTCTAAATTAAGGACGGAAGACCCTATTCACCAATGCCATGGGTCTTCGGAAACTACTCGGCCGTCTGAAAGGAGAGTTAAGAGGCATCCTAGTCTCAACATCGGTTTCTAAGAGATTGCTTCGTTCTTTTTCTCAACACCGTGAGCATGAGACGGTTGAGAATTGCAGAGCCGTAGAGCCATCACGTCCTTTGCCTTCTTCATACGAGATTTTCTCATTAAGTGTACAAAGCAGGCAGTTTTCCCAGCTTTACAGCTGCTTTAATACAAAGAGCCTCCAGTATACCACACCTAACCCCCACTGAATAAACCATGACATCACTGGTACCTACTACACTTGTATGACCGGGCAAAGGAATAGACAAGAAATTGAGGATAAGAGGCAGGATACAGGGTAACTGTCAGTGCATGTATTCAAAAGTCATGAGTCAGCAATGTCAGCATGTCAGTGTCAGGCCAGGCTTGGATCTGTAAGAAACACGGAGCTGGTTTAGAAATTTCAGTGCTGGCTGAACTTTCAAGCCTCATCAGCACTCTTTAGATATGCCAAACCCCAGACAGGAATAAAATGCTTTGAAACAGTTTCCCATTGAAACAGTTCCCACCCTGAAAGATGCACAAACCCCAACAGAACAGAGAGTTTGAGGTCACTGGAATCTGATTTTTCATTAAAGCAGTTTCCTCGGTAACCAAAAGTCAAAGCAGCTTTCAAACACGGCAAACCCACAAACCTTTCACTCCTTGCAACTTTTCAATTAAAGAGGGACAAAAGTACATTTGAATTACGAAGTGGTAAAAGCTTTCTGAAGTGCCCAACCCACCGTACCAAGCTCTAACTGCAACATATCTCACTTCAATAACACTGCCCGCGTAGTTTCAAGGACAACCATAAGACATACTGCAAGAACAGGAGGAGTAACGCGATACGCTTCTACACTGCACCCACTGCGCGTATCACAAGGTCTCTGTTCGCGAGTCGAGGCCACAAGCATCCGCTCTGGACACACTGGGGAGGATTTCAAGCTGGTTTTTTTACCTCTGCTGTTGTAGTGAAGTTCAAGCTCCACTGCCCGTAGACAGAATTGATCGGAGAGTGGGCATGGGGGAGCAGGCACCGAGGTCCCCCAAGGCAGGTAAAGCAAACGCGGCCAAAGCTTTGAGGCAGAGCCTGGGCAGCAGCGGCGGGTGAGGCAGAACTCGGATTACTCCCTGTAGTAAGGCCCAAGGGAGCTGGGTAGTGCTTCAGGGTGGACTCAGAGGCAGCGCTACCATCTCCCAGCACTGGAGCAAAGGCAATTTTGCAACGCCTGGGGAGCTCTGGGTTAGAAAGAAGCACTCTGCTGAGAAAAACCTGCTGCGGTGACACAAGCAGTTGCCTCGGATATAGCATTCGGGCTGGGAAACCTGAGACTCGAGGAGCAGAAAAGGCAGAGTTATGGCTGATGACACAGCCTGAAATGACGGTAAGGGAACCTCCCTGACACCAGAAGTTACACCTTTTTACACCGGGGAGAGGCTGAACAACTGTCTTGTTACCACTGTTACTTTACGTTGCCAAAGACATGCTATGAAATTGAGTCCTTCGCCTTAAATGACAGCGTGGAGTATATAATTTTGTGCACCGTGTCCTGTCACTGCAGAAGATGGGACTTCGTGCCACGCAGATGGGTTTTCTCCGGGCGCGTACTCTTTAAGTACCAAGCCTGGTGAATAAATTGGCTGGAAATGTGGATACCCATCCATGTAATAAATACAGGTGAATTGCTAACGAGACTGAAAATATTCAGCTTCAGGCAGAGAACAAAATTTCAGCCCGATAGTTAAAGTTTATCATTAATAAACAGAGGGATTAGTGGATTATAAGGAGTAGTAGCAGGCATGCTTTAAGAATAAGGCTCACTGCCACAATTAAAAGGCATTTGCCTGATTCCACGAAGACCTGTAGTCCTCTGTGTGTATGCATATGCACGTATATTCTCATTTTTATGGAAGATCACCCATCTTTCTCTTCCTAAGGATTTCATGGCTTTATGTACGTTCTTGTTACATTGAGAATCTGCAATAATGCTACCAATGAAATTGTCTATGAATAATACATTACTGCCTCGCATAAAATAGTCAATGATTTCTTGAGGGATAATGAAAACTACTAGTACTTACCGGGTGTTCAGCCCAGGCAGTACATTGCTAACTAATTTATTTTAGTCTTTGTTAAATAAAATATACAATTCATTCATCTCTAGTGTCATATACCGTACAGCACCAGAGCAAATGGGAAGCTGATCTGAGCACCCCAAATGGTATCAGTAGCCCATAGCTCAGGTCTGCTGCAGCACGATTGCAAGGGGATGCTGAGGACACATTGGTATTCTGCACTGGAAGGCAGGAGCCACCGCTCAGCTTTCAGTCTGATACTCATAAAACCTGAGCTTCCTGAGCAGCGCAGAGTCTAAAATGGGCACCGTCATGCCCGTTAGTCAAGAGAAATAAGCACACAGGCCTAATCGTCCCCATCGTCTCGGGCAGCGGGGGTACGCTGAAACGGCCCACGATGATTTAGAGGCACGTGGTGGAAGGCGGATCCTACCCCATCTTTCGCCAGGACTGCCTTTTCTACCTCAGCCACCTGCTAGGACAAGATGTGTCCCTGAATGACTGGATTTGACACCTCAATTATTTCAATAACTTTCAGTTGAGTCTTTTTATGCTCAAGCACTTAACCCATTAGCCTCTGCAGAGCCCAGCCAGGGAAAACCCTGCTGTCTACTGAGTGCATCAAGCCACACTGGCAAATGGTGAATTATATTTCCAAAATACAATTCTTGTTTTAAGTAATGATACTGCAAGGTGCAAGCAGAATTGCTGAGTAGAAATCAACAAAATAAAGAGTCTGGTTTGGAGGGTTTATTTTCTTCTTCAAAAACAAAGGCACAGAGGAAAACGTACAGGAAAACCTATTGGACTAAATAGAGCCAGCTTTCTGAAGTATCTGCTTCTGTTGTTTACTTTGCAAAATACTGCTTCTGAAAACAGCATTTTCATGTATACTGCATGTTCCGAGGTTCATTAATTAATAGCCTAGCTGACTGACAGTGGACTGTCTCTGTCGGGGCTTAGAGCTGTTACTGCCTTTCGGTTCCTGAAGAAATGACAGCACGTGTCGCACAGGAAAGCCCAGCCGGGACCCAGCGGCGCAGGTACTGTACAAATAGAGAACTAAAGTCTTCTCCAGATGCTTAGTCCTGGCCTGCCGATAGCAGATCTTAATTTAATGTAGAGATATTAAATCCTCAATACTTGACTGCCAGGTATCTGAAAATACGCAGACCTTTCCCCTAGAACACTTGGGAAACAAAATGCTACCAAACCCACTAATCCCTACTCGCTCCTCAGGGCAAAAGTGCCACGCTGACGTTACACCCAGTGTTACACCCCGATCACCAGACTGAAAACTAGCAATACTTATCCATACTCTTCACACACTATTCCGTTTGCTTACAAGGAATCAGAGTATTGTGTTATAAAATATATTACAGTGTAAGCAATGTTACCCTATTTCAAACATGCCCAGCTGACACACTTCTGCCTCATTCGCTTCACCGATGGGTAGAGTTAGCTAGAGTGATTTGGAAGTAAAATCTTCTGACAACCCAAGTAAGTTTTTCAGTGGTAATATTTTCATTTAAAAAACCACTTTCTTGTGGCTCAAGGATTTGTGCAAATTTAGCAAAATGTTTCAAATGAAAAGAAATACTATACTGATACAAATTGGAGGATAGTTTAGGTTTTCCGGTTTTGCAATTTTTTTTTTCTTTTACTTCCCTCTCATTTTTGTCATTATAAAAGTGGATTGAGATAAGAAATAAAAATTAGATACAAGGAATGACAGCCTCGGGAGAAAAAACCAAAACATTTCAGCTCCCTTCAAAAAGCATCTAACTGAAAATGTTGCATTTCTATTTAATTCTAAACCAACAGTTTTCATTCATTCCCTCAAAGAAACAAGGAAAAGGCATGACAAATATCTAAATTTTTTTTCATAGTGCTCATATATTTTTTTTTCTGCAACAGCTCAGCCTTCTTCAGGAGGCCCTATTAAGAGCTCCATTTCTGTTTTAGCATCTGAATAAACTAATGCTGTGCCTTCAGCTGCTCCAAACACACTCACATGTGAGCCACCTGCAAAACGTGCTTATAGAGGACATATGCAATGTTTGCAAGAAATGAATACTTGATGCTAGTCCTGGAGTGACTCCATTTTGGTTCAATGCCAACTGTCCTTCAGAAGCACAGGAATTGCTCAGGAGTGGGATTTGCCTCGGAGAGGATTCCTTGGGAATCCAGTAACTCCAAGAGGGGTCCGTCCCAAGCAGGCTGAAGCACCTGCAGCGTTGGCTGGGTTTACGGCAGCAGGGCAGGAGCGAACGCGCACACCTTTGGTCAGTCCACTTTGGTCACGCTTATGTTCTTACCGTCCCAACTCCTATCGTAGCAGCAGAGTCTATACAATTCCCTGTGAAGCTTTATATCACGATTCACGCGAGATGTCCATCAGCTGCCAGTTTCTGAGAAAAAACGGCCACTGTAGGCAACTGGTTGCTGAGCATGAGGGGATTAGACTGAAAGGGTGCAAAGTAGCTCTTAACATCTTCCAGGAAGCCTGGGCTGTTTAGAAACCAAGTTCCTCAAGCCCAGGCACAAAGAAAAGCGTGTCCCGTCCCTACCTTCCACAGATGACCCTTCATAGCCTGCTGCCATTGCCCACCAGCTAGGCTAGATGAAGGTCGGCAAGCGAAACCCAACTTGTGATACACCAGCCCAGCTCTCGGTTTATACAATAAATGTAGGAGACTTTTATGGGAAAGAGAAAGGGTTCTAATTTGATCAGCGGAGCCGCAAAGGGTTGTCTCCCTAAGGACAAGGGGGAAGAAGGAAGGGAACTATGTTCCCAAATGGATGGTAGACAGGCCCCGGAGCTGAGCAGTTTATTTTGAAGACACAAGAAATGCTTTCAACCGTATTGTGTTGTAGTAAAAAAAAACAAAACCAAAAAAAACCCCCCAAACAAAAACAAAACACAGAGACAAAACCATTAAGTTGAACAGAAAATTAATTCCCCAAATAATGAACTCCAAAGCAGCAGCGAGTTCAGCAGCAGTGAACTGATATACAGGAATTCATCCATATGAAGAATGATTATGATCTTTCTTAAGAAACTGCAGAAGACTTACAACCTCTAAGTTAGCAACTTACTAAACTCTGGCTGCCAGGAAAAACAGCAGCAACTGCTTCTAAGGTTTTCATCTGTAGACAGACTCCGTGATTCAGGGGAGGAAGGGAAAAGCAGCAACCAGAATACTTTCATGCTCTATTTCCATTTTACATTATCATTCCTTCTTTGTATTGCGGTGTGCATGCAGTCTCATTCCCTGGGAATACGAAAACTGCAGCCACTATTTCTTAAAAGGCAAGTTTCTGAACAGTCTAATCTCACTTCCCTTCTTCATAGATATAATCTACATTTCTCTAGGTATTGCCTACCTGCCCGAGACCTCGACTGTGCTCTTCAGAGCAACGGGCTTTGTCACAAAGTTGTGAGTTTACCAGAACTTTCTGCTTCCCGTGAGAATGTCCTGGCTCTCTGGACAACTGGCCATTGTACAAGTCCAAACCCACCAATCTCTAAATTGTCAAGAGGAACTTCTTGTGGCTGGTGACACTAATGTGAAAAAGTAAACGCTAGTGGTCCGCTTCATACTGCAATCCACAAATCCCCCAGCTTCCCTCAGAAATTTGGTCTTTCCAGTATAAGCCTGAAGCTCAAAACAGCCAGCGATACAGCAGAGGAGCAGAGAAGTGTATCTAGTCTATCTGGGCCTTAAATAACAAGATCTAAACCAGACATGTTTTGAACTAAAGCTTAATGATTGCAGCAGCAGCAAACAGCTGGCTGGTTTATGCTTTCTTCCTCAGGCACTTCTTTTGCACGTCCCTGAGCAAAAGGATTCAGTTGTCCTGTTCTGCAGGCAGAGAAACTGGAGCGCATCAAAAGGGACGTGTCCTGCCCCTGCCTGAGCAACAAACCAGGAGTTAAACTGGGATCAGCACCGGCTGTCCTGGGCTCCAGCCCAATCTGCCAACTCGGGCAGACGGCACTCGCATACCAGAGCACAGCCAAAGTACATTTAATCCAGTAAATCCGTCTGGGGTAGCACCGTGGCAGTGCACTGGTGGGAGCCCACAGGACTGATTGGCGCTTCCTGAAGGAAGCTTTTTTTCCTGATACAGCTCCTCAGGAATACATTTCCATGAGAAATTGATTTGAATGCTTTCCAAGGATGTGTGACACTGCCTGGCTATACACATTTCAGCACGGCCCCTTCCCTGTCATCTTCTAAATCAATTTCTTTCACTTGGTGCCAACGCAGCATATTAGTTTTTAAGTTACCTTCTCGCTGAATAAGATACGGCAAACCTGTGAATTTTATTGGGTATAAGAAAGCTTTGAGAGGGAGAACAGTAGAGGGAAATCTCAAAGCTAGACTTCAGACTTATATTGCTTTTTATTTTAACAGCAGAGGGGAAAAATTCATTCTTTATCTTGTAATGCGATTCATGGCTCTTTCCATAAAGCATCGATGATGCAATTCATGAATTTGGCATTGGTAGTCTTCACCCTTTTCTTTGTATATATTCTGCTAGTACGAGCCTGTCCACACAGTAAAAGTGCCCTGCCCTAAATATGTCAGCACAAGAGCAAACCTGAGGCAGTTGCATGGGACAGGGATGTTTTTGCAAGTGGAAATTACCTAGCATTACAGATGTAAAGCTAGCCAGAACCTCAAGGAGTTCAGACCTTTGTGGTAGCTTTTTATTTCATTGTTTTCTTCTTATGAAACCTCAGCTTTCAAGAAAAAAGTGACTACTCCAGTAGTTTCTTTTCTAGCCCCAAAGGTTTCATGGCCACTAAGGTTGCATGGCTTTTGTTAGAGAAATTAGATTTTGAGACAACAAGCAAAAATAAAAACGTTAACCAACAGAACATTCCCAAAGCACTTTTCGGAGAAGGCCAAAATCATTGCTTTCTTTTTGGAACACAGCCAGGTACAGAAGCAGAAGTACAGCAAAATGAGTCACTCACGGCAGTCTAACAGCTAAGGCAGACCCCACTTTTCAGAGCTGTGCCCACTAGCCTGAAGTCATATTCTTGGGAGGTCTAAAACTACCATTAGAAAAAAAAAATTAGCAAGCATCAGATTTATACTCCTGTTACAGGAAAGGGAAATTAAGATAATATTAACCTACAGACCACTTGAGTGAAGTAGCTGATCACCATAAAGTCACGTTGCTGTAGAACTCTATAGGATTATATGAGCCTATAAAACAGTCCTACAGAAAACGGCAAGTCCAAAACCACATGCCTCCAACCCTGCAACTTCAACTGATTACAATTCCTAAAATAAAATACCTAGGTTTGATTTTCAAAGGGCAGAAGACATTCAGGCACACATTTCCAATCAAGTTTCAACTGGAAGAGTTTGACCCATTTCTCTTTTGATTCTACTTTAAATAAGAACTGCACTTCACATTTGGTGTGAGCAGGCTTGACTCTGATACAAGTCAGCCTTGTGATATTCCAAGCACATACAACTCTAGAGACCTATAAGCGTCATTTGATGATAATTTTCCTGCTTATGTGGCAAACAAGAATTTTAACGCAGGGAGGGAAATGTTTGTGCTGTGCTGCTTTCTTTGCTGACCAGTGATTCGTAGCTGATGTGGGGCTGATATTAGCTGCAGCAGATCATAATCTAAACTTTTATATTTTTAAATGCTTTCAGTATGCACAATGGTGTGTAAATGCCAAATAACGTTGTTTTATTTTAACAGCACTTAGCACTATTCATGCACAACTGAATCAATCTATAATCATTTGGATGCAAGAGCACTCTGCACTGCAAGAAGCAAAAGGGAGCAGTTAAACATCAGTTTTCACAATAATTAATATTACCTAATTTCTAGCTAATTCCAGCAGACTAGCTCGCCTCTCTCTTGTAATGACAATTCATGCCTGACAGATAAACAAAATGCTCTCTAACACAAAAGCATTGAGATAATGTACTGTAACAAAAATACTGTAATATCTAACGGCAGGTATTCAAGGCTTACCTTTATTTGCCACTATTATCATGAGCATATATCCAATATCCATACAGTGCTCCTGAGCACTGCATTTGCTCTGTAGTGCGTATTAAACTTCTTTGAGCTGTTCATACTGGATCAACTAAATTTTATAGGATGTAAAACAACCCCCAAAGAAAATAGTGTTTGGGGAGAGGTAACTTCCTTATCTTCTTAAGTCACCTACGTTCACTGCAACAGTGCCTGCAGAGCACTGCCATCGGGTACCAGTTATGGTGCGAACCGATGCAGTTTTAAGGACTCCATCGTGTTTGCAACTGTCTATGCTACGCTACCTGCTGCTCTCCACTTTTCCCCACGTTGCATCGCCTGCTGCACACTGCCAGGATCCTAGAGCATGAGCTGTTGGAGGAGGACGCTTTTGCCCTGCTTGATGGGCATGGCACCAGCTGCTTTGAAACCTTCTTGCCTGCTGGGGCTCCTTGAGAGGCTGCAGCACCCACAGAGTGTAGATAGAACCAGCAACTGCCGCCTCACATCTTGGTACCGAGAAGGGCTTGAATCAAATCTGTGAAGCGCAACAGGGCTGCTCTGTGAACACCGATTAACACACCTACAGGATCCTTGTCTTGATTTCACCTATGAGGCCTCCAGACTGAGGCAGTTAGCAGCAGGTTCTAGCAACTGATGAAGCATCAATGTAAAGCTCTTCTTCAGAGTCTTGCAATTGTGACAAGCTAAGCTACTCTGGATTGTACATGTACTACTAACTATATAGGGACCATAACAGACCAATTGGACCAGTTCTTCCCACTTAAATATTAGCAGTCCCTTTTTTTTCTTTATTAAGATCACATTTTCTAAGTCTTCCAGAAGACTAAGGCGCACACATATATATAATTTTTTTTTTTTTCCTACCCGATTTAACTCGCTGCTAAGCCGCAACATGCACACCAGATCTGAGCTCTGCAGTCCAAGTACTGGAGGCATCTGGTTTGTGACCACTTCCATACTGTATTTATCTGAGCTACACAGGGTATACTCATACTTAAAAGGGAAGAGAAACCAGCTCAAAATTTTACATTACTCCAGCTTGTTCTGAGCCAGCATGGGTAACTCTGCCGTACAGTGCTGGGCCATGTAGATGTACCCTACGGGAGGTTACTTGCTGAGTTAATGCTACGGATATATGAGAAGGTATCCTGTTCCTACAGACAGCTTCTGTCAAGAATTCTCCCGGTTGCAAAAGATTCATAATTTAAAGAGAAAAGGCACTAAATTATTTCTGAAGGTGATACTTATGAATTGTAACCATTTTTCATGGTAGAGCCCCAAACAAAGGATTATCTGTCAATAAATCTATCATGCATGACATCTGTGCTCCCATGCGGTCAACCCCACTGTAAACAAACAAAAGGCTCTTTTAATGATTCACCATTGCCTAGAGGGGTGGAGGCAGAAAGCATCTATTTTTCCTGAAAGGTACATTGACAGACCTAAATTGATGAGAGATTTACATCAAAAGGATATTTTCCTTATGCGGGGACACAGCTTTTCTCTAACATCCTCTTTCTATCAGGGAGTGGCGGGGAATATCCTATCTAAATCAAGCGCTCCTAAGTTGTGGGGCATAAACCACTAATAGTCCTTAAGTTTAAAGCCAAAGAGTAACAAACATTCCTCAGCGGTCTGAGAGATCTGTTAGTCTAAAACTTTGAAGAGTCATTAAAAAACCCCAAAGCGGCAATTTCCCATCTCAGCTTCAACGAGGAGGACTTGAAACCAGCTTTCCCCCTTCCATTGCCACTTACTGGTGGACAAAAGAACATACAGACTGTTTCACAGTCAAAGCAAGAACCTGTCAGAGAAGCCCAAAGGGGATAGAATTAAACTCTTTCCACTCCTCTAAACAAGTCCCCAGTCTATGTGCTGCTTTTGCCCGAAGATGAGGCACTTGGGGCCTTGTTTTTTCCTTGCTTACTGCTTGACCGTCGGACAAGGCTTCACCGTTCACACTGCAAAGTGCACGGCAATGAGGGGCTTTGCACCGGCTCAGAGCTCTGCCATCACAACCGTCTGGTTGGCCTTCTGCATTTGGGGTGAGATAGATGCACTAAGAAAGCCATGCTGTGGCTTTGTACAGCCCTGAGTCTCCCTGACATCACGAGAGCACAGCAGGAAAATACCGGAGCTGGAAGCCAGGAGGTGGTGCTGAGGATGAGTCCAAACCCATATGAGCCCGCTCAGTCTTCCAGCGAGGAATTTTGAGACAGTATAACAAGGGGCTTACAGGGACTTTGCTGGAACAATACTAACAAACAGCTCGTGACATGCAGGGCTTTGCAACTGAACTCCAAGTTGCTTGCAGGAGCATACTGGTAACAACAGTTTTGGAGAAGGCGTGTGTATCCCAGAAGCCCTCGTTATATGCTACATCCTAAGGACTCTGCTCAAAAGGGCTGAGGTGGGGAGCCCGTGGTCAGCTTTAATTGAGCAATTCCATCATGTTAACCTCTTTAACAAGGTCTCCCGAATTTTCTCTCAAAGTTCCCGTGGAACTGAGTCACCTGAGTTAGAGCTCACATGCGCTGCTGTCTCCCAGTAACGAGCATTCATTCACAACAGATTGGAAAGCACTGGGGGATTCAGAATTTGATGGTCAATTCTATCACACCACTTCCCATAACTCCTACACCAAAGCCGTCCATGGTCACGCTAGCACACAAGGGGGACAATGCAGTGGAGAATGGGGTCCATGAAGCACTACAGATGGTATTTTCTGAACTGAGCTGGGCTTTGTCAGGTGGAAATGTACTTGCATCTAAATATACAGTTTTCAGCATTTATTAGAACTGAAAAAATGTATACATTACTGCTAAAAATATCATCCATTCCAGTGTAACAGGTCCCACTGGTGAATAATGCCATACACAAGTTGCATTGCTGAAGATAAATGAGCTAGGTTACCTAGGTAATATCTCATCCATCTGAGTAAAGGGTGCTAAACAGTGTATGAATATGTGTAAAGCCAAGTGACAGAAGTATATACTCATTTTTGAAAAAGGAAAAAGTAATAGAATAATGTTATACTCGGGCTCTCTAACACAGCTCAAATTAAGGGTGGAATTTCACTCTATCATTATTCCCATTACACACTTTTATTTTGAAAGGTTAAGAACTCAGCTATTAAAATGCACTCTTGGATGAAATTGCACAGGTAGAGCATCCCAGCATGAAAAAAAAAAGTCAACACTGTATATCAAGAAGAGGAACTGTTTGTAATTTTTACATGAGAATTCAGCACAAAATTCCCAAATTTTTCCATTTCTTTCAACTAAAGTGTCAGATGTCTGTGTTCATAATAAAGCTCTTAATGAATGAACTATCAGCATCTAATGAAGTACACGCCAGGGCAGACATTGCAATTACCACGCATATTAAAAAAAAAATTCTCTCTCCTCTATCACCTATATTGTTTCATTCTTCCAAATGTCAGGAGGCAAGATGAAAAATAAAACCCCAGAAGATAAGAAGATATGTGCTCTGGCCTGCGGATCAAGATGATGGCAGCTGTTGTCTTCTCCATTGACAGAGCATGGGCACTTAGGAAAGCTTGAAGACGGAGAAGTTGGAAGAGTGCTGCACCTAGTCTATTTAACGCTGGGTACCATCTCTTATTTATCTCTTAGCACAAGGATATTGCTACAGCTTCAGACTTCACGTAGGTGTTCAAACCCTAACATAAAGCCAGCAACCACTGGACTGACAGAGCAGGTCCCAGTCCGCGCGGCACTGGGTGCTCAGCAGAGCTGCAGGGTGCTGACACCTGTAGAGAAAGCACCCAGCATATAGAGGTGATGTAAAGTGTGGGGAGCTGCCTGGAAAGCTTGTTTCCAAACATTGGATCAGCTTTAAAAGATGACCTTTGTGATTTCAACTTGTACACTGTTGTCTTTTTAGTTAAACAACAGGAAGTATTTAATAAAATACTTCTACTACATCTTAAGATTAAAAGTCTTATGGTCTGCTTATACTGCTATATTCCAGGCTATTCAAGTGAGAGCAATAAAGACAAATTTCATTTCAGCAGGATCCCTTTAATTAGCCTGCAACGAGCTTTGCCCTGTTAGAGGTTTATAGCAAATTTTGTGGAAAATGCTCTGTGCAATTCTATTTAGTCTTACTCCATCCCATACAAATACCCCATAAAATATTTTAAAAGCCTACCATTATAGGAACGTGCTGTTCAACGAGTCATAATACTGAGCTGGCAGTGCCCTCACTTGGGAGAAACGCTGCCCAAACAACACCACTCATCATTTACAGAGGAAGGAAAAGGCGTATCTCCATCAGGAAGGTGCAATGTGTTAACTTAACGTGAGCTCATTCAGCTGAGGCCATTTGACCAGTCCTGAAGGTTGCAATAGGTCCTGATGCCCAGCTTGTTTGTAGAGCATCCAAAGTCCAAATATCACACCAACAGCCCCTTGTAGGTGGGGGAAACAAGGGCAGGAGAGGTGAAATGGTATGACAGAGGTACCCAGCCCAGTTTTGTGGTAGAGCCTGGAATTGCAAGTCTAGTAGCCCAATCACTAAGATGAGCTTTCTCTAATAGAAGGCTTCTGCGAGAACGGGAGGAGGAGCAAAACACAGGCTGAGCTCCTGACACTAAGGATGCTTCGTATTATGGCTGTTGATCTGACTACATGCTGGTTTAGCCTCCAGTCTATCAACGAGTGGCATGGGATCTGTTATGTGCCTTGGCGGTAAGCTAATATCACGTGGACAGCGAAGAACAGCAAAGGTTGCAGCAGGAAAGAGAAGGGTAAGACTTTCAAAAAGCAATGTATATTGCAATACATACACACACACATATATATATATATAAAATTCAGGCCGCTTACCTCAAAATGTAAAAGCAGGTTTTAAAGTCTCCCCAACAGACAATCTCTGTTTTGTGAAAAGCAAAGTGACTGTTAAGCCTCACAGCGGTTATTTAATTTTCTCCCATCCATGTCTTAAACAAAAGCAGTAAGAAAAAAGTGCCAATTCATAAAGTCTTAATTCTCAAGCTGCTGTGTCGTGCCAAAATCTGCTTTGCATTCCCAGACAGGAAGGCCTCAGACTCCAGTGGGAACAGCACATGTGAGGACAGAGTTTGGCTCCACCGTCACACATTTGTCTCAAAGCAGAAATATTTATTTCTCAACTTTTACGGTTGTTTGAAGTGGTGTCTCTCTAACACTCCAGAGGAATTGGGAGTGACTTCAAGCGTATTTGGATCTTACCTTCTAAAAATAAACTCCTTTCTCTATGCATCCCAACACTCAGCGCAGAGATAATAATAAGCCATTCTTAGAAACAGCACTGTATGACGAGCTACACCAAGCGACTTAGCAAAGAAGAGTGCCTAAATATTACAGCCTGGGTACAGAAAAAAAGAAATTGCAACAAGGGAAAAAAGGATGGGAAAGGTGATGTCAAATGCTTTACAAAAGCAGTTTATTCTTCCTTGCAAGACGAGATAACCAACTGCTTGATATCCAAATGCTGACATCCATCAAAATCATAACAATCAAAATATATCATCTGGCTTTCTGGCAGCCACCTGAAAACAAATTTGCATAAAATCAGGACACAACTGGAAATCTACTCCAGGACGCCAAAATACAGCACTAAATGGAAACAGAGATAAACAAACAAACCTGGCTCCAAGAATGAAGCCCTTGAGGACGCACGAATCAGTCACTGAAGAAACAGAAGCAGGTAGACCGAACAAACTTGGAGAGAAGAGTCTATCCAGGAGGAAAACCAAAGCCAAGCTGTGCCTGTGGTTCCAAGGCGGGAGGGCAAGGGGCAATACTTTGCTTCACGGTTGACACCAAGCACAGTTGTTTTTCTAAGCGCCTGCAGACCAGGCTTTCAGTGTGAAACCGAGAAGCGTGTCTGTCGAGTCTTTTTTACTCCTGAAGGCCACTGCTGCTGCGCAGACTGAAGGGACAGTGGATGGGTTAAAGGGAGCACAGGAGAAGGACGGAGAGGCAGGTGTTAGTTGGGTTTGAAGGGAGTACCATGGAGTTTCTCACTTGTCAGAAATCAATTTACAGACAAAGCAACATCCGCGCCATCCTGTCCCCTTATCAAAGAAGAGCTGCAGAAAATTTTGGAGGTAAAAATTATGCTCCTGCTTCTTAATAAAGCACTAATAAGGGAAGTAGAAGATTTAATTATTCAAATCTTTCCGCTTTCATTAACTTTTCTGACAGTCCCACCTGTGTCTTCTCTATTTAACACCGAGCTTTCTCAAGGATGTGGTTCCTGTGTTTCAAAATCCTGTGTCAGGCCACGTTTCTGACCCTAAATGCAGGTCCTGAAAAAGACTCTTTAAAGACCAGGCTAGATGTTGCCCACTCCATCCTAGAGGACGAAGACTTGTCAGCACTGAATCTGGGTAGCGGATCACTTGTAAAGAAATGAGTTCAGTGACACAAAAAACTATTTAAGGTTATCAAAACTGAAGTGAAAACCGAATCTGTCCAACTTCACAGAACTCCTCTCCTAAAGAGCATGAGGCCTAGTCACGCAGTAACACTCAAAAGCTCCCACCTGGGATACTCCCTGTCCCAAAGAACCAGCTCCAGGGCTACACAACTCTTACTCCTTCATGTGTGCTACAATTCGTATCGCAGAGGTGAACTGAATTTTTTCATCATCTGAATACAACAGCGTTGCCAAATATGCATACGCAGACGGTACACTCAGTCATTGTCAATAAATGGCATTAAAGGAAATGGTTTCACAGGAGCTACTGCCTTAAAGGATAGCTTAAAAATATATTTATCTGCATCATTGTTCCTCTACAGTCGTAAAACAAGCAAAAAGACGTAACACAACCAACCAGCCAGATTTAAAGGCCTCTCTTAAAATGTTGCTGTTTTTTAACACTACTATACTGTGAAGGTTGACAGGGAGATAACAAAAGTAGTTGTAGCAAAATCTAATCCAAAAGGAAGCTGATTAAAGAAATATATTGCGGGTCACTTGAAGACTGGCAATGACTGGTTTTGACAGGAAAGATCTCAGAGACAAGTCAAGCTGTCTTATTTAAAGGCACAACCACACTGTAAATCACCTTCCTGAAAGCAGTGGCGAGTATTTGGCCTTAAGCCATCACAGGAGAACTACATTACAGCTCTCGTGAAAAGCACAAAATTCATTGCAAAACTCCTAACTCTGGAACAAATAGTTTTTTAAGCCATAGCCCGTTCAAAATTATCTTTTCAATTACTTTGGACTCTCTTCAAAAGAATTTTAGACTTAAGCTTTTCATGCCCAAAATTTTGAGCAGAATCAAATAGAGTTCTCTGTCCCACCATAAATCTTCTGGAACCACAGATTTCAAAGGAAAAATTCTGCAGCTTTATTACTCATCTGTCAGAACCACAGTGCCCAATACAAATGATCCTCCTTTTTATAAGAGCTACAGTTTGTTCTCCGTCAAAGGAGGAAAATACCATCTTTTCTAAATCTGTCTTCTATTATGCTATTGTTATACTCTGCTAAATCATAATAAATACAAATACCAAGGATGTTTACAATCTTTTGCAAGTGACAGTTTTTTCAAATTAGTGCTGAATGTATGTCCATTTTTTTAAATACCTTCTTCCTCCTTCCATTCCTCCACCTAAAAAAAAAAAATGAATAATACCTAGCAAAACAGAAGGGCAGGGAGATTGTCAAAAACTTAATGGCATGAACACAAATAGTGCAATATAACTAAAAAAGCCACTGAAGGTTTTGGTAGAGCAAAGCAGAAGCAATTTTTTTCAAGATATGACACTGAAAGTCAACCTGATATTCAGAAAGACTTTTACATTCTATTTTCTGTGGCATTTCTGGAAATCTACACTCTTGAATTAGCAGGAGCTTTCAGGAAACCAGGATTTTTGAAGATTGAGGAAAATCAGTTAATTGCCTGAAGATTTACTTAGTAACTTAAGTGTAGACACTCATCCTGCAAGACTGATTCAGTGCTGCAAATGTGAAGAACTCAAGAACCTAGAGTGCCTTAAAAACCCAGTGTTTCCCAAGCACACCAAGGTAAGCTGTACGGCTGTAAACCAGCTGTGTTATCTCAGAGTATGAAGCAGTGGTTTATAAACGTTGTCCTTTTAATGGCAACCTCTATGAGCAGAATTTAAAATGACTATGTATGCCAAAAAACCTAGATAAAAGCTTGCAAGCACAAAGGTGTTAGATCATGTATACAACACTAGCACCAAGCACAAAGACTTCCACTGCTTTCAGGCAGTCTATAAACACACAGCAAGGGACGATGTCTCCTTGGGCATCAGGACAAAGTTTTCTATCATTTGATAGAAAGCTATTTATTAAACAGAATTAATTCTCTTAAAGGTGTGTTGTAAGCTTGGATTACTAATGTGTTCTTACCTGAGACTTAGTAAATTGAAGTTTTTTTCTTTTTAATCAGCAACTTAATAAAAAGTGTAGCAAGTTAGTGAAACGGACATAAAAATCTATTTTTGGAATATTTCATGATATTATGTAAAAAAAAACATTTAAGATGAACCACCATGCCATGCAGGTAATTGGTTTCGGGCTAGACGGGAGGAACTGAGCAGTGAGGTGTGGTGGTCATGGTAAAGCTACTCCAGTGCTTCTTTCTCAAGGCTCCAGCCCTTCACAGCCATGATTTTGAGGCAAGGACTGCAGGCATTTTGGATACCTGACAGGTGAGTGGCAAGGACACGTGATAGCAAGTGACAGATTTAGGAAGAGAATATAAGCAACTGGAGTTTCTGCCTAGTGGTCTGTCTGTCTCTTAGGCATTTACCATGCATAGATGCAATTTTATTTCACATGAACGTTGCACTTCTGCTTGCTTTTTAAAAGTGGTGGAACCATCTACCTGCTTGCACGAACGAAAAGAACTTCCCAAGCTAATGCCAGGGAGCAAAACCAACTTGAGGCATGGTAAGAAAAGCACAGCTCCAGAACCACATATAACAGAGGCAAAACGACTTCCTCAAGGTTCTCTACAAGGTCATGTCAGAGCTGGAGTCAAAAACCAGGTCACTTTTGCAGCCCTTTGCTCTAGGTACTGCCCAGTGTTTCTCTACAAGTAACTGTGTCCCTGAGTGAGTACAAGGTGGTTCCACAACCCGCAATCCGGAGCAAACAGCAGGGCCGCAAGCTATGGAAAACACTGCTGCAACCTAAACCAAGGTCTCAGGCCCCAGTCCATACCCATCCACACTGTTGCAGTAATTCACTGGATTTGAAGACCATTCTTTGCCATCATTTTCCCAAAAGAAGCCTTCAGTGCAGGTGGAGAACTCGGCTGGGAGCTGTCTAGGTGCTCCTGCCCCTGCCTCATCCCCAGCTTGTGCAGCCGTGGTGTGTGACCACGGGTGTACGTATAGGCTGAAATCTCATACCCAGCTGCAACACGCATGTCCAGCCACAGAACAAGAAATGGGCCATTGTGTGTAGACCTTTTATTCTGTCAAGGTAAACCAGCACTGAAGGAATATTGTGCATTACTGAGCTAAAACAAAGGACAGCAAGTCAGTTTGTACTGCATTTTACAGTGGTGTCTCTGGGAAAATAGTGACTGCTGTGGAAATGATCAGCAGAGCAAGGGAACTCCAGTTCAATAAAGCACAAACACAGAGCTGGACCATGTTACTTTGCAAATGCCGGCGGGGAGGGAGAGCAAGAGAGGAGCTCACAAGATGCGGCTACTTCAGTCACGAATGTGAAGTTGCCAGATCTCCCGTCAAATGGATGTTTAAGGCGCGGGGAGAAAAACAAACTAAACAGCCTAGTCATCTGCCCACGAAGGTCCTGCGATGTTTGGTGCTGCTCACTCAAAATGCTGCAGTATCCCAGTAAGTACAATCACCAACCGGACAATCAATTGGAGCGGCCTCAGCGATATCAAAGACACAACTTGGTGTAATACAGAGCAAGGTTTGTAAATTTGTGTGCAACTGCATATGGTCACTGAATTTCTAACGAACCATTGGCAGAAAGTAGCTCTCATCGTTGTGCAAGTTGACATCCATGTTATCTTTCCATGCCATGATCTTAACTACATCATTTGTCACATCACTAAAAGATGTACAGTAGTAAAAAGAGCAGATGTCTTTGGACAGCTGCAGCATCATTAGTGGCATAGATTTCCTTTGTGTGATGCTCTTGCACATTGTTACCGCCTCAGGTTAACAGAAAGGGAATCTGACACTCATACAGCTACATTTGGGTACTGATATAAGAGAAGATCTATTTATTTTAGGTAATTAAAATAATTCCTTTATGAGCATGTGAAATCAGCAGAAAACCACTATTTGAGAAGGTTGCATATCAAGTAACAGATGCAAACCTCCTACTACTTGTAACGTACTTATGCCCTGGTGCTGTGGAGAGAGAATTTCCATACTCGCACTTGAAAATATAAAGCAATTTTTTTGTTTAGCTCCTCTAATGTGACTTTTTCACCTCCTATCTGCTGAGGAAGGACAACGCTGGTCCCCAGCCCCCGGTGAATACAGACGAGTATTGAACTCCTAGCCAAGAGCTAGTACAGATATCCAGCTATTCTGCTCTTCCCATAGCGAGATCTCCACTTCCACGGAAATACCACAAGAATTCCTTATTGCCTGATCATGAAACGCAGCCAGCAGCGGGAGGCTAAGGCGCCCATGGCCTCTCATCATCTGCTAGCAAGCGAGAGCTTGAGAGCCTGCAACGTGTGCAGAGACCAAAACAGCTCCCGGACCCTTCAGAGCACATCTCTGCACTACGGGACGTTCAGGGCAGATAGGCTGAATCACGCAAGTGATGGTGTTTATCTGCGGGAGTCTTCTGTCTGGGCACAGGATGAAGACAAGCTGTCAAGCATATTTAGAGCTAAATATTTGTAAATCAAGATGACAGAGAATGTAAAGAAATGACGTACCATGAAAACAACACCCTCTTTCTCCAGGGCTGCCCTGTTTTCTCCCTGTCTTGGAAAGAAACAAGTCCAATATGAAAACATTTCAAACTAGAAACAGGCCTGAAGTAAAATTTCTCATTGGAACACCACATCTGGATTAAACACCTTAGCTCAAAAGCAGCCAGTTATTAATCTCTGCATCCAGATCCACACTTCTACAAAATTCCAAAATTTGGATTTGACCCAAAGCAGAGAAAAGTTCAGTACAGAGGCTTGGATCTAAAACCAGGAACCCATCCACAGACTTGATCTTTGCGCTTTTGAAGCCTGAGCAAGACACTTGAGCCGAGTGGTAACAGAGCAATGGGATCCTCTTCCACTGTGTTCTTTTTCTCCATTTCATCTTTCAAAATTTACTTGGTAAGCCTTAAATTGTACAACAGAGAAGAAAGAAATTCTCCTTCATGTTAACACCTAGTTAAACACTACTTATTGTAATTGCTTGGCAATAGACCAAGGTATCTCCTTTAATGTCATAATTTATGCTAATACTACTATGCTAGCTGTTGTCATTCAATATCCAAACGCCGCTTCAGGTACGCGAGATGGTTCAAGTAACTTCCACAGTCTCAGCAGCCCCGCAGAGACCCTCTCAAGCATTGCTTTCTCTACCCTGAATAGTCACCAGCTAATATTTAGGATTGCCAAGCTGAAGGGAGCAGTCTCAGCGTTGCTCTTCCAGTGTAAGCACACGCTCAGTAACCCTGGGTTTGCCAGGATGATGTTGGATGTACGTACACTCACATTGTTTGTGCTCAGCCAGTACGTGCCTGTGGGTGAAGATCTGTGTCTGTCAAGCCCGAGATGATCAGCATTTGAGATGACCAGCAGTGCAGCTCTTTCACATATCACATCACCACGTAGCACAGGGCTCTGCCCAGGGTATAGCTAAATTATATTTTCTAGGCTTAACGGAGTCCTGGCTTGACTTAGGCTTTTTTGTAAAATACGTGAGTTACATTCATCCTCTCAACAAAGCTGGACTTCTCTGTCTCACCAGATGCTGCATCCAAAGTGTTGTGGGTCAGATAATCAAAAGACCAAACGATTAGTCCCTCAAAAACTTACAAGTAGCAGCCAGGTTTTGAAACAGCTGTGCACATCTAGGAACAACAGAAACAGTTTGCTCCCGAGCTTCCCTGGGAATTATGTTCTGTAAACACTCTGAGCTCTTCGAAATATTTGTCCTCCACTGTTTGTGTTGCAAACATAACCCCCAAACCCCAAGCAAACATACTTTAGTAAAAGATGCCTGCGTTTAATGATTTAGATGGACATTATGACTGAGTGTAATGGAAATTCCTTTTTTTTTTTCTTGACACAGAGCATTCACCCCAATTCATCAACAAGGCACAAGAGCCTACATAGTAGACAACCAAAGGAACTGGATTGCAGTGCTTCTAACTCATTTTTCTTGGAATATACTGTATTCATTAATTAAGCATAGTGGGTTTCTAACCCACTTGGAATCAACTCCCTGCTCCTACAATAAGCTGTTCTTTAGTGATTCTGAAGGCCCTCAAAAATTTAAGAAACATTTTTGGTTACGATCTAAAAGACGTAAGAGTGCAAGTTGCCTCAAACCCAAAGTATATTCTCACTTTTCTCTGACACTTTGTAAAAATTTCCACCTTCTACTCTGTCATCAAGCAGTGATCCTATTTCTTGACTGACAAATAGGTGGTTTTGCCTGTGCAGGTACATAGTTTTGCAGCCGAAATGAAGATGCAAAAGTAGTTGTTAAAAATATCTGTCAAAAATGACTATGTAAGCGTTAATATACATGAGAACAGTCATCAGAAACCTGAGCCAGACACGTGCATCAAGGGAAGGCCCCACAGTTTTCCGCTGGCTGACTTTAGTGGGCTTTAAATTGGAACAACTTGTTTGTCCATCAGACACAATGGAACCTCTCCATGCAAAGGGCAAAGAGCTGCTTGTTGCTGCGTTTCTTTCCAGTGCTTGTTGAAGCCTTTCTTTACTAGCCACCGATTCTACAGGGTCATAATTTTAATAGAAACACATATTTACTCAACGATAGCACTTGTGCTTTCATGTCTGAGCATATTTCCCTTTCCTCTTTCTAGTCAATATTTCATTCTAAAATATACTATTAAGAAGAGCAGAATATCTAGCAGGCACTAATTTTCTTTTTTTTTTTTTTGCTTTAATAATAGATGATATCTATTTCAAAAGATAAAGATATTTCCTTGCTCTGGGATGTGTTCTCTTCTTTCCAGATAAACCACTATTTTGCACATTACATTTGCTGCCTTCCAGAAATGGCAGATAACATTGAAGAGATTTAATTAATATGTACCACAGTGTGACCTCAATGGATAGAACATCTACCCTAAAGGAGCAGAGCTGTAGGAGGTAATTAGAGCACACCATGACATTTATTACTAATGCTCTTCCATTGACATTTGCTGTTGACAGGCTGCATATAAAGATTTCCTGTTTGCATTGACTTACAATGATACAGACCTTCCCACATACATAAGCAAGGAATGCTTTTGCTGTTTACAGTAAATTAAACCGTAAGAGACAGAACAAAATCTTGGCCTTTTTAGAGTAACTAGCTAAACTCCCACCAACTTTCTGGACCCAGATTTCTTCTCCACACAGTGTACAATGAGGGGCTGCCGGTATGAAATGGGCCCTTTGAGAAGAGGAGAAATCCCATGTTCCTGTCCCTGTTCTCTTCTGCTGTCTGGGTTTAAGAAAACAGTAACTGATCAGTGTAAAATGGATAAACAGAGAGCAAAAGAATCAGCATCAAGGACCTCCCCTCTTCCAACCCCTCCCCAGGCCTAGAAAACTGCTCTGCTATTGGGTTGCATTACAGAGGGGATGGCTCACTATTTTACTAGCAGATAATGAAATAATCCTCTCGGCGTTTAAAACGTATCTAAAAATCAGTAAAATTTGGCAAAAAAGCACAAAATAAATGGAGGGCAAATTCCACTGATGTCAGCAGAAGTATCTAGAATCACTGCAAGAGCCCTGGTAAAAAAATCACAAATTTCATAAGATACAAAACGCTCAGTGGTACAATGAAGCTGGAAGGATTTCTTCTATAGAAATCCTTTTCAACTGTGCTTAAGCAGCCTAATTAATTCAGCTAATTTCATTCAAAAACTTTTTTTAAAAAATACTCCAGATCCTCCCCTTTCCTTTCTGCCTTCCCTTTCCCAGCACACTAAACCTTGCAATGCAAAAAAGCCTTTTTGTTTGAACGAACATGCTCTGGTTCAGAGCAAACATGCTCTCACCAGGAGACAATTACACCTGTAGCTGTTGGAGGACAACTCTGCCACCCAAAGAGAGACTGACAATTTGAATTTGTTAGCGTGATTTATCAGGAAAGAGAAGTGGGTACTTGTAACACTGGAGACGTGCAGGTCAGGTACGTATTCCGAATACCTCAGAAACTACAGGAATTAATCACTACCATGAGTAGCACCTCACGTATACAACACCAGAGTCTATTCTTGTGAAATCTTCCACAGGGAGGAAGCGGTTTATGCTGTTGGCTAATGGGAATGTAATGGGAGACGTTACATACCCCTTAAGTAATGTTCTGTCTCAGAATATAATCTATATGTGTTTCCAATCTTGTGGATAAGAAGATTTAGCAGCCTCATTCCCTCATAATATTTACGTCTACGAGAACATCCTGGATGTTCTGTTCGATTAATTTCCTAGCATCCCACTGATTTCAAAAGCACAGTAAAAGAAAGCAGCAAGGAGAGCACTCACAAATACATTGCAATTAAAGATTATTTACTAAGGATGAAGAAAAGCAAGCAATTTCAGATAAAAATCAAAAGAAAGCCATGTTTCTGCTTAGGCACTCGCCACAGCTTTTCACATGATGGGAACGAAAATGCATTAGACTTCTAAATTAGGTGGGTATGTGTATGCAGGCTATGTATTTAACGAAGTAGACTAATTGAGGAAGAAATCCTTAAATCGTTGCTTCCCGTTCAATGCAATTTTCATTCTTAATGTCTCTTAAAATCTGGAGAAACCCTCTGTAAGAACAACTGCTATGACTTGGCATGGGTTTATTGTGCTAATCTCATTGACCTCATTAGCACCCTGTGCACTTCTCACTGCCCAGCCTGTAGCAGTCTCCCACTGTGCCTTATCTTACCCTCAAGTTACAGGTTTGGGTCTGGGTTCCTTTTTGCCTGGGCTGGTTACACAAGACCTTAGCCCCGGAGCAGAGTAATAACAAGCATAACAACAAATCAATTAAGATCAATTTTACTTTTTGGTTAAAATGAGAGAAAATTAACTCCTGTGCCTGTAGTGCTATTTAAGAAGATTTTTGCCTTTGTTTTTAAAAACACAGGTGATTCAAAAAACTAGAGTCTCATTTCTTGGTACAGAAAAGAGTTGCCTACAACTCTTCCCCGTTACTTGAAGTGACTGACTGCTATGAAAGATGTCCAATAGACAGAGGGCTTGCGAGAGCTGGGTGACCTGGGAAATTCAGGTAATTCAATCAGAGAGGCTGAATAAGGCTTATTAGCTTGGGCACAGCCTTAGTCCAACACTCATTTGTCTCCAGCCGGGTCAGAAAAAAGGCTGAGTGAACTCAAGTCTGCCAGCACATCTCCATGTCAATGCGCTTTCCTCATTTCCCCGTGAAAAATGGCTGCACACAGAGCTGCTTCTTTCCTGCAGCCAGGAACGACTGGTCAGTTGGCCACAGACTGTCAAAATAGTGCTTTAACATGCAAAAATAGTACTTTGACGTGATTAATCTTCTACATTTTTTCATACTCCTTTGCCCTGAAATATTTCAAAACAGCCTCTTGCCAGTCCAACATGGCACGTGAAATATGAGCAGTTTCAAATGAAAAATTGCGCATCACCAAAGGGTTAAATGCTACACAGCGTGTGGTTATGCAGACATTGACATTCTTAATTGTAAAATATTAAAGCACTCGATGTTGTAATCTGAAATCACCAAAAATCCAAATGCTGCATTCTGAGCATATACATTTGCTGTTCAGTGACACAGCTACAGCAGTCAAACCCCGGCAAAACCAGAGATTTTCCTAGGTTTCTTAAAACAGTACGTGAAGAACAGACTTATTACCCTTCTCCCCCCTCAGCTGATAGTATTTTTGAAGGACTTTGCTTTAACTGTAGATTTATAATCAGGACACGACACAGTCCAACAACCTTAGGACTGTAAATATTGCTGTCTGTGCACTGAGAGTGAGGTTTGTCTAGCGATTAAAGCTGGAAAAATCAGAATTGTTTCTTGATACACAATCCTCTCGCCACACCTGGTCTGAAAAAAAAAAAATAATAAAAAATGGTCACACATGCATTTCCCAGGAGCTGCTCCAGGAGCTTGGCAATGTATTGTAATAACAGTCCAAGAAAAGAGACACCTTATTAGTTATCATATCTGAGGAAAACATAAGCCCTTGTAAGTGTCCTTGGTGGACCATTTTGCAATTCCTTCACTTACGTATTTATACAGAAATGTCTCCTATCCAAATTTTTGCTCCTTTACTTTAGATGATGAATACATTTTATTATTCATATATAAAAGTGCTACTAAAAGTAAAGAATTTCCAGAAAGTGGGAAATACTTTGAGTATTCCTAACTCGGTTTCTGTTTATTGTAATGTCCTCCAATTCGGTCAGAAAGATCTGCAATATTAAAAGACTTGCAAAAGGCACATCTCCATAGGAATACTTGGTCAAGTCAGATCAGTTGAAACTCTGAAGACAATATATATAGCTCACAGCATGTTAAACCCAAGCAGTTAATATCCTACTTTCAAAAAAGCAGTAACTCCATGAATACGACACTACCACAGTCGTTTCTAAGGGAACCCATGTCGAAATGTAGATCAAATGCTGAGCACTTTGGAAAAATTGAAAATCTAGTCCTACATCTGCTTCAGTGAAAATATTTTGATATTCCACTCTATGGTTTGTTACGTTTGCCTTAAAAAAAAACAAAACACGCCTACGCACCACGCAAAATGTAATTTTATACATTTTACACAGGAGACCAAGTTGTTGATTTCCCTTCTAAATAAAGCAAACATTGTAGAAGCTGAGTGAAAACAAACAAGATATCATGATTTCTTTCTTAACCAACTCTAAATGGTACAAAAAACCAACCCCGAAACCACCACCAACAAAAAAGCCCCAAACCAAACCACAAAACAGATTCCACATCTCCAGTTTTCCACACTCTTTGCCATCTTTCTCACTGAGGCTCTGCGTGGACCCTGGATATGCTCCTCCTGGAAATACAAGGCTAATGCTTGTTCTGAAAATTCAGAATCAAGCTGATTACAGGTGGCTTGTCATGGTTTGTCCTTGTATTAGATTTCAACTAAATTCAATTACACAGTGTTCTCCTTGCTGCCATGGGATGAATGGCAGGACGAAGATGAATGAACACAACTGCTGAAACTGATTGATCCCAACATGCAGGCAGGTTGATTAAAGTGTCCAGAAGCAAAATGAGGAATAGTATTCATCTGTAACTACTGGTTGGGTCTTCAATTAAATGCTGTTTTCTTTCACCCAATGCCAAGAAACAGTCTGATTCCTCTCGATTTTGCAAGAGCATGAGTGCATCTCCCAAGCTGAAGCTTGATGAACTGAAATAAAGCTTAACTTTACGTCAGTCCATCTATGGTTTTCCTTTCAACAGCTACTTTGCTGCCCCACACACTTGCTTGGAACAATTAAACTACCAAAAAAGCATGTTAATAAAAGGCGAAGTTGAATTAGACACTTACTGATAATCATAGAAGTCACAACTAAAGAGACTGGAGTTTGTCCGGTGACTGTTCCATCTTCGCACAGCATTACTCCCGTAACTACCATGGCAAAGTGGGCAAGTGTGAAAATACTCAACCACACGTTCCCGAAATGTTAGCTGCCCCTGGAAATATTTCCTAGTCTGGAAATACTGCGTGCTGGTGGTACGGAGGCAGGCGTTGATTAATGAGAAAAAAAATCAGATACCTTCTGCATGTTGTGGCAAGGGATCCTGTAATCACTCTGAGCCAAAGACTGACATTTCAAATGCATCTTGATCCCCAGGCAGATATACTCAGACTCTGACAGAGTGCAGAAGGGTTGAGGAAAAGTGTCTGAGCACACCTTCAAGGGGACAGATACGTAAATCTCTACTCTGCCAACAGCAGCATTTTCCATGTGTAACCAAGGACTTGGTGTGTTTTTAACCCCGGGATGATCCATTCCCAGATGTTATTACAAACTGTATCTATTTCACCTTGTTAGCTACGCATTTGGTTCATGTACTTCCAAAGCGGAGGCCAGATCCCAGCTGCCAGCCTGGAGTTTTAACTGTTTTCTCGCAACCATCTGTGTTTTCTTCTGCAGTGCTAACACTACTGTTTCTGGCACCATATTGCCTTCTGAACCTGTGTCCAACTTCAAACTAATGTGTCCCTTTACTTTCAGGCTGGCAGCTCATTTGTCTTGTCCTGGCACACCGTCCCGTTCTCTGAATAACCCTTCAAATGTAGTGCTGTCTCCCCCCTGGATCTACTCATGGCACTAATGCTTGCAAAGTCACACAGAGCAAGGCCATCTGTGCAGGGCTTGAGCCTTCCCAAACCTCTCCGATACTAGATTTTGCTAGGTTTTGTTGACTTGGCTTGGGATCCACTTTCTGCATTTCCTCTCCCTTCTGAAATCTCTAACAAAGCCAGTCTCGACTGCTCAGACCTGTGCTGCACCTGCAGAGGCAGCCTCTTCGGCCAAGTTAACAGAGACTTTTTCAAACCCTCAAACCCTTCAGAGGTTGTCTTTCTCCTTACTTGCATTTGCTCTATCTGCAGTTAGAGGGTAAAGGGTAGCTGAAGGGTTCTTCTCTTACCCTATGGACTTTCAGTGAATTTTTGTTCTGGTAAGGTTTTCTAAGCACACTGTGTTTCCATGCATTGCTTCCACTGCCACTATCATATGCTGTACAGAAATCATTGAGCGCCAAATACTCCCAGGAAGAATTGCTTCAGCACACGGCTCCTCGGTGCCTTACCCTGCATCACATAAGTGCCTTCAGAAGACAACAACCGGCCCCAAAAAGCTCCCGGGAGAGTTTATAATGGAAAGATATGGTTCATTGCAAGACGCCTTGTGACACAATCCGTGGACTAACTCTGCAAACACACAGAAGGAGCTATCTACCAACTCTACCAGCTTTGTCCAAAATCTGGATGCTCGAGCCCCTCACCTCCCTGTGCCGTTCCCCAGCAATTAGCCCTTGCAGCTCTCCGCTCATCTCATTAGTGCCTCCTAGCTCCCTTACCCTTCCTAGCTCTGTACAAGCACAGTAGGTTCTGAGCTCAGGCACAGAGTTTGACACGGCCAAGGGTTGTCATGGCCTTGGAAAGCTGCTCTGAAGCGAAGCTCCGAGTCAGGAGAGGCTGGTGAGGCCAGCATCCGATGTCCTCCAGGGTCTACCCACAGGCCAGCACCTTCCCACAACAGGGTAGCAGGAGCTCTAGGAAACTAGTGCCACGGATATCTCACCCATCTGCCACATGTACAGCTCCCTTTCCCAACGCACACCAGAAATAAGCTGGATGGATCTCAGGCACACAAAAATTTTTACATGTGGCTTAGAAGTTCTGGAAAGCTGATGGCCCCCAGATTTACTCAACTCTGAGTCAGACAACTGAGACTTTTGGATTGAGCTAATGGAAACAGAATATTTGATTGGAACAGACTGTACTGAACACGCTTCACACCTGACCTCATTGTGATTTCTGTGCATCGTGCACTATTAACACAAGATGCAGTAACGTATCATAACCTCAACACTGAAGATACCGTATGCATAGTAACAACGAAGTAAAACTCTTGGTTACAGCAGACTAAAAATACCACAAGAAAAAAAAAGAAATTCCAGCCTGGATAAACTTCAAGGAACTGGGTCTAAACCAGAACTGGTATAGATATAGTCCAATTTCCCACTTTGTGCAGGGGCACCTTCCCGTCCCCCCCATCTCGCGCACCTGTAGGACAGCGTGCTGCCTGCTCATTTCCCAAACTCCAACTCCGCAAACAAAGAATTCACTCTCAAAAGGAAAGAGGCAAGTGCTTATCCACATGTAACAAGCCCACCAATTCCCCTGCACATGCTAATATGCTCTGTCTGATGAAATGAAACACGGCACTAATAAAAATAATGTATAGGTCAAACCACATCATCTATTAAAAGCAACATTGCAGATGTTTCACCCCAGTTAGGGACTCTTGCCTGCATATGGCCAGTGTCAAGACGGGTATGGTCACAGGAGTAAGGGTTGCAAGAAGCATGCCGTAAAACCTTACTATCAACTCCTGAACACACCTTAATCAGCAGGAGTGCTGCCACCAAGGTCAGAGTCAGGCTTGTTAGCCACAGGTCTTGATGAAGCAGAAACTGGTTTCCACATCCAGCACCTGAGGTCAGAAGCAAGAAGCAAACGCCACTGACACAGAAGCGGCTCCATACGGTGCTGAAGAAGTAACTAGTGACTGCGCAGTGAACACCCCCAGAGCAGATGCAAGATGACATTGGATGCAGCAGGCATCAGTTAGGTGCAGGCGACGACAGCTGGGGACTTTGTGCATGATGAGACACAGCAGAAGATGCAGATCTGGCCTCTCGGGGACCAAGGGAACAGGGCACTGCTGCTATTCACACCAGACGTAGCACGAGGGTGCCCCTTGGTTTGCAGTTGAAAGGATTGGCTTAGGACCAACCACGGAATCTCAGATATGTGAAAAACCGATGGCCAGTCTTCTGAGAAGCTGCTAACGGATGCCTGACCCCATCATTCTGAGGTGAGGAAGAAAAACCAGGGCAGCCCCCTCTCTCATTACGATCGGTGCTTGCACTTGAGTTTTCGGGAGAAGCTACCTGAAAAAGCAGTTTGAAATGGCAATAAAGCTAAACCGGAGGAACATTAAATATGCAGGCAATATTTTGCTGATGCAGTAAGATCCTTCAGTCTCAGTTCACTCTTTTATTAGGCCTTACAGCACAGACTTGCCAAATCTCTGGCTTTAAGATGAAGTAGAAAGAGAGTCAGTTTTAACTGTGTGAATCCTGTCCTAGTACACTTTTCAAGAAGGATCAAACATGAGCATATCCCTTGCACTTTAGCACTCGCATCAACTCTGGGCTAGACAAAACAATAGATACATTAAAACAGACAGGCAGATTATTTATTTTTTTTAAAGGATAAATTGAGTCACCAAAACTTTTCATTATGGTGCAGATAAGGTTTTGTCAAAATACTTACCTGGAGAAATAAATTACATTCTGTATTTGTTTGCTCTGGAGATATCCAGAATATATTTTCCCAGGCATGATACCATTTGTGAAAATGATCTTTCAGGAAAAGACAACAATTACAATATCCTTGTATATCATGAATTACAGAACTCTCTACAAAAAGGGGACTGGCATTGTTTCCAAATCTGTGACTGTATGCAAGAATGAACACAGTCCTCTAGAAAATAAATTTGCACAGTCAGTCATTAGAGTCTCATTTGGGCGTAATCAGAGTACTCCTACCCAGGCCCTGTACCATGGCAGGAGCTTGAGGGCAACAGCAGCTACAAAGACTCTCAAAAAACACAGGTAAACAAACACTAAATATAAACTTCCAGTTGAAATTGGTCCGTTCTTTTTCAACAGAGCCTCAAATGGAATACACATAGAAGGAAGTTATAATATTGGGATCAATGAGATGAAAAGATGATGTACGAGAGAGAATTTATATACTTTGAGTCCAAGGAATTGATCGGCTTTCAAGAGCTGGGAAAAAAAAAATAAAAAAAATCGGCTAATAAGTTTTAACTTGCTGAACAAATATTTCCAGAGAGGTAGATGTAGCAGAAATATCTGTGGATTAGACAGCCTGTCATATCAATAGGTCAAATGCAGCTATACTCAACAGAAAAGTTTCACCTGGTTGCGAGGCTGATTAGAGTTTTCTGACAGCTAGTATATTAACAGAAAAACATGGGGTCGATCCTCTGAATTTAGGTCAAAAGTTTAGCCCAAGTCAGAAGCTTGTCTCCAATGCTTTAAAATGGAGCTATTGACTTTTCACTTCAAAATGACATTTTCTATTTTTTGCCCCCAAATCAGTTAAAATTTCTTTGAAAAGGAAAGAAATTATTTCCCACCTGCTAAGAAAACAAAACATTGAATTTGAGGTTGGTGCTAATTCTCTTTGAAATTTGCATTATTATTTTTTTTTTGGTAAATACTCAATTCTCCCAACAAAAACAAGAAGAAAATCTTTTTTATAGAGCTTTTTTCACAGAATAACAATTGCCATTTTTTTTATCCAAATACACCTGTTGGAAAAAAAAAGAAAAACCCAAGTCTTTATGGACAGTGAAGCTCAACAGATTTCATCCTGTAAAGACCTAGCAGTCAATCCCAGTGAATTTTTCACGCTAACACCGAGTAACCCACGTCTGTTGAGAAGAGGCTTCATACATCCACCACAGCAGTAATCCAAACTAAGTACGCCATTAAATGCTGTATCTAATTATAGTCTAGCAAAATGTCAAAGGTCAACCACAAATTTCCCACATCTGTTCAGTTTGACAAAAGAGATAATTTAATAATTTCCAGTTGTAATTAAACTACAGCTACAATCTATGAGCCCAAAATAATTTTGACGGGTTTCCGAATGTCGCAGGTATAGTATATTCGCTTTGGTTCTTGTGTAACTGATAACAGCTGCGTTTTCACACATTAAATTATTTGTTCTTATTGAGAATAGTGCAAAATTGTATTCACCATTCCTCAGCCATTAGGAAAAAAATGAAAAAATTATATACCAAATTATGCAAATCAACATTGCTGATCTTTTAAAATATTGCCGGAGGTTTTTGAGATATATTACCAGGATAACCTCTGTACATCAGAAAAACACCAGAGTGCTGGCTATCTCATTTCCATTTTATAGCCTGTGTTACAGACATAGGTACATTATATTTCAGAAATATATAGCAAGGAGGCTTATAATTTATCCTCATCTGTAGAATGTGAAGTAGGGTTTTAGAGACTCCTGCTTAGGGCTATTCTGCAGTGCAACTTTGATAAAATTGACAACCTATCTTTTTAGTCGAAGATTTATAGGACACATGACTGCTTCCAATTTGCTGTTTCAACCAGAAACAGCATTTCATGTAGAAGGCTCCCAGAGCAGACTTTGGGTGCAAGCGTTACTGTTGAGAGGGAAGGGAAAGGGCTTGTGCTGATGTAAGCTGATTTTTATACCGAGGTGAACCTCTCGGTCCCTGGGGCTGGCCAGTGTAGGAGCAGGGTGTCCAGCCCTCCCGCTAAATTATGGGCAAGGAAGCTCAGGGGAAGGACTGTGCTCTCGAGACCCGCAGGGGCACGATTTCCACTAAATTAAGAATATTTGATGTCGCAGAAAAGGGTACAACTACATTACCTAAACCTTAAGGGCTCCAAGACAGAGATCACCGTCTCCATCCCCCGTCCACAGTGACCCTTTTCTGGCACACGTCTCCCTAGGGCTACCTCAGCTCTGCGCCAGAGCCTCTACATTCCCCCCAAGTAAATTACTGGAAACCGGAGAACCTGACTGCCCGAAATCCTCTGACATATTCCCGATACAGCGCCCGTGTGGAAGCTAACCAGGCACTTGGGTGCAAGCACAGAGTCCTGCAATTTATGCCCAATACAACTCTACCTGCTCAACAAGGGTGTTATGATTAATTAATTCATCTTTGCAAAGCACTTTGGAAGATTAAGAGCTGCAATTAAAGTGCTTGGCTTGTACAAAGCTGAGACAACAAAATACTTTGGAAGAAAACAATAACTGATAACTTTTAATATTAGTGCTGCCACTTAGAATGCATGGACAGTAGTAAATTAATGAACTGGTTTTTAATGAGTACTATAACCTGAAGGGATGGAAAAAATGCAAACACATGCTAAAATATTCTGAATCGCTTAGTATCCAGAGGCTATACCTGGCTATAAACGAAGGATGAGGTACTATTTTTCTATGCTACTTACCAACTCTAGGAAAGTTTCTAGAAAGTCACTTATCTTTCCAGTATCTAAACATCAAAAGAAAGTTAAATCATAAAGCAGTTACTACACTCTGTCGTGAAAAAGCTGTAGCGTAGTGGAAAAAATCTGCCCTGCCTAGGAATTACATTGAAATAATCAATGTAACTTCAGTTTCACGTTCTAAACCCCGATTGGTGCACAGCAAAGAAAAAGGCATCTTTTCACCTGCTAACAGTAATGCAACTCCTGTTCTTTAATTTGTACTTGGAAAGAAAACAGATTTCTCTTTAGGAAGAAAAAAAAATCCCTACAGAAAAAGGACCCTTGAGTAATTTGTTTTGTTACCAATGCTTTTATGTTTTGCAGTACAGGTTGATATTGTGAACCTTGAATTCCACAGTGACTATAAAAGTAAAAGAATGCAACTGCAAATATATCTGCAAATACACTCCAACAGTGTTTTACTTACTTCCTTCCTGGAAGAAAAAAAAAAAAAAAAAAAAAGAAAAGGCAGAAATTGCAGATCTCTAAGATTAATGGAAACTCAGCACTGAAATGAACAGCATCAATTGTCTGGCATCTCTCAGTTCTCCGAGTACCCAGTTTCAGCCAGGCTTACGTGTGGGTATGACTCAGCGCTACATGATTTGAAATTCATCCAAGGTAGCTCTGAAGAAACTTGTTATACCTCTCATTACACTATGGTGTTGCTTACATTTTGGGTTGGATTCTTCAATGCTGTCAACTAGACTAATGTTATGAAAGCAGAAGAAAACTGTGTGCAACTACAGGAATGAGGAATCTGGGAGCAGGTAAACAGCAGTAGATGGAATAATATAAGTGGCAGAAGTAGCACTAGTCCTTTCTGAAATGCCCATACCACACTAATGACATAATACAAACCAATATGCAATTAGAAAAAAGTAGAGCCTGGAAACCTGTGCAGTCACATCTCTGCACGCTGAAATGGACCTGAACCACAGGTAAATAGCACTGACCAAAGTTGTAAATAATATCAAATTGTTACACATATATTCCATTACGTTCAGTAATATTTTCAAATAGCCGTATATGTGGTTATTAGTTGTTTATAATGCACAAATCATCTATAGTATATGGGATCCAAGCATTGCTCAACACTAGAGCATTCACTCCCTGATTTTATAGACCAAATTTATTGTTTACCATTTGGCTGTCAGATTTATACGGACATGCAGTCAACTGCAATCATATATCAGCTAGAGCTGAGGAGTCAGTGTTGCTCCGCTTCTTAATTAATCAGAGAGAGATTATATTTCTCCAAGGATTGCAGGAGCAGCTACCACACACCTCCTTAGTATCTCCAAGTCTTTCTACAGCCTGACCATTCCTGGCTACAGGACAAACCTGCATGGGCTGCCTACGCCAGCAAGTCCCAGTTTGGCCAGATGACCCCAGCGCCAGCCGACTTTGCAATGGAACACAGACATGGTGCCCACCCCACTCACCCACCTTGGCATCAGAATTTCAGTCCCAGGAAAGCACTGAAGCCAAACGCCCCGATGGCCTCGACACGAGCAGTCCCCCCCAAATACCCTCCCAAGAGATTTTCCATTTGCTTGCCTGTTACCTTCCCCACCATCCACCTGGCTAAACCACAGCCTCACGGCCGGCGTTTCTGCTTCTCTTCCAAAATAGCGTGCACGTTTTCACAGCAAAGCCGCAAATCTTGAGCCAGGGTTTCAACTTCCTCCTCGTTTCCTCAAAGCTCTGTTGATTCTACAGGGTGTCGTCATGCAGCAAAGATGCCAATAAGTCCATTCCCACACACAATTCAAAGCTTATTTCAGAACAGCTGCACATCCTTCACATTTTTATTGACATAGCTATCACAGGCTAGTAAAGTTTCATTAGCTATACTTAAAGACATGATTATCACGTTGTGTGTTTATATTATACAGAAATAAATCTGCAAAGAATCTTGCATCATTTTCATCCATAAATGCGTAGCCATTTACATATGGGTATGAAAATAGGCAATATATCGTATGAAACACAAACTTCCCTACGCTTTCCTCATGATAAGACCCGATGGGGACCATTCCTACCATAGGGATAAATTGCATCTCCGTTCTTAATCATTCCTTGGCTGTTTTGAAAATACCAAGCAGCTCTCAGTGATAATAGCTTCTGATCTGGATACCTGAATGCCTAGCAAAAGTCCTCAGCCGTGCACAAATCTGCAGTATTCCTGCACTTAGAATTAGAATGAACTGCCAACATTCAAAATAGCCCTTAAAGTATATATTTGTGCAAAGATTTCATCTCATCAATTAAAACAGAACGTATTTTAAAATACCGTATTATAATTTCTCATCTAAATTTCAAAGCAAAAAAATCAAAAAGCTATCTTTTAATGAGGTAAAAAGCTACTTTGATTTCTTTTATAAATGGAGCTTGATTGAAGTCTGTATGTTCCACAGAATGTTTTGATCTTGTTGAATAAGCAGTTTCTGTTGGAAAATTGTATTTTCATCATTTCTGTACAGCTTGGAGAAATTGGTATTGCTCTATTAACTTCAGTGATTTACAGCAAGTGAGGACCTGGCTTGTAACAGCAGCAATCTTTGTCAGTATCTTGCGGACACGTTTAAACAGAAAAGGTATTGCACAATGACAGAGCATGCATTTTGGAAAGATTGAGAATGGTGGATGTGCAGTAAATTACTTTATATTAATAAGCTTTGTTTCAATGTCATTCTTGGCAAGCAGAGCAGAAGATGAGCCTTAGCAAAGAACCATTCCAATATATGCCCACAAATGGCTACCATGCTATTCGCTTTACAAAACAGACTTCAAAATACTGCCTAAAGCCAGCTAGAGGGATCAAGCAGGGTCGCAAAAAGCCAAGCTACAGCTGCTTGAGAGAAAAAGCTGCATTTCTGTAAGTGAGAGCTGACAGTGAGTCCTATCCACCGCTAAACAGTGGGGACCGAAACCTAGAACTTGTGTTCACACCTCTTTAGCATGCATGTAAGCTGCAGCAAGTGTGTGTGAGTATACTTTATATGCATATACCAAAGGCATCTTCACAATTAAAGAAAAAAAGAAACAAAAACAACCTCTAGTTTGCTGATATCCTCAGATGATTCATTTCACCGTGGCCACCCAGCAGGGATTTATCAAAATGTCTTGGAAAGCCTCCACTCAGAGTAGCACATCTTTATGATACATTATGGCCCTTTGTCTTCACCTGCCTGTCTGCATATTTCTTTTGTCTTACTCTTGGATCCAAAAGAACATTTTTATCCCTTCTCTGCATACATGGAGGTACACTAAATGTTCTGTGGCTTTAGTATCATCAGGAATAGCAATAATAAACAGCTCTGTCAGTCCTATTTAAGAGCAAAGAGCAAGTTTGAGCTGCTTCAGTAGCATTTTGATGGCTTGAAAATGAATTGCTTGGCAATTATCAGGAGCCTTTCCTATGGAAGCATAAGCACTGACACACATAGGAAGAAGGGGGAAATATTTAAAAAAATAAAAAGCCCCACAACTCATTTGTAACTAAGTTGCACAATTTCAAACAGGTATTATATTCATCTAGAGATAAACAGAAGCAGGTAACCCCATTTTTAGAGTCAGATGGTTTTATGCTTATTCACACATGGAGTTTGCTCTAGGACAGTAGTTTCATTAAAAAACCTGAACGATGCAACAGTGAGAAAAACTTACAACTGAGGATTGTATCCCTGAGGCACATAATCCACATTGTAAAACAGCATTTGAGTCCAAAATGATCTTGACAAATTGGGCATACTAGATGAGAAAAAAAATTGGAGCAGCTAGACAAAATCCAGAAGAGAACAATATGAATAATTCGTTTAGAAAACAGCACCTACCAGCAAGACAGAATGAGTTCAGGGTATAACCAAAAAGGAAAGGCCTTGAGGGCAAGTGTAACTGTATCAAAAGTAAAACATCCAAGCATAAAACATGCCAAGGGGATGGGAATAATCAGTCCTCCATGTCCTTAAAGATGCAGACAAGTCATGGGAGTAAGCTGCAGCAATACTGTTTCAGAATAGATACAGGGAAAAGTTACTACATGATGCTCTCCAAAAAGCTCCCTCGGAAAGGGGAATAATCCTCGCTGCTGGAGGCCCTGAAGAGAAGACTAGATAAATATCCTCTGTCACAAACAGCAAACAATAGCCCCCAGATCTCTTCAGGACCATATGATTTCTCTGCCTCAAACCTTGCAGCTCTCTGAACCGTAACTGATCCCACTGACCTCACTGCACGCAGCCTACCAAACCATGGAAACCTCTCCAACAGCACGGAAAGATTTGACAGCGTTCCAATAATATTCATGGGGCCGTTGGCCACCAAGTGTACAGAAGAGGGTCTTTGCTGCCAAGTATGTGCAAAAGAGAGTATTCCTGTGTGAAAGCAATTTATACAGGACCAGTTTATTATACAGCTTTCACATCTACTGTCTACCCAGAAGTCACTTTTCCTCTTTTTGAATTGGAAGGAAATTTGCTCAGTTTTTACCAAGCTACTAATGAGAAAGAACCCTGGCTCCCTGCATTAGGTTATTAGTGACTTGCAATTCTGAGCTCCGACAAAGAAGAAAAAAAATCCACAGCAAAACACAACCACCACACTTCTCTTGCTCATGTTGTTTCAGTGGCTGAGAAATTTTAACCCCTGAGAAATAAATTCTTTCACTCGGTAGCTAGAAATCAAAGTCTTAACTTGTTGCTACAAAGAACTCCCTTAGTTTGAGTTACCAATTTTAAAGAGACACAAACACACCTACAGCAGAGCAGACCCTTCATTCCCTCCCAGCTGCAGCACAAAGTCCTTCCTTCCTCTCATTTTAATTCCTTAGCCGCCAACTCCTGCCAATGCTCATGCCATGGGAAACAGTTCACACAAAACAACTCCAGACCTTAATCTCTAAAACAACAAGAGCAACTTAAAGTAATTCAATGTGCCATTAACATTGATTAAATAATTGGCAGGATAAAAAACTGGCAGCTCCAGTGTAAAGGAGTTGCTTCATCACAGCTAACGCAACATTGGCAAGTCACTTCTGTAATGCTAACGGCGTCCCTGTGAAATACAGACCGCAGTGTAGGAGATGTGCCACGTACAGGTCCTTACCTTCATAACAGAGATTTACCCTAACAGAAGCGAAAGTACACACAGGAAAAAAAACAGCCAACCAAAAAAAAACCAACCAACCAAAAAAAGGGAACAAGTATGTCTCTAACATGATCTTACTAATGGAAAGACAAACGCTGGCAAAGATTACACCTTATGGTTCAACAGAAAATGTATTCTGTAGAATATTATATTGTAGAGATTTATTATAGATGAGTTACAGTGATGCATTTCTCTGAAGTAATTAAATTTCTGTTGACACAAAAATCTCATAACTCAAGAGGTTCAGCAATCCCTTGAGTTACTTTCAAGAGAAAATGAAATTAAGGTATGTTGGATATAGACAAAGTGAACAGACAAGGCTCATAAAAGTAAGGTAATCAAAAAATTCTGTGCCATAGACACTCACACACTCAACTACTTCTGTAGCCACTTGATTATTCTAATGTCCTTCCTTTTATAGCTCATACCTGCATTAATTTATGGTCCATTGCACCAAAATGTCAACTGTATCAAATATAAAATTTTATAGAGGAATAGGAAAGCATGATTGCACTCCACTGCTTCAGGCTAAAGCAGAGGTGTTATGTCACCTGCTTTCCAAGGTAGGGATCACAAACTGAGAATAAACAAGCGTTGGGGTTCTAAAACTTACTTCTGCTGTTTCAATTGGTTTTATCTAACATATGTATGACAACACATTCCCCCCCAAACCCCAGCCTCTTAAAGTGCAGTTAAGGCTGTGGGTGTCTACTGGACTGTGTAGATTGTTACCTTTCAGGAAATCAAAGCAAATCACAAGGGTTAGCATCGAAGAGCTACCCTGTTGTGCCCTGCTCACTCGTAGGAAGAAGGACCTCACTCCCCAAGTTGCTCAGCTTCCAATGACAAAGGTACTGCCTGGTCCCAAGGGAGGGCAGAGCAACAGCTCCACAACGCTTAACAAGAAAGTCCTTGCCGAGCAGACGCAACTGCTGGGAACTAACAAACCTGCCACCCTCAGCTGCCGCTCTTGTCAACCAGCTCCAGGAAGAATAATAATTCTTATTTCAGCAAGCCTTCCAGGTGATCCATGTTTCTTTCTGATGTTTGTCTTGGAAAGGACACAGCACAAGGCGCTAACTGAGCATTCACCAAACTGCAGATCCAACCTAGGAAGCCATGTGCAACCCACTAATTTAACTGTGAACAGACTTAACACCGAGATCAAGGTGTCTGACAATCCCGCTCTTCAACTACTTGATCAAAGCCCACTAACAATGGAAACTTTGCTTTTAACTTCAGTAGGTCTGCAACCGCACTGCAATTATGTTAGCTTAGCACATCAAACTTCCAGAGATGGCTGTCTGCAGCAGCATTTCTAGTTTAACCACTAAAATTTAATACAACTTTAGTGCAAGATACCATCTCGTTTTACTGGGTTCGTCTAGGCAATGTTTTTCTCCCTTATGCAAGAGGGAGAAAAAAAAAAGGAAGAAAAAGAGAAGAAAACCCAGGAATATACTAACAAGTAGTTTAAGGAAAATCATTTAAAAAAATACTTTCTAATGTTTTGAATTCTGGTCACCACTTCACAGGCAGATTCCTACCTGGTATAAACCAGGATTAAAGTCAGGTCAGGGCTTCTAATTTACACAGGTTGAAATTGTTGCCAGCTGAGCAGGATTTACCTGATATTACAAAAAAATTCTCAATGCTTTAAATATCAAAGACTGACACCTAAAAATCACACCACATTAAATTCAGCAGTATGTTAAAGGTGGTTAATTCCCACCATTCCAGCCTCAGAACATAGATTCAAAATACGTGACAATTCTCTTCCAAGCTATCTCATGTGCCTTCATTCCAAAGGCAAGGCTGCAAGTTTGACTTACTGCTATCTATACATCACAGGATCCTCTAAAATATCATGCAAAATTTGAAAAAATCTCAGGGTAATCAGAAAGGAATGATTTTGAATCACACCACCCAAAAGTCAGAGTAGCTAAATCCACAGCTAATATAAATCCATAGGAGCAGGAAGAAATCTGATTTACCTAGCTGACTAATAGCTTCATATGTTTATTTTCCTTATGAAAAGAATTATTACATAGTAGCCCTGTAAAACTAATAGGATCTTCTAGCTTGATTTGTTCCCTAATTAGTTTTCAAACTGACATAGTTGCTAGTCCTGAATGTCTTTACGTGTCTTCACTCTGCATTCTTAAACTACATTTAAGCTGAAGATGAGCTTTAATCCAAATCCTTCAAGTTGAACACTCCACTTCAAGAAAAAAAAAAAAGAAACCTGATTCAGATTTGACTTTTTATCGTGGTTTAACCCCAGACAGCAGCTAAGCACTGTGCAGCTGCTTGCTCACTCCCCGCTCCCCCAGTGGGATGGGGAAGAGAATCAAAAAAATGTTAAACTCATGGTTTGAGATAAGAACAGTTTAATAGAGCAGAAGAGAAGAAAATACTAATAATGATAATAAGAAGAAAAGAATTGGAACACACAAAGCAAGTGATGCACGATACAATTGCTCACCACTCCCTGATTGATGCCCAGACAGTCTCCGAGCAGCGATCCGTCCCCATCCCCAGACCAACCAGCTCCCCCCAGTTTCCATACTGGCTGTGACGTCCCACGGTCTGGAATAGCCCTTTGGCCAGTTTGGGTCACTGCCCTGGCTGTGTCCCCTCCCAACTCCTTGTGCCCCTCCAGCCTTCTCGCTGGCTGGGCATCGGAAGCTGAAGAATCCCTGACTTCAGACTAAACATGACTTAGCAAGGACTGAAAACATCAGTATCATACCAACATTCTTCTCATACCTAACTCAAAACACAGCACTGTGCCAGCTGCTAGGAAGACAATTACCTCTATCCCAGCTGAAACAGGACACTTTTTCAAAAAGCTCCCCCTTAATACAAAAACCCCACAATCCTCAAAACATTTCTTTAAAAAAGCTCCTTTTTGACTTTCAGATTGAAGCAATTCAGATGCTTGTAGACTCAGCTTCCTAAAAGGACTTCCAAAGACCACTACCAAATTAAAAAAAACAGTTCTTAAATCTATAGTATACAGTGTCTCCCTAAAATTATATGGGCTTGTGAGAAATACTAGTTCCTAACAATGAGAAGCCAAACAAAATACAATACCAGTCTGGGCAATTAAAATCAACTTTAACACCTGTCCCGCATGCAGTGCTTTCTCAGTCCTGACCCCACGTCCTGGCGTAGGCTCTCCCCCTCAGATTAAGAAATTACTACAGGTAACGACAGAGCAGAGAGACTCCTTCTGGCTATTCTCAGGAGACGGAACAAGACCGTGAGATGCTCAGGGTGTGACAGTGTGTACATCAGATAAGGTGGCCTCTGCCAGGCTTCTGAGATCCTAACAACTGAACGTGGGTGATATTCAAGACATACCTCTTGGTACTTGGACGTTTTCTATTGTGCCCTGACAGTGTGGCAGGAATCCGGCGGATGCAAGGAGAACAGACAGACATTTGGAAAGGGTAAACTCATCTTCCTCACAATGGGAAAGGAATAAGGAGTAAAGACTACAGCCACACTGTTCGAACATCAGCATTCATGTGCAAAAAGAAATTAAACCAAAGGAGCTTATCAGATGGGAAACGCGTTTTGCCTTCGAAGCTATGCATCCGCCCACTCCCTTTGTGCATTGAAGGGCTTGGGGAGGAACTCAAACAAATAATGTCTTTAATTAGGCAATTTAGACTCTTGATATCGAGTAATTTAATGAAGGAAACAAGACCAACCCCAAATCCACCAGAACAAACAGCTTCAAACAAATGACTGATGTACGTTAATGACTGCTTTCGCTTGCTTATGCAAAGTATTCCCAATATCCAAATGAAATTTGAAGAAAACCGAACAGTATGCCTCTCTAAGCCTTCAAAAAAAAAAAAAGACACATACATTAAAAAGAAAATCAACCTGCTGTTGCACAGTAGATGTGATCACACTCTTCCCCAGTACCTAGCAGAGCCTCAAAAGAAGCATTTTCACCTAAGCAGCCACAGGCCACAACTTCTCTTATGCTTGAACGTTCCTTTGCTGGTGGGAACCCGAATGGGCCATTTATTGACGTCCCTGGCAGAAGGCTGTTTGTTCTGAGTGTTTACTGGATCACCCATTTTCAGAAGAGTTCATGCCCCTTTAACATCTTTTCGCTAAGTCTTTAAGGAACCTTTGAGTCTCAGGCACACCTCTCTTCTTCAGGGGGGAGTGCCAAGAGCTGTCTCAGCCGATGCGTTGCCCTTACCCTATTGCTCCTACCGAGCAGAGCCAACTTCTCTCCCTGTGGCATTTCCCACATATTCCCCATATCTGTTTCACATATACATTCACCCCAGTGAAGGTCCCAATCCTGCTGTCTGCATCAAATTTAAGATCTGAGTAGTCCCCAAGTGGTAGGCTTGGGCCTTTTTTGTTCCCCCTGACCCTGAATTTCCTTGGAAAATCAAAGGTTTGTACGCGAAGCCTGCTGAGTCAAACAGCCAGCAAAGCATATCACTCAATTTGCTATGCTGGGTGGCAAAAACGAAAACTGAAAAACCTATTCTTGCAAGAAACAGAAATCAAAGAGCAGAAGAAAAACAAAGCAGCTCAGCTCAGTCTCAAAAGGCACTTGATCCCAAGAAAAGGAAACAAAGGTCGGTGCTCGGTGAGAGGAGGTTGCCCTGAACATGGGAGTTCCTTGTGGCTTTGATTTTCCTCCCTCAATGAGGTGCATACAAATTTCTCTCCTTAGAGTGCCAGCATCCTTGCATGGAATCCATGGCAGAAACAGGTGAGCGCTCTTTTCTGAAAGTTATTGCACATTACCACAGCTGACTTCAACAATAACTTCTAAATGAAATGTAGATAAGCCCTCTTAATTCCAATTACCCTTTATTTTAAAGCTTAATTACAGTAGTACAAGACTGTCATGGAATGATAATTACAATTTATTTAAACATCAATAAGTAAACATTAGGTTTTATTTTCCTACTGTGAAACGTATCTAACCTAATGGGCTGATAATTCCATTTAATTGTGTGCAAAGAAACTGGGTAATTTCTGTCAGGTATCATAAATGGCAACGGCTGCTTTATCACAAGATATTAACATTTTCCAAAAACAACTGTTCTTTTTATGAATCGGCAGTTCCTCTCAGCTTTATTTAGTCCTCAGTAAAAGAACAACGGAAAAAGTTGGACTCTTGTGCAGTCAGAGAACAAAGTCCCCTTCAGGACATACCAGTAAAAATGTAAATTAAATCGTGGCAGAACTGATCTTGCATCATTCAGGCTTCTGAAGCGTAGCGACTGCCACAAGGCGGCGAGAGCCCTGCCTTGAGACCTAAGGTACCTACGCGGCATTAATCGCTAAGTCCTCCAAGCTGTGTCCATTTACATTAGCTAAAAATCTAACCTGCATCTAGTCACGGCCCTGGTCCTGAATCAAGCAGGTACTGGTCTCGGACACACTGCTGTAAATCAGGAGCCATTCATTAATAAACCTGACCATGGGTTTTAAAAACATTCCCAAGATGAGAATCTTCCTAAATGGGCCTTGTTTTCCAAACATCCCAATTGTATACCAGTACTACTTTACTGATTACTGAAATAAAATAAAACAATTGGCAGCAGATTTGCCTGCTCAATTCTTATAACCAGGTGCTGAAGACAGTATGAAGGGCTCAGTTTAAGACTTCAGGGCATCGTCAAAAGGCAACAGAACAGTTGGATAAAGCCCTTGGGCACTTTTAGTTTTATTGCCACTCCAGAAAAATTAACGAGAGAGACTTTCTCTGAATCCCACCTACCAGATGGTGGTGGTCCTTTTGCAAACACTTGGGTCTATTTCAGAATATGAAATAAAGACTTTTTAATCGAAAAGAGGTGGAGGGGCAGAATATGTGGTATCATGGGTACTGAAATTCAAAGAAAGATTATGAAAACTTGGCTCTCCATTCAAAACTTTCCCTGCAAATCTCAGAATCTTAATAGCCGCAAGTCCCTACATCCAGAGCCTCTCTATTTGAGGCAGTCACGTGTGGTATGCCACACCACGTCAAATCATCTCTGTCAGTCTTCCCAGAGTTGCAGAGCGTAGAACCTGTCTGCCGGGAGAAGTTTGGCTTCTTTTAACACCAAAGAAACCTGCGTCTCCTCAGAAAAGCAACTCTGGTGATCCAGCATAACACCCATTCTGCTCTTCACCACTACTGCCACAGCTCAAACTGAAATCAGCTCAACGTCTCCCTCCCATATCAGAAGGCAAACAATGCAAACCAGATGCTGGGGGAAAAAGTCTTTCCTTCTTGAGAAGATGGACTTCCCTCTTCACCTTCTCTGTGCTCCAACTTCCTCCCCGCTTAACAAAATGCAGCATCAGCAGGAGAAGAACTCGATCCCATTCCTCAGGCCTTGCCAAAAGGAATGCTTTTTTTTTTTTTTTGTCAAGGGACACGGCATTTCTGACCGTTCCCTCTGTAATGGTGACCTGGCCACGCTGATTTACAAAGTCTAGCATTGGTTTGTAGCCAGACAGACACCATTACCACAGTTTTTGCTTTCCCAGAGGACCTCTCCGTAATGGGATTGTGTCTGGGATCCATCTATCAGCCAGTCGGAGACCTGGGCTACACAACACTAGATCCACCTTCTCTCAGCATCCACCACTTGCTGCTCTTCAGCCTGGAAGAATAAAGCGGCTGAGAACCCTTTCCAAGTGCTCTGCTCGGATAAAGACGAGCAACTCCTTGAGATGTGTGCACGTAGCTCAGAGCATGCTAACCAAGATCAGTTCCACTTCACCAGGCTGTGTCATGGTGAGAAAATTGAAGTGTCTGAACATTTTACAGACAGAAAAAACAATTTGTAACGCTCCCATTACAAGAACCTTCATTTTGGCGAAACAGAATTTTCCTTGTCTCTGCGTTAAATATTTGCCAATGATTCAAGAAGATACTACATCCTACTGCATCAGAGTGGATATTGTTTGACCTGGGATATTAATGACAAAAGAAGGGAAAAGTTGTGGACGGGAGATTCTTGTCCTCAAAATGTGGCGTCATTTTTATTAACAAGCACAAGTCTATGCAGTTTTCACATGTGGATTAAGCTGGCAACGGTCTAGCAATACCACTGTCACATAGTTGTGTTGGTAATTTTCAGATTTGTTCTGCATGGGTAATAATTTTGATTATATTTCTGAAGAGGAGAAAACACACGAAGGGGAAAAATATCATACAGAAAGAACTATAATTTTATTATGGCTGCATCTAAAATCATTAAGTTTACAGCACTACTGAATGCAGAGGCCTCTGCATGCAAATTATCCTGATATCTAGGTCACAACATGCTTCAATGTGACTTCTAATTAACAAGCACAAATTACCATTCCAATCAAACATTCCATAAAACTGATGACAGTGAACTTAACTAACCTTTACCAATATGGTAAGCAATGCCAAAGATGAAATCTGGATATTTATGTTGTCCACAAGCCATGTTAGCAAGAGTTGCTCCTCACATCTACCGTGCTCACAACCTCATTCAGTTGCAGCTCTTTGGTTCGATGAAGCTTTTAATTGCCATGCAGATGGAGATCAGGTTCACATAAGCAGGCTGTTTGGATTAGATACATTTCTATAATGGTGGAGTAACTGCGTTGAAACGAATAGATTTGCACCAAGCAAGAGCAGACCCTTTCTACCTCCAAGATGCTGATGTAAGGCAAGAACTGCAAAAAAACAATGCTTTTTAAACAGATGTAGCAGGACAGAACTCTGCGTGGCTTACATTAGGTCCAGCTACATCAATAATTTTTTTCAGACTGGTTTTCCCCTATAAAACCAGATGGATTATTTTACACTGTTCTCTTCCAAGTGAGCTGCTTATGGATTGCTTGCTTGACTCAAACAGATTTTTAATTATGCCATGGATGTGCCCACCCCCCTCCCCCCTGCCTTGTTTCATTTCTAAAGATGGCCCTACTAAGAGGTAGATGCCTTTCCCTTTGAGAGCCATGGAGCTTCCACCAATGACTCGAGTCACAGTCTGGCTGATTTTACATTATCATCTCCATAAATTAGAGATATTACAACCAAGTACAGAAGTGGCATGCATTATTTGGTGTGCATGTGAAATTAGCATAAATGAATCATTTAATTTACTTAGCTTCACCATATCTCCACAAATTAAAAAAAAAGGCATCAGCTAGTCTTCTCATCCATATCTTGTTTATGAGCCTATCTCTGTGGCTTATAGTCACTTACAGTCAATAGCATCATGTACTATGAACAGTAACAGTTAAGCAAAATGCATCCCCTTCATTAGAGTAAGTGAGTAATATTCCCAAAGTCAGGAATTAACTCCCAGAATAGTCTAAATTTGGCCAGGTGTAAATGCTGCTAAACAAAAATAAAGAGCATCAAAATAATATTTTCCAATACTGGAGTCATGGGATTGCCTCCTTGATAACAAAATTAAGGGGAGAAGTCCTTTCCCTGTTGAAGGTGACAGAAAATAGATTTAGACATTACTCAAAGCACCTACTCAATATTAATAAGCATAAGTTAAAGAAACGTGCAGACGGAACAACAGTAAGGAGGTAGAAATATTCAGAGAATCGATGGAAGAATACACTGAATAACTGCATTTTAGTTTATTTTTCCTCATCCAAGGAAGCATCTCTTCACAGTACACCTCTCTGTTTGCATGCATGCACGATAAAGTCTCATTTTATGCAAGAAGAAGGTGAGGTGGACCCCCTATTTCACCTGAAATCACCCTAAAATAAACTGCACATGAAAGTCAGGCTCCTGGTTCTTCAAATGCAGATTCTCCAGAACTATCAGCAACTCCACAGTTAAAAAAAAAAAAATATAAAAAAATAAAAGGTGGTGAATCCAACCCTTTCCCCATTTTCTTCCCACACATTAGACACACTCAGTCCTAGCTCGGCCCTGAACCAATTAATTGGCATACAACAGCAAGAAACCTTCCTTCACGCCCAACACTTTGACATTTCCATCCCTGCTAGCTAGGAATAACTAAGCTGTGAAACTTCTACAAAGAGACCTCACCCCAGCAACTTGGGAATTTGCCCTCTGTTTCATGATATATCTAAAAAGATAAGTGAAGCCTGAAAAATTTAAACCAACACCTCCTCCCGGTGACTAGACTGGCAGGTGGCACCTAGTGATAGCCCTGCAGCTCACACATAAATTAACGTCACTTTTGTGCCAAGACCGATGCAGAAGCACATGCTCGAAACAAGTGCATTTTAAGCAGAGCTTTGCATCCTCAGCGATCAAATAATTTTCAGTGCTAACTGACATTCAGAAGAGTTCAGGGAGCACAGGCTAGTGTTGCTTATTTAACATTTTGCCTCCACTGATAACTTCTTCCAGCTACAGCTCTCAAAATAGCCCTAATTCACTTCAGTGCACATGGGGTTAAGAGGCCCAACAAGGGTTTGGATTAATCACCCGGGAGAAGAAAATGCAATATTTATAATATAAACGTTATAATTTGCATTTTGGTGGGCTAAAAGAAACCATGCCCTGAGCAGCTCCAGAAAAGAAAAGGATTACGATCAACAGAAGTGAGAAGAACCAGGCAGTACTTCGAAGAGCTGACTGAAGGCATCTACGTGTTTGAGACCTCCAGAGAGCTAGTGCTCTCCAGAGCGCAGCTCACAGCGCTCAAGAAAAGCACTGAGGTACGCTGAATTTCCCTCCAAACCTCCCAGACAACACGAGGCAGCTCTTCTTCCAGGCTCCCAAGTTTGATGGTGCAAATACAGTTCTCTCTCTCTCTCTCTCCCCCCTTTGCAAAGAAGGTGCTACGCAATACTGAGCGGGGACAAATACACCCTCCCTGGGGAGTTTCACATGTGAAATCTCACTCCTTGAATCTTTCTCTGCAGATACTGCTCCTGGTATCACTTGGTAGCACAGGCCAGCACTTTGAAGGGCTCCAGGATCCATCCTTTCTCTTCTTATTTATCTCTTAGGTGCACGACAGACAATCCAGGCTTCATCTTGCTCAGCACATATAGCATCTTGGATCAGCAGGAGTTGCTGCTTTTCTTCCTGCATTGCATACTATCTCCTCATCACCCATCCAGTGCCATATTAAATTATTCATGAACAAAATAACAGTTTCCAGCATTAATAATTTACTGCTACACCAAGGGGATGTGTAAGGTAAAAAGTAACTGATATGGGAGTCTGAGCTCTGGCAGCTTTTATAATACTCATTCATCTAGTATTTTCCATCATTAATCCTTGGGCTTTGCTGACTAGAACATTTGCTCAATGACAGGCATATTTCCCCACTGACATAGATCTGGTACACAGGTTCAGTACCTGGAAACAGGAAACATATTTTTGTTTGTGGGACTTCATTTATTAAAGTGCTGACATCAGATTTTGCAAAGTCCTACTCTCAGGAGGAGTCACACGGACCTAAGTAGGTCTACTTGTTTAAAGAAAACCTGCTGACATCAGTACAAGCTAGCGAGGATGGGTCCCAGGTATGCATGTAATAATAATGTAATTAATTATAATTAATAATTTATTATCCAGCTTCTCAGATAGTCCCTCTACCTTTCTTGTCAGAAAAATGATAAAGCCTTTCACTCGGGGAGACCTGAAGTGATTATATTTACCGAGCGCCTCATCAGAAAGCTCTAATTCAGCGTGGTGACATGTAGGCACTGGCACGATGCCGGTGGGGGGAATTCCCCTCGACAGGCACCAGGCACAGGGGTGTTGGCTACGCTCATTTAGGTAACGGTACATTTGGCATTTCCTGGCTCTGATCCCTCTAGCTATCCATGAGATGAAAGTAACAAGGTTACGAGAAACGTAACTCTGAGTAAATTCTTTGAGACCAAGAAATTCGAGTGCTCATTTCAAAATTAAGCCATAAATTCAAAGAAAAATGTTCCCTTCCTTGCTGTTTCTTCCTTGCAACAAGAAAAACTTAATGAAAAGGACACCGATAAACTTCAGCTGCTGCTTCGCCTAAGCACCAATGCAAGATAGGCTGCAAAACGTGCAATTGTCTTGACCTGTATCTCCTTACCATTGAAAAAAATAAAAGCTTGAGCTCTGCCTGTACTTCCCAACAGTAACTCCCACTGTCCAGACTGCGTTCAGTGAGGTACGGAGCAAAAGACAGAATTCCCAAAGACTCTGTCACACCGTCTCTACCTCTGCAATTATACATTACAGATTTGATCTGCATGCAGATCAACAGAGACACAACGGTTTGTCTAACAAGCCATCCAACTCAGAGTAAACATCAGAGTTGAACTAAACTTCCCTTGAAGTTTTCTGTTCTAAGAAATTTTCACCCATGAGACAAAAATTACTACTCAAAAAAGTCTTTGGGTTTTTTTGTGGTGATTTTTAAAGTTGTAGTTGGCTGAACTCCGAAACTAATAATTGCCTTTCTCCGAGAGTATTCATGTATTCTGACAATTCTGAATTTTTTTAGAGAAAAAAAAAATTATCTAAACTTGTTTTGAAATGAACTCCCACACAAACGACACTTAAACCTCTTAACTGACAGGAAACACAGGAAAAACAGTATTTCCACCTAAATTCAATGACATGGTGATTTATTTATTTAATTTACCAAGTGAAGACCTGAATATCAGGACACATTTGAAGACCAGGTTCATAGTTATTGGAACTCTACTTTCTGGTAGCAGCCATATTATTTGGAAAATGTTAAATAACAAATTGAACACATGTTTTTTCCATTGAGATCTGGGCAAAGTCCTAACAAGTTTTATTAACTTGGCACACCGAGCCCTCTCGCAGACTTACAACATGCCAGAAAACATGTCATGATTTTCATTCATTTGCTTGCATTTTCAATAATTTGGCAGAGTTTTCCTGCAAAAACTGTTTTCAACCTCCAGCTTGCTCCGGACTCATTCCTGGATGAAAACTCACAAGTTTGCTCATCTCCCTACCCTTGCCTGTTCATTTTACTGGGTCATCTGCAACAGACCACCTTTTTTCCAAAGTAGAAGACAGAATGAGGAGCCAGAAGCTCATTGCTTTCCAAGACAACTGCACACTAGTGCTGGCTTTGCCAGTTGCCTGTTGCATCGTGTTGGTCAAGTCGCTGCTTCAGTTCCCCCGTCCCGGTAGCTCGAAGGCGAGGACCTGTCCCTTACAATGCGCTTAACACAATCAATAGCATAATAGAGCCTTGATATTGATTGGAGCTGCCAGCTGCTATGCTTAAGTACATCTTAACAGCAATAATCAGAATAAATAAGAAATGCTACACGAGGTTTCCAGCGCGGGGAAGGCATTCTCTGTCCTGCACAGTATGTCAGCATCAGTGCGGTAACAAACGGTACTCAGAGGCACAGAAGGAACACATTCATTAAGCAGATCCCACCTGATGCAGGTGCTCTTTTTACTGTAATCAGAATCTAATGATATTGAGGCTTTTAGAGCACGTTACTGGGAAGAACAAGCGAAAACAAACAACACGACTGTTGGACTCTCAGTGGAAAATTGCTGCTGTTTCACAATGAAACTGCAAGCGCTAATAACGTGGTCGGCTCAGTTGCACTTTCCTTGCTGCACTACTACTGCAGAGCATTCCTTCCCTGGGTAGTGACTCGGTAGTTTCTTGCTGAAGCTTACATCACTCTGCAGGTTTCCCACTGGTGCAGCCGGACACAGACATTTTGCAAAAAAAACTGTACGCCTTTGCTTAAACATGTTAAGGGAGCCAGACTTTTAGAGAGCCTGTGATGCGTACAGCTTATAACTAAATAATGCATTTCTTTCCAGCAAACTTTTTTGCCAAGGAGGGAAAACTGATGTGCTTATTGCTTAACACAGAAACAATAAAACAATAACCTATGTGGAGGAATGTGCATTTAGCTAACTGAGAATGAAGTGACAAAAGAGAGACCTGGACCCCAGCACAGTCATATACTTAAGCTTGACAATATCAGCACTTATTACCCACAAATTCCTCTTTGACTGGCATATTAAATCAAGTTGAAAATTGCTTCCTAAACCCAACACGTTTAAATAATCAAGACAAACTTAATGTTAGGGACGGGCCCTTTCCTTCTGGTTCTAACTAAACAATTCCAACTTTGCACAGTCAAGTTTTCTCAAGGCTTGTGATTCAATCTTTTGGTCTATGCATACAGCAGCATGACCAAGGAAAAATATTAACCTGTATTTACACTAAGGCCTTGCTACAATATTCTTAGGCACGACATGCTGCTCCTAGGATGCGTTAGCCCCACGGCAGACCCGTGTGTCCTCAGGAGGTGTATTCCAGTCCTTAAATGGCTAGTACAAGCACTTGGGACTTGATATCCACACCAGATCTCAGTACTGGCTAGCTACCCAGACACTAGAAATGAGTTTTCCAGAGCAGATTAAATCCCATTTTGAATAAAGATGATCAAGGGAATCTGTGAAGCCAAACAAGCTGTTGTGCAGATGTAGGAACACACAAACCTCACCAGGGTGGTGTTAATGCAGATGCCAGAGTCCTCTTATGCACAGGGTTGGTAAGGCTGGTGTATCCACACTGGAGGCCAAGCTGAAATTCCCAAGACGATAGGCCATCTCTTCCCAAAGAGTGAGTTTAAAACAAATTTGGATGTATCTATATGAGCTCAGAGATGTTTATACGGAAAACAAGGCCGAACGGGTATACTGAGTTGCCAAGCAGCTTAGCGGGTCTATGACAGATACATCAAGTCCCTCAGAAAGCCACCACGATGTTTAATGTATGGCGTCCCGATATCACTAGCACCAAGCCTATATGGTGCTGCAGCGGTACGTATCAGCACAAAGAACACAGCAGGGAAATGCATTACCAAATCTTGCAAGCAGCTAACGAAGAAAGATTTTGTGAAGCCTCATCGCAGCATTCTGGTTGTGCACCCTTTTCTACGTTAACAGGGCTGTATTCTTGGAATGCCTCTTTTTTTCCTGCTGGGTGCTCACAACTTACGAACACCTACCCGACAGCTGCACCAGAGGCCAATCCATACTCAAATTTGTCCTCTTAACCCTTCTTCAAGAGGAAATACTTTCCTCAAGTTACTTGCTAGGGCCTCTAGATTCTGCATTAACTGAGCGGATCTTTGAGGTTGTGCAAAAGCTCTGCCTCAGAAAGGATCTGACTTATCTCAAGACGTGTGCCAGAGCTTGACCTAACCACATTTATCCTTCCTATGTCTTTGCGGTTCTTCAACTTTAAGACTTTTCTAACTCAATTCCTTTGGGGAACATTAATTCCTTTAGACTTTTGACCAGTTTCTCCTGCCCTCTCACCAGCCATGGAAGATGTTATACCTCTCAGCTGACAGTCTGTAGAACAAAGGTGTATCCAGCTGCATGATCCAAAGCAGTCTCTGGGACCCATCTATCTTTCATCATGCAGAAGAATACTTCCTCCCAGTGCAAAAAAAATGCCAAAATATGCAGTTTTTAAGAAGTGCTGTGATTTAATTCTCTCCGCTTAAAAGAAAAATTAAAAAAGGAGATGATCTAGAATTCACTCCCACAGGAATCTAAAGCTCCGGGATGCTGCAGAGTGCAATATGCACCCACAAGAGATATTTGAAAGATAAGGAAATAAATTCTGCCATCAGGCAATGGAGACAGACCCTAGGAACCATTAAAAGGTTCGTCAATCCATTCTACGAATAGACACCCTATATTGGCAGTTCTCTTCATCAAGCACATGTCAGGAATAATAAGCTGGTAAAATACCAGATAGTATGTAAAGTGAATTGAGCATGATGCCCGAGTGCCAATAGAGGAAGCAAATAACCTGAAGCAGAAGAGTTTTTTAATCCCTCAGGAAAGTCATAACATCATCCATAACTGGTACTGAAGTGAGAAGAAGAGAAAGTAAAATAAGGTCATTTTTAGGTGCATATCTTTGGCAGATGGGACAATTAATCTTCAGAATCAGCATGGAGAAACAGTTTGGGTGGAGTTACAGTTTTGCATGATCCTAAACACTGTTGATCCGGGAGCAAGGCAGCAACTGGAAAAGCTTCGGACGGCTCCAGGAGGACAACGACAGCTACTCCTTGCTAGGTGCTTGTGTGGGAGACCGAGTACGTGCGGGACCACAACAGCCTCTGCAAAACAATTTCAGCTGCAGTTTGTGATAAACAGTCTCAGTTACGGTGAGATTAAGTGCCTCACTAAATCCTGTATCCCCAAAACTGTAAGCTGTCCTCATACAGGTGATGGACTATTTCACCTTCTGCTTTCCCAGTTATCCCCCATTTGGCTTCATTCATCTCCCTGGGGAGGCAAATACTCACTTCTGGAATTACCATGATCAATCCCAGCCTGAGGGACTGCTGACAACTGGATACCTGCAGTGTGTGATGAGGTGTGATACAGCACCCTACAAAATGCACCATAAACTCAGTCTGAAAGAGTTCTGCCTAATTAGATGAGAGGATTAGGTGCTGGGGGAAATCCAGGGAGGGAGAGATTAAAGTAGTCTGCTCAGGCTTATGCAGGAAAGCAAAACAGGGTAAGTTCCTCCCAATTCACTTTTAGTTTCACTTCTTACCTGCTGGATCAGAGAAACATTTCTTAATAAAAGGTTATACTAAAATAATTTTAAAAGAAAGACTAAACTAGGGACAAGAGAAACAGCTGGAGTTCTGACACCTTATCTCAGCTGACAATCTGACCTCTTCATCTCCTGTAGCATGGATAATCAATTTTTCCCACGTCAAAATGTGTTGGCAGTTAATAGCAGCAGCTTTTTTTTTTTTTGTTGTGTTGTTAATTAAGAATGAAGTTTTCCACAGATCATAATTATTTTGGAAAAATGTCTGCGATAATTCAGCCTATGAACAGACGTAACGTTTTATCACCCTTTTAAGAAGAAATACAGCTAGTATTCTTGGAGAAAACTTTCTATCTTCTAAGATTTTTAAAAACAAAAATAAAGATCAGGTTCAACAACTGCATGGCATTTTAGAAGAGAGGAGTAAAAGGACTTTTTTTCTGTTAATTCATTAAAATCTGCCCTGTGACCCTATCTCAGTACACCAAGGCCTGGAGTGCAGAGGTAGGGTAATAATTGGGTTGTGTGTGTAGCATATGCTTTTTAATGAAACTATGATGCACATATTTCACTGCAGCCATAGCATGAGTCTGCTACTTCAACACACTTTGCCATTTTTTTTTTTTAACATCTAGATATTTACAAAAGTACATAACAAGGTGCTACATTTGCCAGAGGACAAAATAGGTGCAACCGCTCTTGCATTTCATGTTTCTGAAATGGTTGGATCTTCTAGAAAATCTGACAGTTGCATGGAAATGGCCTCATCCCTCTCGGCCTATCTCAGCAGAGACCCCACCTGCCCACCACCGCGCTGAACTCCAGCTAGCTGAAATAAATACCTCTTTGTTCATCTCTTTAATCCCCAAAGGCCAGCAGCCAGGTCAAGACAAACAGGCACTCATCCCTCCCCACTACTAGGTTTTTTTTTTTCATATGACCTTTAAAAGCCAACCAACACGACCCGGTGCACACACAAGCTTCCCACTCCAAGTCCCAGCACACAAGGACCAGATCTCCCTCTGGAGCTTTGCAGACCGCTTGAATAACAATAAGCCCCTCAGACTGCCAGGCAGATGCTCTTATCTGCTCCAACTTCCCCAGGAAAGGGAGAACCACTACAGCAAGCACCAGATTGCCAAAAAGCCAACCTGAAAAAAGAAGGGAATGAAAGGTCTTCTCTGGAAAGCGTTCACCTATCTAACACTGGTGACAGAACTGTCTGGATATCTCCATTTAGTCTACACTACTACTGACTCCAACAATATATTTATAGCAATATAACTCAGCCAGCTTCCTTAAACTCTGTGCATGAATCTATAGATTATAGACTTCTAGATGCTCGTAACAGTGGATCACCTTTTTATTCCCCTAGCTCTAATTCTTGAGGTGAAGAGTTGTTATAAAAATAAGTTGCAAACTAATACAGGTTCATCAAAAATTTGCATTTACTAATGATGTTTAACAGACCGCAGTGATTGCTGTCCAGAATTCTTCTAAGAGGCAAAACAAACATCTAAATTATAACTTTCTAACATCTGCTTCCTCTAGGGGAGGATTTGTATGAGGTTTGACAGATGTGAGAGCTCCAAGAATGGCTGTTACAAATAAGCCAGCTAGCAGAGTCTTGGAAAATGCAGCCAATCTCGTCTTATTGAAATGAGCTCCAACCCGAGGCAGAAATAACACACAGCTGTTCCTTCTGACTGCTGTTGAGGAGAGAGATGGTATCTCATGATGGTATTAATAGATCTCTTTTACTCTGCATACCACCTGGAAAATGAGCGCCCACCATTTCATCTCATTTTATGATATTTATAGCGTATTAAATAAAGAAAAAACAAGAGAGCCGGTGCAGCAATGACGGTGCTGAATAAAGCAGTCAAGAACTAGCAAAGTCTGTACATTAACTTTTCACTCAAAACATGAATTTGAGCACACCACACACAGCCGGAGCTTTTAGGGCCATTCCATCGTCAGAGAAGTGAATGAAAATTCTATGCATAATTTTTACTACAACTTACTGTGCATTTTATTTACTAAGCCCAACACAGAGAAAATTAGATGTAACATATTAGCAATTCCTTTTGACCGAAATTTCAAATCTGCCTCTACACCCTATTCCCAAGACACTCCTCTGACTCAAGAAACAGCTCCCTTCTAGGGAGACTGAAGGAAAGAGGAAATTCTACGCTTACAAGTCCTGCAAAAAAAAGGAAGAACACCACAAATTATCCTCCTTTTTAAAATTGGTTGGAGAGGGGGGTTTGTTGGGTTTTTTCTTTAACAGAACTAGTGAGAAAGTGTAACGGGGCTCCTGTTAGCACATCCTGCCAAACAAGTATCACGATCAGAAACAACAGTGCCGCAAGGCTTACAGTTGGGAAAGAAAACAGAAAGAGCAGATGCTTGTTAGGGCCAAAGAAGTCCCACGAAACCAGTGAAAGACAGCCCACTGCCACGCACTGGTGGCCTTAATTAACGCTGTGCAGAATTCTTCACTGCCTTGGTCCTGATCCAGTGCCCACAGGGGGACGAGCAGCTGGGACTTGGGCTGAACTCCGCAGGAGCACTTCTCCAGGGCCAGCTGTTGACCCCTTCCCTGGAAGAAGTGGACAAGAGCTGGGCAAATCTGTTCTACCTCTTCCCTACACGAGGGCGAGCAGAGTTCACTTTCCCAGGCAGCAGGAGCGAGGGTGGATGCTGGCTGTAGGTTGAGCTATATGTTTTAACGCTGCTGCGGGTCAGGAGAACGGACGTTTGACCACACAGCCATTTTTCCCCCTGTGCAAGAGAGCCTACCCATACCGTTGCTTCCATTCAATTCTGGGTCAAGGTGCGCGCAGGCTGCCCAAATCACATGCAGGGTATAAAACCACAACCACATCTGTTTCTCATACCGCAGGTCCACACAGCTCTGCACACGTCTGGCCTCACAGTTCGTAATCCCTATTAAATTCTGTATCTAACAGCATAAATTCTTATTAGCATCTTCTGATGCTCTCCCTTCTGAGATCCCATGAGGAATACCATACATGACTAGCCAAACTAAACAGTGCCCTTCCCTGTGCCCAGCCTCTGGCCCACAGAAGAACGAAGGTCAGCTATCCTGCAAAAGGGAGCATCAGCACAACTTGCAGAATACGATGGCAGCAACCGGTGAATAACTTCCATCGCTGCCCAAATTGACAGGACACTTTTCAGCGGCCAAACTGAACAAAAGTTTGATGGGCTCCCAGCGACAGTGCGGCATGCTAGGCGACACTGCTGCTCTTGGTCCAGTATGTGTTGGGAAAAATATGGTACCCACAGGAATGCATCTGTATTGCCTACCTCCTAGGCAGGAGAGGGAATATAATTTACAGCTATTTGGAATAGTGCAGTATGTCTTTTGAATTTCTTGGGTTTCGGTCTGTTTCCCTGAAGGTACCTTTAGCAAAGCAGCTCAAAACGAAGGATAAATATGTAACCCCCTTGCTTCAGAGATGGACTAACAGAGAGGAACAAAATTTTAATGTGGATAAACGTGTTATGTTGTAAAGCTCACACTGTTATGCAAGAGACACTGAACATGCAATTCGCATGCCAAGAGTGAGGTATATTACCCACATATATTATATGTGGATATAATATAATGATATGGCATATTATTATATTACCCACATATATTATATGTGGATATAATATAATGATATGGCATATTATCCACATATCCACAATAAAGTTCCAGATGATGTGTAGCAATACACAAGATCTGAATGAATAGCACCCACGTTACATAGCTGACACAGTACTTCAGGTTATACAGGTGAGTTGCCCAAACACTTCAGGCAATTAAACATCATTAAGACTCTCCTTCCAATCACCTACAATTTACAGCCTTGAGGTGTTCAGGCAGAAAACCAACAGCCCGCTGTGTGAACCATGGGATTAAGGATTAGGATTAAGACCTTTGACTCAAAGGCTATATGCTACAAGCTGAATAGAGTAACTGATCTTTACTACCAGTGGACAGGAGTCCTCAGACACTGGGAGTCTTGTCAAGCCACGGTGCCGTACAGCCTTCCTAAAGAAGCAGCCAGCCGTAGGAGTGATTCACAAAAGTAAAAGTACGTTCCCTTAGAGTATATTATCCCTCAAAAATTAAGTAATCCCTGAGAAAATTAAGGGCAGAACAGGTTATTGTCCGAGATGCTTGTGGACAGCAGGTTGCAAGCAGGTGCAGACATCACCTGCAGAGGAGGTTTTATTATTCCAAGGTACTCGGAGAACTTCCCTCTAACTGTATACCATGGTAACCTTTTCCCGAAGGAAAGGCTTTATACACTTGTTACTGGGACTGAAATCACCACTGACCGAGGCAGCAATTCAAAACTGAAGTTCTTGCTGCAGAAGTGCACTACTTGCAAAAGTCGGCATTTTACAGCTACTTTAAGGTGTAATGGACTTCCTAAACCCCAAACTAAACTACTAAATTCGTAAACTGAGCAGCTATAAAATTTTCTAGAGGAATGAGTGTCAGCACATCCCTGGGGAAATCATCTCTAAGTAGCAAAGCACAGAAGTCCACAGGTGGAGTAGAGGCAACCCCTCCATTATTTATCTTCCCATCGAAAGCTGTTGTCCCTTAATGGACCAGCCAGAGAGAGAGGCAGAGTCCCATGGAGCCGATTCTGAATTGGGAACATATGAGTGAGAAGGCTGCAAGGATATCAGTCTCGGGGAAAAGTATACTTCCACAGTCAGCATGGACTGGATCAACAGACAGTTTTCCTGCAGCATGAACAATTCTGAAGTACAGAGCCACTCCTCCTCCTTCATCTAGTCCACTGAAAAGCAAAATTTTGCTTTGGGAAGAAGAGCTCAATGTCTGAGCAAAAGGTACTGGACTTCTCTTTTTTGTTTTTTTTATGTTTTCCCAAAGTACAGCAAAACAAAGGGATTAACAAGAATATGAGGAACAGCAGCATCCTAGGGTCTGGTTCCCAGTCCTACAGCTGTTCTCAGATACAGGAAGCAGAAGCCTCCTGTGGGTTATATAAGGAGCTGTATGGTGCCAGCAGCTTTTTATCTTTCAATGATTCTATAAATGAGAGGAAAACAACGATTTAGCAGTACCTGGAAATGGATTTTTTTTTTCCCTCACCACGGTCATGTAATCCATAGCATGGACAATTCTTGCCACCTGCATTTATAGCCAACATCATTTCATCAAAAAGAGTTTGATAAGAAAGAAAACCTTTCTGGATCCAATTTTTTCCCCACTCAGTTTCATATAAAAAGCAGCATCAAAGTACTCGCTAACGATGTTACCTAGAGAAACTGCAGTACACTGAACATCCAGCACCTTCCACTGCAAGATGAATTGGAAAAAGACAAACACTTCAACATAATAGAATCAGGGGAGAAATCACTTCCAAACCAGCTGTAATTGGACAGAAAAGGGAGAAGCTGCTAAGAAAGATTGATTAATATTAGCAACCTTAGTGCCGAGTAACTGGGAAGGTCTTGGAAACATTAAGTGATGATGTTGAACTATATCACTTCTCAGGTCATGTACAAGGAGAAATGAATCTAATAATTCAGAATACATTTGCCCTATCTGTGGATGTGAAACCAAGCCAGAAGTCTCAGGGGGATCTGAGAGTTTTGCTCTGCAGTTCTAATCAATGGCTGGGAAAGAGTCCTCAGATGTCCTCCGCTCAGCGATTAAAGGATCAGCAGAGCAGGGCAGTAGCTTTCAACCTCTAAAAAGTTCTGAATTTGTGTTTGTACATGCCGAGCTTTTAGGGCTGTTCAAGCAGGAGATCATTTGAATAGGATTTTCAAAGGCACTCAGAACACATCTAGCCCCTTTCCATATCATAAAGTAAGTGAAAAACACACATTTCCCAAAATTAAATCTTGATCCTCCACTAAGCCCAGTGAGAGCACAGACCTCTTCACTGATGCGTGGTTCACGGAGGAGTCAGGGCTTAGTGGGTAAAGCCCGAGGCCCAGGGAGTTCTGAGAAAGTTTTATCACTATCTGCAGGGCCTAGAGAGGAGAAGTAGGAGTGTCAGATTTTCACCAGCAATCTCCGCCACTAAGTACCATATAAATCAATTTCCTGAATGCTCAAACTTGAAAATAGTCTTAAATTAATGAGTGACTGGATTAGATACTGTTTTATCAAGTAGTTGAAATCCAGTTTTGAAAGAAAGATTTACCCTGTATTTGAAGTACGTCTTGAGTGAGTCACCTCTGTTTTGTTGAAGCTGTAACAGTAACGCCCATAATTACCTGACATAGCTTAATTTTCTATATGGCTCGCATGCTTTTCAACACAGGAACTTTCAGAATACATTAAGCCTGTTCTACACTCATCAAGTGTCCTGAACACAGCAGTGCGGGCTGCTTCGTAAGTAAAGCACAAAAACAATTGACAGCCTAGAATAATCCAGTTATGAGGTATGCATCTCCGCAGCGCTTTCCGCCAGCCTACCTCCCAAAGCTTCTCCCCTCTACAGTTACGAACAGTCATACAGTCATTTTCTCATTATCCATAAAGTTACCTTGGCTTTACTGCCCACAGCGCCTAGCACGTTATCAGTCCCCCTGCAAACACACGCGCCCAATTTCCATCACACCTGCCCAATTTCAAAGATCTCAGTCTTCTGATCTGTTCTCTTCTTAGACCTGTGATTTTTGCCCGGCTTGAATTCTATTTTCCATTTTAAATGTAAAGCTAATTAAGCAGTGGCAGCTCAAACAAATCAACTGGCACCTCTTTGGCTAAGCACGTTAGCTATGAAGCTCTCCTATTCTTAAGCTCTGTCAAGGCTTTACACCATCTTAAGGGCTTGATGCTACCTGAAAATCCTTATAAATGTACTTTCTCATGCTAAATTAAGGTAGAAGGTTTCTACCTGGGCTCTCAAATTACTGTCATGCTTATTACTTTATATCAGCTCTTGTTTCTGTCACTGCTATTCAGCCCTTCTCTGGAAGAGCTCACTGAACTTCCTTCAGAGCATTTTTTTTTTTTTGCTGGAGGCAAACACAGACAAATACCTGGAAGCAGTAAGCCTTCTCCAGTGCTAATGGTCTCCTTGCCAGTTTGGGGTGATGGCAGCTAGCAGGCAAAGCAGCCCCGACTCCCTCCCTGGCCCCAGCAACAGAAGATCTGCACTTCCAGCGCTTTTGGACCAGGAGCGTATGCATGCATGCACACGCTCTCCCCAGGAATAGGAAAGGGATATTTTAACCTTCCTTAAAAAACAGGGGTAGGGACACATGTCTGAAGAGACAAAAGGCACAACTGGATACTGTGTGGATACTTCTGGTGAAAGTGTTTTAAATGCTCAGGGCTGTGGCTCCCAGCTCTGCATCATTCCTGCATGATTAAACAAATGCATCACTGAGCTTGTGTGCTATTTGGTTAACGCTGGATCCACAAGACAGGAGTTGAAATTAGGCTCGTAGTTCGAGGAGAGAATAAAAATAATGATTTTGTAAGCTAAAGTTATGCCAGCCTTCCAAAGCTGTTAAGCACTGTGGATCTCCAAAGCAGTGTTTTTGGCACCAATGCAAATAAATGTAAACTGAGTACAGACTACATGAAAACAACATGATGAAATTTAAACACCAGCAAATAATGTTTTCGCTCAACGGGAATTTAATTTAGGAGATACTGTTTTGAATTACCAACTACTGTAGCATTTGCAACTAGACAAAGAAGGTAATTCATGGGCACTTTTCTTCACAGACCACGATATATTTGTGAGTATAAATATAGAAAATCATTGGCATTTTGCTATTACGGAGAACCTGCTATCACCATGCAATTGTCAAAATAATACACAAAGTAGCACATATCAAGTGCACGATAGTGTGGAGTGTTCTCTTCAGCAACATAAGTTGAGAATGAGCCACAAAAGCGAGAAGTTATAGACACAATCTACATGACTGTAATAAACCCCTTCCTACTGTACTACACAGTTGCATATTCTTGACAGACCACACATTGTGGAAGATGATTTTTTTTTTAATCAGACTAAGAGGTTTGGAGCTTTCCGCCTGCAAAGCAGTCCTTGAAAGGATAGGCAGGCATTGGTTAAATGAAAACAGCGCTTCTAAGAGGAAAAGAGTATAAAAATACTTTTATTCGAGTCGTTCATGTGTGGTTTAAAGAATAAAAATGAGATTGGGAAGAAACCATCCCAAAACAACAACAGGTGAGGCCTGAGGCTTCGCGCTGCCTGGGACAAGAGAGGCGGTGGGCTGTCATCCCCCCGGCCCCACTGCCCTTCTCCCACCGGACTGGCACCACGACTGGAAACCTGCCTCCAGTGGACTGGAGTCACCGGTGAACAGCGCTTTGGGACATCTCCCTGCCCGTGGAGAGGGGCTCTGCGCACACGCAGACGGGAACAGGCCGGTTCTCTGGCTGTCTCCAAGCCGCCATCAGCGTACGGGGCTTCACCAGAGCAGCGAGGACGGAGCAAGGCAGGCTCCTGGGGCTGGACACCTTGGGTCAACCACCTCACAGCACTTACAGCTCAGTTTGCTTCAATTTCAAACCAGACCTTCTGCACCAGAGACTTTCCCATCGCTAAAGCGAGTCAATCCTCCGGCAGTTTTCACCGGCAAAATCTTCAGTCCTTGCGTGGCCGGCTTTCACCATGCAGCCTGCTCCCCACAAGACCAGCACGAATGATGCTCTCTGCAACACAGGCAGGAGAAGCTGTCTGGCTATAACCCTTAAGAGAGCTTTGCAGCTTTTTAGAGTTTTGTGTGTCACAGCTTTCCTTCCCCTCCATCGCATTAATAATGGGCTCTCTGCTGTTCTTTTCCCGTTTTATCTGCACGTGAGAACTTCAAGCTGAAAGCTACTTCTGTAATCACAATATTTCATCCAGACTCACCCTGCAATGTCTCATTTGCACTAATGCAGAAATGTGGCAGTGTGTTGCCTAGTGACCAGAAGCATTCCCCTCCACCCTTTTCTCCCACAAGCGAGGCTTTTGCCATGGCAAATAAGTGAGTATTTTAATGTTATGGAATTAAGTTTTATTAGATGTCAGCTTCCTAACAACGTTGGAGAGACCTATAAAATAGAACTCCACAGATCTGCTTGCCAAATGGCTTTCTAAGCCTCCTAATGTTTCCATTTATGCAATACAATCCTATTTTATATGGCATTTTACAGCTCTAGGAAAAACACTTTCCAGTCAAAACACATTCCAATACATATATTGGGCTCACACAAATACATACAGGAGACAGTCCAGTGTCTATCCAAAGGATTTGCTCTCTTTTCCTACTCTAATCCCAAACAGCCACGCTCTGTATTTCACCTGTATCTTAATTATCCTTCCATTACACAGTTAATACGTATTGCAGGAAGTCCTGAGCAAAGCGCTTTCATTTGTGATCTGCAGGTGATGATAACGGTCCCTTCAGCCTTAAGAATTTGTGCGTCAAATGAGACCAGAGAGACCGTGGGACAACGCAGAGTGCAGGATGTCAGCTGCAGCGCTGCCGACACCCAGCTCGCAAATCTCAGCTCTGGTTCCAAGAACGCACACGGCAGGCTTAACAAGCAAGGATTTTAAACATAAAAAGAGTGATGGGATGCTTGGTTTAGTTGCATCCTGGGGTTTTTCGTGCTTCACTCATCACTTGTTTCTTCCAGCAGTAGATAGGAAGAGGGCAACAGTTAGAAACATGCCATGACATTTTCAAATGAAAGCTGCCAGTCTCACACAAAATTCCAGTTACTGAAGTCTTTGAGAAAAAACAAAGTGCTGGAAAATTCAGTCAGTTCACCTGTGGGTGACTTGGTGGTAAAATTCCTCTGCCATTCAGATACAACAACTTTTCTGTGGCACCACACTATACTACCCTATCTCAAACCTTCTCGGAGGGAGATACCATTCTTCCGACGACCCTCCACTCCGCCCCCCTTGAAACACTGCATTTCTATCTCTGAAGCAACCAGCCACCAGCATCCAGAAGTTTCATCTGTAACAAGGACCAAAAAGATGTCAAAAACATCTCCCGGCAATGACGACTCAAGTTCACAAGTAAATTCTGGCATTTTCCTGTGCTCTCTGGAGCAGATTCATATATTGACTTAAACATGGCTACATGAGATATTCTCAGCCAAAATGAGCAGGTGATTAAATGTGCAAAGAATGGGAGCAAAAATTCAATAAGAGGACCCAAAAAAAATAACAGGCCCCTTCAAATACCATGTTGTCTAACATTAAGAGCATTAAACTCCTTGAATATTGCAGTAGACAAACACTCTCTCTTGTGGAAAAGAAATATCATTTCTCTGCAAGAGGAAGCAAGAGAGCAGCCTAAACAACAACAACAACAAAAAAGTGGAAAAAATCCAACCTTGGGGTTTTGTTTATAAAGTTACATTCATTCCAGCTCTTTCTGAACAGGGGTTTGGTTTAACATTTTAAAAGGCTCTAATTCCCAGTTTCATAAGTGACTTTTATTTTTTAATATAAACGGCTTCTAATTCAGTTGAGCATATCCAAAAAGTACACAGTTAAGTAGAAACCATATAAATATTGTTCAGCTTCCAGCAAGCCTTGCTGCAGTTGGCAAGGACAACAACCACAGTTCAGCTTTGGAACAGCCAAGAGGAAGGACGTCAAAGGCACAAGTGAATTAAGTGAGACATTTCAAAGAGGGGAATGGAGGACTTCGCTGGATATTATTAGAGTTCAGGCAAACAGGAAGGACCTTCAGACAGCCTGGAGGACTATGCATAGCCCAAGTACATAAGAAAAGCCACCAACTGATGCGCCTTAGGCTGCAAGCAAGTGTCGTGGTTTAACCCCAGCCAGCAACTAAGCACCATGCAGCTGCTCACTCTCTTTCCCCCCACCACCCGGTGGGATGGGGAGAGAATTGGGAAGAGAAGTAAAACCATTCTTATCTCAACCCACAAGTTTAAAAGAACAGAAAAGACGACACTAATAAAGATAACAACAGTAATAAAATGACCATAAAAGGATTGGAATATACAAGTGATGCACAATGCAAGTGCTCACCACCCACCCATCAATGCCCAGTCAGTCCCCGAGCAGCGATCTGTGCCCCCCCCCACCCCCAGCTCCCCCCAGTTTCCATACTGGCCGTG
>JANZLQ010000007.1:28600795-28621848 GCA_026212715.1 Elanus axillaris | reverse complement strand
TCTCACCATGAGCTCAGACTCACAAAGGAGTTACTAGGGAGCAACAAGTTACTGCATGTCAAATAACCAAGCGTGCTTAGCCTTCTTCCATCCAGCTACTCCGAATGCTCCCGAACTTGCTAAGATACATTTGGCCAGGCATGACTTAAATCGTTGGTACCCTCAACACTTTATTGTATCACTTCAGTCCCTGAAAAGCTCATCCAGCCATAATGTTGAGCCTCAAATTCAACAATTACCCTGTGCTCTTTCTGCTTACAAATTACACTTGACACATGATGTTACAATTTCCAGGCTAAGTTGCTTCATTTTGGCATTCACAAATAGCCTTAAAGCATCACAGTTAGAGGTGTCACGGCACCGTCACATCCTAACCCCATCATCGGGGCAGAACCATCTCTCCCAGTGGTAACCGAGTAGCATTCCAATAGCAGGGCAGCAAATTATTTAGAGAGAAAGACAGTATTAAGTATTTTCTTTTTCTTCTTTAAATACAGTTTACCAGAGGGAAATGAAAAGCAGACCGCTGTGGCTGCATAGTCAAGTGTTTGAAAGAAGAGTGGCGATACCCTACTCCACGCAAACTGTTTTGTCCTATAGGTTGTTCATGCCTACTCTATTTCATCTTCATGTTCTTCTCTGCTTACGTTACACAACCAGGCTCTTGAATGAAATGTTATTATGCACCATGATCAGGCAACAAGAATTGTATAGGATGGATAAGAGGCGTAAAGTTATGAGCGCAAGTACAAGTTAATACGTATGAAAATCTTTATGAATTTTAAGTATTGTAGAAGTCCCAGCAGTCATATGCATACACACAAAAAGGGTATAATCCAATCCTTCATGCACAGGGGAAATTACATTTCCCCTTTCACTTGGAAGAAGTTAGTTTTGCATTAACTGGTGAGCTCTAATCAGCAGGCTCAGATATAGCAGTAGCCTATTGCACAAATTTTGTGTCAACACATTACGATTATTATTGCATTTGCATGAACATTGTCACAGAGTTTTGATGGTTATAATTGAGACATGTTTTCTCTGATTATATTTTAAGAAGATTTATGAATAAATACCACAGCAAGAAGTCTGCAACATCTGGATGAGGCTTGCTCAGAATCATTATGACAGCATTTACTTTATCAGAGTCGCTGGAAAATACTTTTATCTCTGGTTACATGACAAGCAGCAAGAATTCAATCTGTGTGTCTTGTGCGTAGGCTGATTGCTATCCCTTTAATAGTCTGCATTGTTAACAGTTGTGGAGCTTGAACTGTTTGAAAGTGTTTTTCCTCCATAACGGAACATGAAAGCTTCCCACCACCACCAAATTTAACCCCTTGTTTCCCTTTCAATGACTATGCATGCTTTTTAGGGAAGCTGAATCCCAGCATGCTCTTTCCAAAGCTGACCTGCGGATGCTGCAGTCTTAGATCTAGTGACATGTCAACATAATGGGCAAAGGTGTTACTGAAAGTAGTAACAACAGCCAGACAAGTTAAAAATAAAGGGACATTAAGTCAACTACCCAGTCTTCCCTTTCTCTTTAATAGCATAAGCCCATAAGGTTAAAAAAAAAAAAAAAAAACACCACCACCACCCCCAAAAAAAGGCAGAAAAAGCATAAAGAGCAACTTGTAATTTGTCCTTACTTGCCAACAAAGGAAAATATATATTCCAACATCATTGTATAACATGGATATACTATTCAACTGTTTACAGAAAATGTACCTTTCCTACAACATTGTTAATTCTACCATCAGCATGTTAACTTGCCCTGTTTAACTGTCATGCCAGATGGTAAACCTCTTTGCAATAAATGACCAGGAGCAAAGTTACAGTAGAAATGGTTACCAAGCTTAAGAACACCCTGCCATTTTGATGTTCAACATGAGCACAATGCAGCTTAATATGTTTAGAATTTAGGAAAAAAAAATAATCAAGTGAGTACACTCACCATTCTCTTCCTGTCATACTTTGAGGAATTTTGGTTTTATTTGCAGCTCTCTCAAAATCCACCCTAAAGAATGAGGAACTGCTGCATGCTGATGCATAAAAGGCCAGTGATGTGCTCTCACAACTAGTGAAATCTGCTGCTGTGGAACAACATAAAAACCCTTCATTAGGACTTTTTTTGCACACTCAGGCTCTGAAGGATTTTAGTACAATGTCTTCAGATTATTAACGCCATAGCATCAAACAGTAGAAGAACTAGAAATCTTTCTGCAGTTCCCAATACAGGAACACATCAACTCTCCCCAGCAAAATGAACTATCAGTGTTTAAGCATTCAGACCAACAACTCATTCATTTAGTGAAGTTCTTTGCCAAGAGACCCATTGGGGGAGGTGGTGGGGAGTAGCGGAAGGCAAGAGCACTTACTGTTTTCTTGTTTCCATCAATTGTATGGTTTTATACTATTATTATTATAAACAATGCACCAGTTGTATTTAGTGGCAATATTTCTATTAATTATTGTTCAGGGAACTCATTTAATTCTGCAAGAACAGATGTTGCTCCATTAAAGTAAACCACAGCATCTCTTTTGAGGGAACAAATGGCATTTACCTGAGACAGTGATTTCATGAGAACATTTATACCTTTATTGCTTTACTGGTACAAAAATAAGCCTTATACCAATGGAATTTAATGAAGAAATATTACAGTACAATAAAAGGCAGAGTTAGTTTTCTGTGTATGTTTTTTCAGTGAAACTGAAGACCAAGAACCCCATTATGGAGTTCACATGACAATAATACAGAATTTTCAACATTTCATTAGGTGCATGCTTTTTTGGTTTTTTTCTTTGTTTGGTTGGGTTTTTTTTCCAAGAAGGAAATAATACAGATGGGTACTGTTTAAATTTGTACCCATATTTTGTACATGTATTACTCTTAATCATTCCTACAGCTGATCTTGATCATCCTTTGGGAAAAGGCACTGTGCAAGGAATTTGTGTATAAGTCACATATATAACATATAAATTCAAAACCGACAGTCAAGTTTTCATTGGAATAGGTTGCAGAACAAAAGCACAGACTGAGATTAGAGACACGCATTGGCACAAGCAGTTACCACATGCTGTGTGTAGGGACCTAGGCAAAGCTGCTGCTCAATCCCCAAATTAAGCCAAAGTTTTCCAAACCTTGAAAGGATCTGCATCGTTTTGGCGATATGCATCAATTCACACATTTCGGTTTGCGCTGTCACGGGGGCTGAGCATCCTGCTCAGGTAACCATGCTACCTATAACCCTGGGGTAACTTCCACAACCACAGCAGGTAGATAGGAACGAGCATCCATTATGAATCGCACCTCTGGTCAAAGGGAGCTGCAAGGGCTCACCATCTCCCAGGTAGGACTGTCGTTACTCAAGTCTCTGCACGTAGGTCAGCAAGGACCTACAGCCTCAACTTGGCAAACAGCCATCCCAGCTCAGAGTTGTTGGATATGGGCGGTCGGAGACATCTATCATCTCCCAGCACAGGCAGCTCATCAACTCGTCCTTTAAAGTACCAAAGAGAGAAGACATTCCTGCTGACGAGCCAATACAAAGGAAGGCCTTCCCATGAGCAGACAGCCAGACCTGCTTTTCTTGCGTTAACCACTATCACGGCCCCATTCCTGCAAACAGGACAAGTGCCTTGTATATATATATTCTACATGCTAATTTTCAGTTACTTATAATCACTATTCTGCACACTGAAAGTAACCAAACTTCTAGTCAAGCACTTTAAAACAAGATGTGGGTATTTGAATAGAAGAGAAACAAAGTTTAGAAGTGGTGACAGACCTTAAAAAAAAAAAAAAAAGGAACTACCAGAAGCTGACTGAGGCCACATACTAAGGCCAATATCCAGAGGTACAAGCACAAGTCATATAATAAAGATTGATTGCTGCACTACAGTGGCTTTCCAGAGTTATGTACAACTGCAAGTAGACAGCCAGGAACTACTGGCAGCGAACAGCCGCTCTAACTGCAACACAAGTAACCTCTGAAATGCAGCCACGCACCTATTTTTCCCCCAAGCCCATGATTTATTTATTCCACATCCACTTTGGACTGTTGTCTGAACTGCCTGGAGCTATAAACCACCACAGATGTGATTCTTGCTCACGTGAGTCAGGACAGTATAAGCCATCAAGACTCCCAGCTGAACAGGAATTTGGGTTACCGAAGCTTGGCAGAGAACATCCAGAAGGAACAGAGGTGGGAACTTCAACTACTATTCCCAAGGCCATACACAGGACCAGCTGTCTGTGCGCTGCACCACCTCTTCAAAGTGCCTCCTGTGCGCTTGACTGAAGAGGTTTCCAATCCAACCTGTACTTTCCTGGGTGTCTAAGAGACCATTTTGGTGTGGCATCCCCAGGAGATCATCTCAGCAACAAACTTCTGTTCTTTTCCATACTGCTTCTCTCCCCTGTACAGGCCGCCTCTTCAGCCTCTGAGGTCTAACGCTGTCTCCTTAGGAGAATCATGGTTTCAAGGATGCTTCTGCTTAGACTTCCACAAGTACGTTTAGCCAAAGAGTTCGCACCTTCAGCTCAGATGTTTTGCCGGGCATATGTACTTTGAGGAGGTGAAAAGCACCAGGAATGTAGCACAGCCAGAGCCATGTGGTACTGCAGAGAGGACAGCAAGCTCACTAGGACTCAAGGAGCAGGGGAGAAATCTTTGGGGAAGGTACAAGCATGAAACCAGTCAAAGTCTCTAAGAAAATTAAGCCTCTGCTTCCAAAGCAGCCTGGGCGGACTTTGCTGAGAGCTTCCCAGGCTAAACTCCCAGGTCTTTTCTACTACAATCATTCTCATGTAACTCCAGATACAATCATATTTTCTCCTAATTTCTCAGAATAAGGGGGTACTAAAAGTCCCAGCTTCTCGGATTTTACACTGGTATCAGAGTATCATGGTTACATGGCAGGACAAACCGCTGTGCTAGAAATCTCTCTCAAGTCCCTCTAGAAGAAAGCCAGCAGCCTCAGGACTAACACTTCCCCACTTAAAACTTCAGGGGACCTCCTTCATCCTTTGGCTCCTCAAACTCACAGGTCAGCAGAAAGCAGCTGGGATTTCATATACCGCTGGCATCTTTACTGAAGGATATGTCTCGCTCCCTTCACACACTGAACCCATCCCTCTTTCTCATTTCCTTACAAGCAATTATTTCACATATGCAGAGCAACTGACCCTGCTATCAATTATCTCTTCTTGTCAATTCTTGCTTAAAAGAGGAAGGATCAGCATGCCAAAGCAACAACACCTCTGCTTATGGGTAGAGACTTCAGATGCTGCTTAGGTAAGAACCGTGTTAAGAGTTTCTCAAGCGGATTCCTTCGCAAGACTTCCCTTGAGAGGGGCTCGCTCTCTCCCTGACATAGCTTATGGAGTAAAGAGGAATGTTTCTAGATAGAAGTCTAACCAGAGAAATGTGACCCTGAAAGCAGGAGTTTGAATTATTGGCCTGGGATCATCTGGGCAAAAAAGAAGTATCCCAGTCCCTCCTCCCTCAGCACCCCGGTAGTGAGAACCAAAATGACGACAGAAAGCTGCACAAGCCACCTGCATTGCAACAGAAGTACATTTGACAGCAAAATGAATGCCTCAAATCCAATGTTTGTGCTGATGGCTGCCTTTTACTGCTTTTTGTGGTTTATAATACAGTTTGGACGCCTCGGGCCTGAGCTGCAGATGGGCAGCCTGCTGTAAAGTGGGTTGTACTAGCCCTGACCCAGCTTTCTCCAATTTATCTTGGTCTGAGTTCAGGCCTCTGCTGAATACACAAGCAAAGCCTGGTCATTCTCACATTAATTAACACCTGCAACACGTGACTGCAGAATTGCTTCAGACATGCCTAACACAATCCCATAGAAATGAGAGCTGTTAAAGCGTGCATTGCTACAACAGTTTAAAATAATTGTGCAAGGTAGTTAAAAACATCATTATGATTCCAATTCTTAAGACACCTCATTAATTCCTCAATATTCTATGTCGGTTTCTTAGTATCAACTACCAGATATTTTAAGCTACTGATACTTCCTAAAGCACACAGAGCAAATTCAGTTTCAAACCAGAATAAACCTAGAATAGTTATTACCCATAATGACTGCAAGTACTTAATTACAGAGTACCAAGCAACCTTCACGTTCCTTCCCTCCACCCACCTTATCAAATGGATTAATTCCTATTTCGCTACTCCCCTGCAGATCTGTAGTGTTTTCCCCTCAGAAGCAGGCATCCTGTATGGAATAAAGGGAATGGCTGCAGCCAGATACCTTATGTCTGTCAAAGTAATTTGTATAATTGTGACTATTATTTTGAAAGCCAGATATCAACATAGATTGAATTTTCTGGTTGATTTTCCAAGTCTAGATATCTGGCCGCGTACAAGTACTGACTTCATTCTGCTACAAAGGATTCAACAGTGCATCTACAGGAAATAACGTTAGTCATATCCTGAATCATTTGCAGTCTAAGGTTTTGAGGGTATTAATGAACATTAATACCATGGACAGACTTCTTCACAGATAAGCAGACATTTTGAAACTCTGAAATACAGCACTGAGAGCCTATCAGTGTCACATACGTATTAAACCCACTTAACTAGCTACTTTAACACTGCTTCTTTTAACAGCTACACTAAAGCTAGATTCACTACTTGCACAGATCTGTAACTTTAAATGTTACAAGGATTTCACAGCTGATGGAAAATTTGTACTTCTGATTGAAAGCAAGGGTAGGAGGAAAAGGAAGAACCAACCCAGCATGTATTTCAGGGACTCTGTTCCCATGAAATCCCTATATGGAAACAGATCTAGCACTAGACTCCAGTGAATAACATTGCACTTACTCCACTACCCAGCACCAGCTGGATCTGTTCTGAGCCAAGGCAAAAAAGAAGTAATATTTTATGACAGAAGGAAAATCCCATTACTAGGAAGTCAAAAGTGAAATGTGCCATTGAAGTTTCATGCAAAGTGAGACTGCCAAATGGTTTTGTCAAATATTTTTTAAGATGTCCTAGAAAGTTTTCCATGTAAAAGCAATTTCTCTGATTAAAGACAGCATCATGTTAAGAGCCATATAATAGTCTTACTATTCTGACCCTGGGTAATAGCTCTGAAAAGGCTGCATCAAAAGTTTGCAGTTGTTGGGGAAATGGTTGTGGCATGGGTTTCATTTTTACACATAACCCCCAGGGTAAAAGCTGCATGTATTTTGGATCAGATCTCTTATTGAAATACAGTGTGCTACGGAAAGAAAGTTTTTCTCTAAAGCTATCACTGAAATCATTTATCAAACCCTACAAACTGTCACAATGGGTAGAAGAAGCTCCTATGATGAAATAAGTTTAGGAGTCTTGTTTGGGTGTGTTTTGCACTGCCTCCATACAGGCAATCACTAAAACCACAAGGCTACAGACAGTGCAGGTTTCTATTGTGGATGAATTAACGTACCTGTTGTAAACGACAACGTGTCTTTCAAGGGAATGAAAGATGTCATACGAGTAGCCCTGAAGTAACTTGGGAAGAGCGCAGATGTGGAAAGACCCACCTTCTAGACAGATCACCACTTTGAGTTACACAGTGCGCTCTGTGAAATCCCCAGCCCTATTCGCAGGAGCCCACAGAAGTCATATATATCCCTGTAGCTTCATAAGAAACACACAGGATGCAACACGTCAAACTGATTTTTCCTTTGGGTTTTGCTTTGGTGGTTCACATCCAACATGGACTTTAGGTGCTAAGAAATGTTTATCGTGCATCTTACTGGGGACAATTCAGTATGTGTAGTGTTTTGGAGGGAGGCCCTTACTGGAGGGATGAATGCCACACTGGATAGGGGAAACAGCTTCAAGGACACAGGACAGAGTTCATCTCATGGGAATGCTTTGCTTGCAAGAAAAGTGACACAAGGACAACTTAAAGATTGGTTATAACAATTCCAGAACAAGCCATGAATACTTCGGACAACCAAGCTGGCAAGCCTTTTCAGGGAAGAGGTCACCATGGAGATACAGCTCCTTATATATCAAAGTTACCATTTTGCAGCACGTAGCACTTACCAACAAAAGCCAGTTGACTCCTTTTGAAAGGCAATGAGAAGACAGACAAGCAGGACTAGAGGAAACAGACACGAGGCAGGCTGGGAGAGACAGGAGAGTCTATCACTATTTTTATCCCATATGTTCACTTACCAAATACAGCTGGTGGAGGTAAAAAGTGACAATAAAGGAGAAGAATGGATATGCACTCCTCAGCAAAACTCAAATGTCTAAAGCCTTCTAGGTTTATTTCCCAACAGAGTGAAAACATGCTCAATGGAATCAGGCTGAAGTGCTACAGAAGTGCGAGAAAGCTACAGGCAGAACTTTCACTAGTAATATCAGACATCCAATGAATAACATTCCAGCAAGGTCTGGGGTCTTAACTAAGCCTTTAGATGTTAAGACCTCTGAAAAAATTATCTATATGCAAATTCAGTCAACTGTGAACTGTGATGTTAAATCAAAGGTGCAATGAAGTTTAGTGAGAACCTGTTAATAAACCTTACGGTAACGCAAAAAAGAATCCCTATCAACAAAACAAGTTTCGACAGTAAAATACTTTGAGGTAGATAAATTAGTTATGAATAGGGAATAACCATATTTCTTATATAAGCCAGTATTCCACTTGCTGTCCTGACCAACATTAAGAGCTCTCCCTAACCAGATAGGTGGCAGAGATTTCACCGCACATTTTCTTATGCAGAGCTCTTTACAGAGAAGGAAGGTGCAGCCCTCTCAGTAATTATCAGCTGCTCCAATTTTAACCTTTTCTTCCTCTCCCTGAGGTCCACAAGAGCTTTATTATACAAAGGAACAATTAAAGATTACTAGATTTCATTTAGAAATTCCAGTCATTTTGAAAGGCACTAATCTTAGAAAGGCTGCATTCTCCAAGCATTAAAGACAAAGGGTAAAGACTGTGGCTAAGCTTGCAAGATGAAAGATGAGCAAAAGTAAAAAAGGGAGGTTAGCATATCTGGAACAGTATATGCCAGATATCTTTATCTGCAGTCAAGTTTTTCAATCAATCAGCTACGCTCACAGAAAAATGTAGTGTCTTCCTTAGGCATTAAGCTACAAATGACAAACACAGGCATAAAATCACATACACTTCCAGCAAGCACCTTCTGCACTACGTTCATATCCGGACTGCTGCCCTGCCCATCAACAACTCAATTTCTCAGCGCTGCAGAACAAATGGGGAAGAACAAAACATACAGACTTGCTTTTACATCTTGATTTTTGCTCTTCTTTGGGGACATGGAAGTAAGCAGACATTAATTGCTCAGTTCCTAATTTTTAGAACATTGCTGTAGGAGAAGGCCTAGGAGTGGGTAGAAAGAGGAAAATATTTAAGGTAAACAAAGGAATCGGTCCATGAAATCGGAAAAAAAAAAAGGATCTAAAGCTTCTCTGCCAGAAGGACAGAATGGGAAAAGACATTTCAAAGAATAACAGCACCCTCATTGATAAAAGCTGCTGAGCAAGAGGCAACGGGGTCCTCTGACAGCTTCTTCCAGGGAAGTGCTCACACCAGCCAAACTTGGTGGACCACCTCAGCTCACAAAGCCGGTTGGCTCACCCTTTAGTGTTTTTCTGCATGCTTAGGGGTAGAGGTGGGGTCAGGGCTCCTTCACTGCCCACTTCAAAGAAGAAACTGGGTGTATTTCAGAACACCATGGCAGATCCACATCCTACATGAACCACACAAAGGCTGTAGGCAGTGCAGTCAACTAACCAAACCGCGTGACTAAAATTAGAAACGTAGTCAGATCCTCCAGTGAAAATGCCCAGGGTGATAGTTATCCAAAATTGGGTAAAAAAGGATAAACCCCCCACAAATTATTTCCATTCATTCCATTTACCTCTGCTAACAGATTTTAGAAGGGCCCAGTATGATCTCCGAGTGAACAGTGCATAAGCTATAAAGGGTTTCCTTGTGGCAGTTCCAGTCCATTTTAAGTTAGAAAGCTTTTCCCTCGTACCTACATGAACTAAGCAGCACTGGGAAGACCAGTCTCTCTCTGAGTATAACAGATTAGACGTGCTTGCTGGGAAAAAGGAATAGTACATCCTGCCATAGAGAGAAGACTGGTCTAGGTGACCTTTTGATAATGCTGTCCAAAAACCTCCTTTCTGCAATGCTTGAGCTTGTAGATCTTCTAAGTTTTCAAGCTACAAATTCAGAACACAAAAGAGCCCGTTCAGAAGAAGAAATCAGATCTCTTGCACAGCATTTGCCTTCATTAGATCTCAAGATGCCTTGCACAAGGCTGGCATAAATATCTCCATTCTGCAAACTGGATAGTGTGACTTACACAACTTCATGCAAACTGAAGTGTGAGAAGAGTCCCAAGCACCAGATCGCGAGCTACCTCTCAAGCCAGGATCAACCTGTCATTCCAAAAATACTTTAGGTCAGAAATCACGTCAGCGCTGGATCAAGGACATGCTGACACGCTTCTTCAGGTTGAAAGAAAAATTCAGCCTCCACCCTCAACCAGCACTTGAGTCAAGACCCACAGAAAGCAGGCATTTTATGATGTGGATGTCCCTGTAGTACAAAAAGTGCATTGAAGACTTGCCAGCTGACTCATCACATGGACATGGGCTTGCTGTTCATCAGGCCTGGACTGCAAATAAAGACTCGGCAGTTAAAGGCTAAACTACTTCCCAATCTGGTCAGGCACTCCGCTCCTCTCCCTCCATCGGTATTGATTACAATGGTTTCTTATAGTAGGTTTCCCCATCCCTCATTAAAATAAGGTTCTTTTCTAAAAGCTCCTCCTTTGTGTCTTGTTTGTAAATTCACCGATGCTGATTCATTTCCTTCTATGGAGCTCATGAATAAAATATGGAGATTATAAATTCAGGAGTCTTTGATGTGTTTTCAAGCGTTAGGAACTCAATCAGTTCTGTACAGTTATCCCTTTGAAGTTTCAATTGGACATTTTCTTCCTCAAAAAAGAAAAGCTCCTGTCCTTTTGAAGGATGACTTTCTTAAAGATATACCTTCTTTTTTTGGCTTTATTCTTGATGATTGTTTAAAAGTCAGAGGACAATACAAGGATCAGGAAAGAAAATGGTAACCATTAAGAAGGGCTACCTTTGGGGTTAACATGGATTTATGAACCTACAAGGACTTTTTGACTTATCCCATTTCCCTAGGTATTGACATCAATGCAATTATTTCAACATCGACCTGGAACAACACATGACAGACCTCATCCTTGATTATTCATAGCAATGCAGAGCAACAGTCATTCCAAGGAAGGGCTCTACCTCTGAACTTCAGAGCAAGTTAATTGACAGAGGAGCAGTGAATAATTTCAGAAAGACACAGAAAAAAACCCACTAAATTTTGCCCTGTCCCTGCTTACATAGAAATATTGCCCTTTGTATTCACTTCGTGCTCATAATGTGTTATGCTGCTGCTTAGTTTTGTCAGATTTCAGGAATGAGATGTGATTGTTCAGAGGCTGAGCTGCTCCCGCAGCTTAAGCGTCAGCCTCCTTGAAGAAGTGCATTAGTGCCTTGCAGTGACATACATCATAAGGTACAGTGGAGCTCAGGGAATACTTTACCCAAAGGGCTCCCATGCAGTCATCCTAAGAAGAGAAATAAAATCAATTTTCTTTAATTTCCTTTCTACAGACACTCTTGGTTTTCTCAAGGAACAGTTCTGTTAGAAGATACAGTTTTCTCGCAAGGAAACTTGGTCTTTTATTCTCTGCACTAATTGGTTTTTTCAAGCCATATCCTAAAGAAGTAACTTGTGCAATTTCTATAGTTACGGTCTTCTGCAACAGTGACATGACTCCAGTAAGCCCAATCTAGCATTAAAACAGCCCATAGTCAGCTGCACTTTACTTCCAGCTCAACACAGCTACAAAATTAGTCAAACAATGAGACTTTAATCTGTGTTGGACTCTGTGAAGCTTCAATATGGCTGTCACTGGTAACCAAAAGAGGTATTTTTGCACCTGCAATATCTGAATCCTAGTCATTTTGTCCACAGGTGGATTCCTGGAAACAGTGAGAGAAAAATCAAACTTGATCACCCACATCTCTATAGAGTACCATAACCTTTCAAGCCGATATGGCCAGATACTCAAATAGAAACATCTACCCTGATTGCAGAACTTAGCTCTGCTTTCACCCACCCACACGCAGGGTCCAGAAGATGACCGCAACAATAGTCTCCGGACCCAGCAGATTCTGGTCTGGGTAAGGTTTGCCACGGAAAGCGACCTCACACCATCATCTCCTCTGGATATTCGCACCTGCATCTTCCGAGTCCCTGAAACCGAGGTGCTCAGACCTTAAGCCAACACTGTACGTTATTGAACTTCGCTCCTTGCTCAGTCAAGTGGAAATCTAAAATAAAGCAAGCCACTGAGTTCACTGAAGAACCCCAGGTTTATTTAATATTAGAATATTAAAAATTAGGCTTTTTACCCTCTCTGGCAAGAGACAATTTTATTGCAGCTTAAAAGGCATACACACCATTTGTAACAGGCCGTAGGTGTGAAAACCACGAGGGAGATCATCAGCACTGCAGTGAGCTAATGCACTGAAATACCTTGTTCGATTAGAAATAAGGATGTTGTATCCTTGACTCAGTTTTGCTTCCATAGTGGATATGGGTGCCAAATTGCACTGTGCAAATGGCACACAGTTTATTCTCTTACATGTGACTGAAGTGAGGTTTAGAAAGTACTTTCCATGGAAGATGTTTAACAGTCCTCATTTTTTGTACTTTTTATCAGCAGTTAAAAATGAATGAAGATTACTTTAAGTACATAATATTAGGCAAAGAATAAATAAAACTGAAGACTGCCAAAAGATTATTTTGATACATATTAACCATTGAAATAGTCTAGATATGGTGGTAATGAGCATTTTAAAACAATTTCCTTAACTCCTTGGATCAGTTTAAAGGAATACATATGTATAAAAAATTCTCTTCAGGCATAAATGCATTTAAAGTAGTTATTACAGCTTTTACAAATTGCAGTTATTTTACATGCACTTAGCTGAAAATAGTATTCAAAACATTGTCAGCTGAATCCCAAAAAGCATCAGACTCCTGTTGCTGTGGCAACACATTGTTCATAGTTTGCCCGTCTGAGGCAACAAAAAAGTCTAAAATATTGAATGTTTTAAATAGATTTAGTCCAGTGCTTAGATTGTGCCATGACATCCCAGTTGAAAGCTAGATTATTCCTTTTCCACCCAGAGATGTCCTGTCACTGAGAGCCAAACTATTACTTAACGTACTCACTGACAGCAAAAGGCTTTCCAGGTGCTAAGAAAAAGGATTGTTTAACACCCTGTGGAGCAGCACTACTACAGTAACAAAGAAGGGCGTTTTGCCTTCTCTACTTGCCCCCAAAGGATGGGGCAGAAGTCAGAAAGAGGTGTTGCTCCGTGGAGCTGGAGACATTCTGCCTGTGGAAGATAAATCAGGAACTTCATGCCCGTTTCATCTGTACCGACTCATTCCATTGACCTCTGTTTACTTCCAAGCGAGCGAGATTTGGACACCCTCTGCTTTGCAGCGGAACACGCTGGTGTCAAGCTGTGTTGCTCCAGCAGATGCTTTCCTTTCTCCCAGGGAGAGCTGCTGGGCAACAGGGTGCAAAAGCAGCAAGAAATGTCTCCTTTAAAGCAGTGCAACTTGCTCTGTGTCTTGTACCAGCACTGCATAAATGATGTCAGAGATGGGGAAGAAGCAGAGCACTGCTCAAAGCTCCATCAGGTGTCATCTTAAAATCAACCCCAAAACACATTAAGCGCAGAACGTACACACAGTTTTCTGAGCAGCAAATGAATATGACCAGAGCATCACCCCTGCCCTCACCTTCCTTAGCAAGCTTTAGTATTTTGGGTTTTTGTAATCCACGTGCAAACAATTTCACATGAGGAAAACAAACAGGTATAGTCGCAATTAATTCATTCACACATTTCCAGGAATTTCTCCATAGTCTTGTGGAGCACACACTTTCTCATACCTACACTCTTCTGCAGAATTCCCCTCTGGGTGGCTGGATAACCAAGTTGTAACCAGTAAAAAAAAAAAAAGTTACCTGTGTCCAGGAGACACTTAAGAATAAACTGGGTTTTGTTATGCCCTGACTCTTGCTGAAGGTAAGCATGTTTATGACCTCCAATTACTGTGTTCCGTGCTCCCAGTAGGAACAATAACTTCAATACCTGTTTGCATTTTAACTCCAACTGTAACAATAAGCAGCTGCCCTACTTTGGACCTGAACGGTATCTTCCTAAAATACAAAAATGAAGGCCTGCCAGCTAAGCAGAAATCATCTCCCTGTATCTAAAGAGAAAGGAAATATTCCCTCTATGCCTCACCTATGGTGACTTTGATTTAGCTTTCATACAGCTGCAAAATGACTACCTAATACCTAGCTAGCAGCGTAGATGGCAGATGAGGCTCCCAGGAAAGAAATTATTTGGTACGCACACACAGGCTTCACAAGGCAGAAAGTTACTTTGCTTGGAAGTATGTCAAAGAAACAGATAATTAAAGCCAAATCTCCAGTGCGATTGGTTCAAAGGGAAGTAAAACCACACCTCTCAATTTGACACACTTATTCCTTCAAAACTATTTGCATATTCCAGTGATAAGGGGTAAAAGGAAAGTCCACTGAGAATAGCAAGGTGACGATCTTCATGCAGGACTTGGAGGTACATTTAGAAATTGCACCAAAACAAGTTCTGATGGTTGTAACCTGACCGCAAGCCACCCTAACTAACCCACTGCACCCAGTGGACCTGGCCTGAGACCCCGTTAGCTGTCCCTGCCACCGGCTGCCCGTCCTTTAGTTGTACATTCCTGCCTTTGGCTAATTCAGGCAGTGGGACACAGAGAAATTGCAGTGTCAAAACAACCCAGGAATGACCAACGTACCATAAAAACTTGCTCAAAGAAAACCTTCCTGAAACACGCAAAAACAGCTTCATAAAAGGTGGTGATAAGAATTCACAGGGGGGGAAATGTATTGCAATACATGTCCAAAGTGTTTTAAATATTGTGTGTGCTGCTTTATTTCCTGTACCATGTTGATAGTGAAAATAATTTCCTATGACTGACTAAAAAATGAAGAACATGAAGCTTTTCTTGAGCGCGACATTATTACTACACCTCTGTTATAGAAAGCCTGAAACTTTGAGGAGAAATGCTCTTACAAACTAGACTAAAAACTTCCAGAAACCGATCAATTTAGATGGACGTGCCCGTGTGGTAGAAGGAGCGAGGAGGAACAAATCCAGAGAAGCACAGAGCTACTCTAAATAAAAATAAACAAACAAACAAAAAAAGCCTTGAGGAAATCCTAGTGGGAAATTTTTTTAGGTCAAAGTACTGCGTGTGGGGAAGAAAAAAAAGATTTCTTGGACCTTTGACATTCATGCCATTTGATTCTTTCTCCTGTTGTTTAATTAGTCCTCTATTCAGGCCCAGGGCTTTTCAGTTTCTGGAAAGAACCAAGACTGAATCACAGAAGGAACTGCTTTCACCGTTACAGCCTGCAGGCCACTGAAGTATACTCAAGAAACACAAGCACCTGCAACTTCTGTAAAAGGGGGGGATTTGCCATAAAAATCGAGAGCTCTAGCCTGTGGGTATTATTTTTTTAAAGCAATAGATTAGAGCCAGTCTTTTTGCCAAAGACCTATTGTATCAGTGTAAATTAATCCCGTTTTTGAAATATTGGTGCTTTTCCTCTGGTCTAGAAACCTCCTCTTTATGCTGCTGCCTCCGAGCTGTCTGCGATCACTACGGCAGAGCCTGCTTCTCCTGGAGTTCACCTGGCTCCTCGCCACCTCATCAGCTCGGCACACTTCAGATCTCCCCCACCTCTTTCTTCCCCCTCAAACAATTTTCTGGATACACTTTTCAGTGTGGGAGGAAGGGCCCACGCACCGTCTCGGTTCACTTGGCGGATCAGAGGTTTGAGCAACTGATTCTGTGCGTTATGTGGGCAGACGTATGAAGGAAAATAAGATTCAAACCGTCAAACCCTTTGGGAAGGGAAGGTACCTTGTGAAAGAGGGAGCTTTTTATCCCAGGGAACCTGGCGTCACATCTGGAGCACACTGGGATGTTCAAGACAGTCTGAGTTAATAGATATTGGGGTAGTTCAAGGGCAACCCCCCAGCATGCTGTTAAGGTGGCCGTATCTCAGCATCAGTGACAACAGTCCCACCCCGAGCTAGAGCACAGGGATTTTTCCAACCCTGGGAACTGCACCTATTTTTGCAGGGTAAATAATCTTTCATCCCACACAGGATCAGGGTCTCTTGGGCCATAAATAGCAATTTCATTTGTTTTCCTCGCTTTGCCTCAAAGCGAGCCTGTCAAAATCCCGCATGCCATGGTACTCTTCTCTGTCCGGGATCAATGGTTTTCTCCATTCAGCTGCAGTTCCCACTCTGCCTTCCCACGGGAGAGCCAGCCTGGCCACTGCCACTTTGCTGGCATCTGTTGACTCTCCTATTCTAACAGCACTTCCCAATTTCCCTTCAGCTCTTGGAGAAATTCAAAGGAATTTTGTGTTCAAATGCTATCCAAATATTTGTATTTCCTTATATTGTTTAATTAATGTGAAATCACTACCAGCTTTTTTTTCTTTTCAAATAATGAAGTCCTCCAGAATAGATTTTCTATAAAGCTTAGTTTTCATTTCCATGCCTCCAAAAAGCTGCCTGTTTTTAAACGGCGTTGTTTACAGCAATCACTGGAAGCTGCACACTTTTCAGAATCCAATCTTCAGCTCCACTGTTTCAATATTACTATAGCTCACATGCCCAGGGAGTAGTACCACTTTCCTCAAGTGAACATATTATCAGCTATTTAGCTCTAGTAGTATTATCTAGCAGTCCAACTTTTAAGATTCTGAAAATATCAAAACAAGGACTCTGTACCACTCCTTTAGAACTGCAATAAGTGATAATTAAGGTAACACATTCATAAAAACATAGTTTGGGGTCAGGGTTGGGTTCTTATTCTTTTCCCATCCCTTCTCCCTCCCTTGAGAAATTCATTAGGTATCACATAGGAACAATATTACTGAAAAGGCATAACAAATTTCCATCTGTGCAGCGGGACTCAGAAGGCAATGATTTACTGATTTATAATGATTTACTGATGTATTCCCTCAAATTCCAGTTTTGACATCCAAGTATCTGAAAGCCCTGGTTTTAATACCTGCAAAGACTATCTCTACAAGTCTGTATTATTCGTCATTCTTTTCACAGACTGGTTTTTAAGCTGTCTTTCAAGACAGATACAGACGTACTGGAGCATCTCCAGCAAAGGGCCACAGAGACGACTAAGGGATTGGAGCACCTGATACATACTCGGAGAGCTGGGATTGCTTAGCACCGAGAAGAGAAAGTTTAGGGAAGATATTATGCTTGAAGCAGGGGGAGGCTGGTAAATAAGACAGAGCCAGACTCTTCTCAGTAGTACCCAGTGACAATATCAAGTGGAATGGACGCAAATGGAAATACAGGAAATCCCATTTAAACACAGTAAAACAGTTTGGTGGGTTTTTTGGGTTTGTTTTGTTCCCTTGTCAGGGCAATCAAATTCTGGACAGGCTGCCTAGAGAGGCTGTGGAGTTTCCATTCCAGGAAATATCCAAAACCCAACTGGGCAAACCCAGTGTGGATGTTCTGCAGTTCTGACTCACTAGCAATCATGAACTACCTACTTCAACATTTTATTTTTTTCCTGGGAAATAAATTAACAACAGGACAGCAATAAATCACTGTTCTTTATGAAATCAAAGATACTCTCACAGGAAAAAGAAACACCATTTTATCCACAGAAAGAAGCATCAAAACCCAATTTCTCAAAGCCAAAACCTGAAATGTTTCTATTCTCAGAATACAAAGAGAGAAAAGTCAGACTATTCCATGAAAAGCAGCAAAAGAAAAGAGAAAACAATAGAGTTGTTTATACCATCCCTGGTAACAAAAAAACCCACCACTTTCCAGCCCATTTACATGTCTGCAGATCCATAGCTATTTGCCATTCAACTCCTTCTAACCTGCCATTTCCCCAACTTACATTTTACATTTTCCTTCCAGTCTCAAATGCAAGAATCCCTTCAAAAACTCCTCTTTACAGAAACCCATAGCACTCAAACCCAAGGGACCCTGTTGCCTACCCAGTAGGAATGCTGGCAGGCTGTCGGACCTCACTTCCAACTTTCTCATTCTCCACAGCACCTTCAGAGCGGTTTGCTCTGCAGGGAGAGGTAAGGCAGTATGAGCCTCCGTAACAACAGCTTTTCTCATTCTTGCCTATCTGGCTGCTGAGAGATTCAAAATAGGTATTTGAGAAAGAGATATGCTCATGGTTGGGGAAAGAAAGTGTGAGACTATTTCACGAGGCAAATTAAAATTTACTTGAAACACCACACTTCTTGTTGCAAGCTTTGGAATTGTAACCACAGAAAATAGAGAAATTTCAGACATTTCAGTAACTCCCTGGTAACCTGCACCTCCCTTAACTCTCACTGCAATTTCAGTTCATGTTTTGAAGCTGCACAGTGATTTTTATTATCCTAAAAAGGACATGATCTCACCAAGAAGCAATTTTTCCCTAGCAATTTCTCTCGTTTAGCACTTGCACTGGGTCAGTATTTAGACCACTTTGTTCTTACTGCATGCAATGCAAAATTGCCGAGAAGTTTGATGGCCCTTCAGGTTCTATTATTTTCAGATCCCATAATTTTTACTTTATGCTTCTGGGATTTTTATATTCTCAGACGGTGCTGTCACAGAAATATTCCTTTCTAACTAGGTGAGGAACAGATTCTTTGCTCTCCATGTGCACCCAATACCTCTGTTACTTCAGCATTTGTGATCCTTCCACAATCAGCTTCTTAAAACCAGGTGCTGCCAATTACTTTGTTCCTAGAAAACTGGAAATACTCATAATGGCATCACCTCTTCCGTGAAGCTTATGACAATAATTCCTCTGTTAGTTGGTGGAGAACTTATTGGTCTTTATGAAAGGACTCCCATTTATCTTTTGATTCACTTTGGAATTAGGTGATAACGGCTTCTATCTGCAACCTAAATCTTGTTCTCTCTTGCAAACACCAGACCACGTATCTTGTCATTTCACAGATTGACTAATATAATTCCACGCTGGCAGGTCTCCCAGATAGCACTGTAAGAAAATGTCAGCTGGTCCACTGTATTTCTGCAGAGTTAATCATCAGTTCAAAATGTCACCATCCTATTTCCTTCTTTCTTCACTTCCTTGATTTCCTTCTCATAAACTTTTGAATTAACTTTAAAAACTAAAATATTGACCCTCCATTGCACCAGAGCATAAGAAATAGTTTGGAAATGAGTAATCCACAACTGGAGTGAAGTGCACTGAAGCTTGATGCCAATATAAACTAACCAGCAAAACCCTTCAAAGCTGTTTAGATTCTCGTCCCATCCCCGTCGCTTCGGTGCACAAGGGCAGCAGATTGCATCATGTGGGCCTAAGGAAGACACTGAATAACAAATGCTGCCACATCTCCAAAACTCTAGGCAGAAATCTGCGATTGCTTGCGCACACAGGTCTTCCCATCACAGGATTTGGCTATGCAGTTGTTGGGGAACAGAGGTATTTCACATAAGTGATCCTTATGACTACAGATGGCCTCCTCAGCAAGTACGGCTCAAGATAAGCACGGACTGGAGCTGTGGGCTCAGATAAGAGAAGGATGAATTTTTCAGATATGCCGTAGGGATCATTACCGCATAAAGAAAATTTACTGCCACGTATCAGATAAGATTCCATTACAAACCTGGGGGAGCACTGGACATAGTGTTTGACCCCAAAGAACTTGGGGATGCCTCATTAAGATTGCTTTCTCCAATCTGAACAATCTCAGCCCTGAAAACAGGCTACCCGCACAGGCAAGGAGCTCTGCATAAACTAAGCAGCACCACTGCCAGCAGCAGCGTAGCGCTTCGCTCGGCGCATGGTTTCATTTAGGTCAGGCAATGCTACAGACTTAACCCCACCAGTGACATCAGTACGCTGTGTGTTATTATCCATGTTCAGGTATAGCAGCTCTCCCATTCCTTTCAGCATCTGGAACAGTTCAAGGCTTATGTCGCAGGATCCAGCTCTACAGCGACCTGCACATACACTTACAAGGAATTAAGCCTGAGCCCTGGGATCAAGCATGGCAGTTTCTCCTAACCATTACATCTCCCTGCATTAAGTCCATCCAGATAGTAGGTGATATTCTACTTCTATTCTTTCTTTCCCTTTTATATCATTCCAACAATTTGACAGCAAGTCTTCTTGATGGCTTTCTAGAGTGGAAAAATTAAGTATAGGCATGTATATGCAAAACATTTTAAAACAACAAACCCTCAGAAAAAAAGGCAGACTGCACCATCACAGCCTGTCCCTTGCTTTGGTGTGGAATTGTGCTGGTTTTTAAAAAGCACGCTTCCTTTTTTCAGGTCTACGGATGTGGAGCGATGTTCGCTAACATTTAAACTACGTCCTTAAAAAAACCCAGAGCAACAAGGATGTAAAATCTAGTTTTCAAGTGAACAACATATTGCCAGGATGGCTTTCTGCTCAGAGCTCAAGTCCTTCACGCTTTTCACACTCAAAGGAAGCATACTAGTCATCTTCTAGCTCATCTATACTTGATCTTCACATATGGATGCACAAAAGTGCAAGGCACTTGTTGGAACGTGCTTGTAAGTTAAGATACACTGATAGGCACAGGTTTGACAGCACTGGGAACCTTCCCATGTGTTTTGGCAAAATCAGCTACATCAGATCAGGTGACGGGGAGAGAATCAGAAGGGTGAAACTGAGAAAACTCCTGGGCTGAGATAAAGACAGTTTAATAGGTAAAGCAAAAGCCGTGCACGCAAGCAAAGCAGACCAAGGAATTCATTCCCCACGCCCCGTGGGCAGCAGGAGCTCAGCCATCCCCAGGACAG
>JANZLQ010000007.1:28543056-28588740 GCA_026212715.1 Elanus axillaris | reverse complement strand
GCTAACTGAAACATCCCTTCCTGATACAAGGGATCACTAGACCCATGCCCTTTGTCTGCAATCCAATCCCCAACAGTAAGACAGTCTGGGCTTGGAGTCAACTGCAGATACATCTGTTGTCCTCACAGCAAAGATCCCATAGTACAGGTGCATTCCTCTAGCATGAAGGAAATGAAGTTTACCTTCCGTCAAATATGATAGAGGTAAGACTTCTCCCTTACCAAAATTACAGGTAAGGCCACCTGATATATGAATGAACATTTCAATGGAAGTGTAGCAAATCTCTCCTTTGATTCTTCCCATCTCCCCCCTGCCCTTACCCCAAACTGGACATTTTTCTCCCATTACGTTCAACAACTAAAAGCCTGTAAACCAGGGGCTTTAATTGCCACAAACTGTTTTCAAAATACTTTTCTCCCCCACTTTTAAAACATAAATGGAATTTCTAAAATGCTAATTTTTTCCTTCAAGGAATCTGATGACCATTTAAAATCAGTTTTCGTGACAAAACAAGCTCACTTACGTAAGAGAGCAAAAGGTATTTCCAATCATTTTGAACCAGAATTCATTGTTTAGAGGATTGAAATCTTCCCTGTTTCCCTAAAAATAAACCTAGAATTTTATTTCAGTAACACATTGGATTTACCTCCAGAGATTTCAGAACTTCCACTTTAAATCATATCAGGCTTTAGGTGAGGAGGGCATTTCTGTTCTAAACAAAAATCATTATTTTATCTTTGCCACAAAATGTTCAGAGTTTGTCACAAATTATGCAGACATTTCTTACTACAGGAGATTTAGAGCTGAGCCTGAGGTATGTACAGGACTTTTGCTCACACTCTGTATTAGCTAAAAAAGGGAGGCAAAGGGATTAAATTTGACAGTTAACACAAATATTGGTAGGATATTGTAATTATCACATGGAGGTCTTGGATTCATAATGAGGGGAAAACTGACAAGTGAGCAGAGTGAGCGAAAGCCCAGCTGCACCAGTTCTGATTCTCATTTGACTTGGATCCTGAGGCAGCATTTGAAGAACAGGACAATCTAAAGAAGTCATTTGTGTTGGTTAGCCAAGAGAACACCTTGAATCAACTGCATATCCATGGTCCCACTTTGGGTTTATGCTATACAGAAGGTAGGAAGCCCGTTAAATAAAGCTCTGTTCTTTTAAAGGTCAACAAAGAGGCAGCTACAGTTTGGGAACAAATACAAAATATGAATTTAGCTGAACCTTGCGTAGGCATGTGGATGTTGATAAACCCAGATTAAAGGTGGAGAGGACCCCTTTTTGTCCAATGAGTTACTTAAAAAAAGAGGGACACTTAGGGTAAAGGAAACTGAACCAAGGCAAAAAAAAGCCTGCCAGTCCTTTTCAGCTGCTGTACATCAGAAGGGATGCAGAAGTAAATCATCCTGTAGGAAGCAACTGAGCTCATGGACTATGGAAAGAACCATATTCATTGCTCAGGAGGTTTGCAGATGTGTTGTGTGACTGGGTTTAGCTTTCACATTGCATTCTGCTTGGGCAGGTGGGATTTGTGGGCAGCCTAAGTCACAGGTATAATGCAAATACAGTGGTGGAAATTCCAGGATGACAGAATACAGCCAGGAAATGACAGATGAACTGAAAACATAGGGTCTGGTTTGCTCTAGAGATCCTTTGCCATATTGATGGATGGAAAGAGAGAGAAACGAATTTGCTTTTCAGCTTCATGGCCTCAGTCCTTCAGAGTCTCAGACCCCACAGTTGGGACCAGATTTTGGTAAGTGCAGTCCTCACCCCTTTTAGAATCTTAAAGATGGAGGATGCCTTTCAAACAGGTTTACCACCTGCACGGCATCTGTTTGCCAAAATAAAAGCTAAGCTCTTAAAACTTTTGGGGTCCTTCTTTGAGACAATACAGGCCAAAGACTTATATTAGAAGAAGACTGTAAGTTTTAAGGAAAAAACAAAACCCCACAACTGAGATTTAAAATCACTGATCACACAACTTCAACTTCACTACTCCAATAGTTAGTTAACCACAGGGTTAAACTTTTATATCTGATTTCCACTCCAAATTTCAACTTCCAACTACTGGATTTTGTTATTTCCTAGGGTCAAGCTCAAAGCTGTCAATTATCAGTGGTTTTGTTCCCCTTAGAGGTAATTATAGCCTATGAGGAAGTTGCTCATTTATCTTTGCTTTGATGAGACAAATACAGATTGCTCCTGGATTCTCTCTGTAAAAGGCATATTTTTCCAGCCCATTTAACCGTGTGTGTTTTCTTCAAACGTCCTCCAACCTCACAACACTTCTGGAAGTATGAAGTCTACAACAGGATTCTGTATTACAGAGGTGTTCCAGACAAGTCCAAGTGTGGGGCTGGTGGTGTCTCACATACATGGAGGTACTGTCACAAAGTCAAGGAGGCTGTTCACAAAAAAAAATATCAAATATACTTTTACCCAGAAGAGCTATTTAGCTCTATTGGCAGAATATGTCATGAGCATCTGCAAGAGAACTGGGTGAACAGTATGATTTTATGTACAGCTACTTTAAAGTAAAGTCATTCTGTCTGGCAGGATTCCAGTTCAGCTCTTTCAAATTATCTGAGGGAGATTTTCAAGGAGAAATGCTTGAGATTCAGGATAAAAAAAAAATCCTATAGCTTCGGGTCAGCAGTAAGAGCACAGTGCCCCTTCACAGTTTCTCCTTCACAATTTTGGGTGCTGCGCACCTTTCTCCTCAAGAAAAGGAGGAGATAATAAACAGCACATTGAACCTGTTCCTGGTAAATAATCACCTCCTTTGAATGGAAGCAATGCCTTATGAGTTCCCCAACGAAGAGTCACATAGTACATGTTACCTGGCCACTAAAATCTGTCCATGGCTGGTGCTGCTGGTATCTAGTGGCGTATGGGGGAAGTAAGGTCTAAGAGAACTTCACAAAGATGATGTTCAGCATAAGCACGCTCTGACTTGAGATCCACATCTGGAACAGCCACAATATGTCAGAAGTTACTGAAGGATCAGGAACTGTGTTTAACACATGTCCTGCTACTCCCTGCTTCAGTTTTGCAGATGAGATTATCTGAATATAAACTAGGAAGGAATTTCATCTTCAGTTCTTATCTAAAGCTTTTGATACACTTTTTAATGGCAAGATAAAAGTGCCTGCACACAAAGTGATACTTTTCTGTCAGATCTGGGAATTAGTGATAAATTCTGATGCAACACCGTAAATAACTGTTTCCATTTAATGATGCTGAGCATGTTAGGCTATGTCAGTCATCCCTTGGAAATGAAGAGGAGATGTGATTTGAAATGGCAAGCTGCGGGTGTCTAATCAATAATCCCATTATGTGTCAAGCAAACCAAATTTGATTATCACACAGCAGCTACAGTCCCCCTCAGTGAAGTTGCGACTCAGTTGCCATTCAAACTCCCAGTCTCAAATCCAGCAGGTGAAACTGGTGGAGGATCATTCAGCTTCCAAATGTGGAGATATCTAGAGGGTTGGTGAGACAGCAGTCCCATAACTGCTGCAAATCACAGGAGATTCTACCCTCTAGTGGAAAAAAGGCAAATATACTAGTGTTCCCTTCTCTTGAAAAATCCTAGTTTCCCACCACTCCTTGAGACATCACTTCTTCTCCAGGCCCCTCGCTGGCTCCTTGCGCTTCTAAGCCCTTTGACATACAAGGCTCCAAGCCTTGGGTAGACTCTTCACTTGTCGTGTAAACCCATCGGGATTACTCAACCCTTCTAGTTTTGCTCTTCTTAGCTCTATATAGCACAGTCCCTCTTGTAGATTGTTCCTTTTCATTGATCTACCCACAAAGGCTCAGATTCTGCCTTGCTCTTCAACCTTGCAACATAACTAAGGGATCTGCACAGGAGTAAGCTGTAAATCAAAGGATGTTGTGAGATCCAACGGTATCTTACCCGTGAGGATCTGCAAGACTTTGTGACCTCAGTCAGGCCACTCAGCTGTTCCCTCGGTTTACTCTGCACATTCACAATAACATCAGTTCAAAGCTGTGTTCTGCTTACTCAATATCTACATAAATGATAATGACACTGGATGCTTTTGGTAGGTGTACATTTAGCAGTTGTGTCAACACCACTGTGAAGCATCCATACACAAGCAGCAGCTTGGACCCATTATGATTCCACCTGAGTCAGTACAAAAACAGATTTTGCTGCAAGCTACCATTTGTGGCGAATCTATATTAAAAATAATGCTACAAATTGCACTAAACAGAGTGCCCATACCTAGCTCTAGGCTGGTTTCAATAAACACATGGTCTCTTTGGAAGTGATACTAGAATTATTTTTCTCCTCTTCTGTAGTGGCAACATGGTGAGAGGTTTGTGAAGATCAAGGGATAAAATGGGCTCATTTACATTTCAGAGACTCCAGCTGGAAGTGTTTCCTGTCGGTTTGACAGCAACACTGTTTACAACCCTGAGATTAAATTTTCTTATGCCTTATGTAAAGCATTAAAAAAGTTCTGACCTTTATTTACTAAATTAATATTCTAATTAACACTGAAAGTTTTAGCCCAAGATAAGGAATTGTCTATTGAATCAGACCTAAGATTTTAAAGAGGTGATGACTAACAGTCCTTTGGGATGTAATAAATCAATGCCTTTTCAGTCATAGGTACTGAAAAAAATGCTCCATGATATATTTTTGTAAACACCACCTTACAGGCAATGCTGCAAAGCATCTGCCTTGGATCATGATATCATGCAGGCGAAAGCCAGATTTCACATTTCAACCCCACACAGGACAAAGTTTTTAGGGAGCTCCAGTCCCAGTTAGGTACCTGCAGACAAGTTCCAAAGCATCCAACAGCCAGCAGCTTCTCTGTCTGTCCCTTCCCTTTGCAAAAAATACTGCTGGCACCATCACCGCTGTGTATGGCTGAAAGAGGAACCTTTGGCACGTTGCAGAGGCATGCGGCCAGCCAGCAGCCAGGACACGGCCACGCTCCCCTTCTTCGGAGCCCTCATACACCAGTCCTAGGGTTGCAGGCCTGATTGTGGTGGGTTGACAGGCACAATACCCCTTGATCCTTGTCTCCACTTGCTGAGCTCTCCTATGGTCTCAGTACTCCTCCCAGCACAGCCAGAAGGCAGGGACAGTTTGTGGAAGCAGCAGAGAAGTGGGGGGGGCTCAGCTGTAATTCTCCTGTGACTTGCAGTGTATTTTGTTCCTGCTGTCATTTGTTTTTTAAAGTTCTCCTATCCCTCAGCAAAGATCTCAGGAGCTTTGTTCCTTCATCCAAATGGGTGTTTTCTCTTTCATTACTTTCTGAAGTAAGGCCTGAGCTTATTTCAGCTCCTGAAGGAACCAGCTGCCCTCAGGAAAGCAGGCAGTTCACTCATTTTCTGACTGTGGGAGGTGATGCTGCTTTTATAATGAGAGGTGTACAGAAGGGGCAGGATGTGTTTGTTACTTCATTCCACAGCTTTCCCCATAACCCCAGTTGAAATCTGAGCATGTCTCCTTCATCCCTTTTCTTCTTTCCATTCCCTAACAACCTGGCTATAACAATCATAGTTAAAACCTAGAAGACGCGAGCAGGATTACACTGTTGTGATTCCAGTTTGGTAACACTGGCCAGAAGAACACATTCCGGTATGAAATGGGTAAGAGCTTAAGGAGCAAAACACGTGTTATGCACAATCCAAAGAGCATCAGCCCTGCTGTGCTTTTCACAAAAAACACAGGTACCGATTTAAAAAAGCCTATGTACGTTGCACTTCCCAAATAGCAGCATTCAGGATATCACGCTCATTTTCTTTGCTAGGTATAGAAAAGAGGGCAAGACCAGACTGCTGTGAACCAGGCAAGAGTTTTCCTATGGACGTCAGTAGGAATCCAGCCTTTAAGCATCTTATTGCTACTCTATTTTTTCTTGTGTAGGAACTGCAAGTACTGATAGCATTTTAATTTGATTTGGAATACTTAAAACTTTGTCTTTTCAAGGAGTGCTAACAGCACCTACTTTTCCTAAGCAATGGCCCCCTGTAATGGGCATGTTTATTAATTAAAAATTTCTCTTAATGTTTCTGGAAATGTTGCCTGATTAAACTTTTTCTCAGAGTCAGAGTGAGTCTTCTAAGGAATCAAAAGGCACAAAAGCTGCACTTTCCTCATGCCGTGTTCATTACAAAGATCCTCATTCAGCAAAGCGCCTTCCAGCTTGGAGTGTATGAGCAAACCCATTAAGACTAATAGGATTATTCCAAGCTGGAAAGGCACATGCTTATGCATCTTGCTGAACCTTAAATGAGACGTGATGAGATTGAAAAGTCTTCAGAGAAAGCCCAATTTGATCAGGTGGCATTTAAGGTACAGCCAGACTCAAAACATGGAGTCCAGCCTGTATGGTAGGATTGCATGAGGGAGGCATGTCACTCTCAGCGGAAGGCATGCTGGAAGGAACACGTATGTCAGCATGTAGGGTCACACGCCCTGTAAAGGGACGGCTCTTTTTTTTGAACCATGTCCTGGTTTCAGCTGAGATAGACAGAGTTCATTTTCTTTCTAGCAGCCAGTATAGTGTCACGTTTTGGATTTAGTGTGAGAATAGCATTGATAACACTCTGATGTTTTCAGTTGCTGCTAAGTCATGTTTAGCTTAAAGTCCAGGATTTTTCAGCTTCCGATGCCCAGCCAGCGAGAAGGCTGGAGGGGCACAAGGAGTTGGGAGGGGACACAGCCAGGGCAGTGACCCAAACTGGCCAAAGGGCTATTCCAGACCATGGGACGTCATGGCCAGTATGGAAACCGGGGGGAGTTGGCTAGGGGAGGCCAACATAGTTGCCCTCTGGGGTTAAACCACAACACATATAAAGTGCCTTCCAGAGCAACGTTAGCTCGGATGATTCTTCCACACCACGTATCACTACCTGGACTGGGAGTCATCTTAAATTCGGAATTCCCTCGGGCTATATTAAGGTGAAATGACACCAATCGATCAGTTAAACATTTTATGACAAAAGCAAACTGAACTTGGGAGGCATAAGAGTAGGCGGTGTGGTTTCTCACAGGAGGAATTTGCATGGAGCTACTTCAGGGAACTGTGATACCCGTGGTAACCATATGCATCAATTCATGGAAGACAGTGAGGAGAGCCCTCCTGTTGAGTCGCGAGGTTCGGAGCAGACCCCTTTGCTGCCTACACTCCCTCTCAGAGAGAAGCCTGGGGGCAGTTGGATCCGCTCCTAGTCCCAGACTTGGTCAACGGTTTATGTCTAAAAGGATGAGGTGTGGGGATTGTGGAAAAGGAAGAAGAGAGAACAAGACAGAGAGAGAAAAGGAAGAGAGAAAGATTTTGCTGGTCCTGGATCCAGCGTTGGTTCAGTCGGCCGAGGGGTCCAGTCCAGGTTGGCTTACGCGCCTGGGGCTTCAGTTTGTGTCCTTTTATTACCCTTCCCCATCTTTTGGGTGGGCACTTGAACTCATTAGGCTAATTAGGTGTCATGATCAGCTTGTGAGCCTTTGTGGGTTTGGGGGTCCTTTGGGGAGTAACTTCCCCTTCCCCTTCCCCACAGATATGACCTTTCGCCATGCATAGTGAGCGAGCTGTCCTGCTCAACATATAGAATCAATCATAGAATCATATCAAAACAGCATATCAGAACAGCATGGTGAGCTGTCCTGCTTAGCACATCAGAACATCATATCAAAATGGCATGGTGAATTGCCCTGCTCAGCATATCAGAACAGCATTATCAGAACAGCATTATCAGAACAGGGAGCTGTGCACCCTCCAGCACCCACTCCCCTTGCTGATGGGTGCTGATGGGGTTCTTTTCACCTGTGGTTCCTTGCTGGGCAGCTGTTGGTTGTTATGCAGAACTTGCCCCACCACAATGTTTGAGACATTAACTCTTTCAGTCTCTCACACCGTGCAACAATAAAACACCTGGGAAAGCTGTTACACAACAGCTGCCCCAACTCCCCTTCAGTTCTCCATACGTTGTTTTTTCCCAGTCTTCCCCAGCAAGGCACCTTTCCAGTTAGACTGTCCAAAACCACTGGTGAAACTCTTCGGAACAGCTCAAATTGCAGATCTGTAGCATGCTCACCTCATACCAGCAAATTCAGAGGGAGCTGCTATTCTTAAATAAAAGGCAGCCTGGAGCAATGTAAGCACTAAGCCTGGGCCCTGCAGCACTACTCCCTGGGCTCTGATCCTGCCAGCACGGCCCTGCTGTGCCTCAGCAAAAGCAGATGAGGATGGGGCTGTGAATTCTCTGATGGATGTCCTGGGGCTAAAGAAGTTTTAGTGGTGATTCATTAGCACATTTCTCTTAAGTCCAGCAAAGTGCATGGGAAGTGCTGTCCTTCAGGCGGAGGTTCTCTGCAGAGCCAGTGGTCAGTAGAAGGTCTGACATCAGTTCCCAGACTGGAGAAAGGATTCGGATTCTGGTTTGCCAGAAAAAAATACAACATTGGGAACTTTATTATTCTATCTTTTCCATTTTTTCTATGACGTTTTCCATGCCCAGTGTTCAGCTATGCCAAAAAAGTGTTGGCAACCTAGATATCCAACAGGACAATTAGCTAACTGTTAATATCCATCTTAATTTAAGAATTCTATGCTTTTTAATGCCAATTCTAGTACTTCCAAGTAGGAACTAACGCATGTCCTCAGACATTTTCATAAAGAGCATTGCGGGTATAAGATTTATATGCTATAGTACTCAGTACACTTAAGAAACAGATAATCCTATTCATCTAGTTTTGCCTTATCAACTTAAATAGGTTCACACATACAAGGTGTCTTCAGTATTTGAATATAGAAATTGCAAAGTGCATACATTATTAATGCTTCTAGGAATAGATCTAGCACTTCATAAAACAGAAGAAGTAAGATTTCAAGGTGGAGGTACGACTTGCTTTTAACAGCAGTGAAAAATCGTATCAAGGAATCTAAAGCAGGTTAATGCTCCACCGAATAAGAGAAGTAGCAAGCTAAGCTACATAGAATATGGCACTATCCCAAACCACGCTTAATAAAGAATCCAAACATTTTGTAGAGAACTCCATAGTTGCAGCTATGTAACAAAACGTACAGTACCCAGAAGCATGAATGAAACCTCCTCACTAAGGCGTCCTACCTCCTCACTAAGACGTCCAGTTGGGTTATACTGGCTAAATCCCACATCCACAAAACTTCTGCCCAGTAGAATTTCTCTCCAGTGCAAGGGAAAATTTCTCAGAAGTGGGCATCAGGCTTGCTGTTGTGCCAATGGAAACAAGCTGGTGCCTCTTGATAGCACCTTATGAAATTCTTAGAGTAACTGGTGTGATTAATTTCTCTTGGAATCCAAGAAAAATGCATCTCCTACACAATGCTCTCTCTTAACCACGAGCAACCTAGCAACTCACCCTTTACTGTAACTCCACCTAACAATGTCACCAACTGTCGCTTTGCTCTTCCATGTAAGGATCTGTAACTCACCTAAAAGCTGCCACCTTCTGCCTCCTTGTTAAGTATTTCCAGCTTTATTCTAAGACATCCAAGAAATCATGGTGAATTATTTGGAGAAATAAAAGGCTGTACTCCATAGTGGTTTTAGTGCGTTCAGTGCACAGTACATTTTATGCTATAATCCACACTTTAACAGGTAAGAAAGTTTAAAACCACAAGCCAACCCTCCCATTAATACCTTTCAGCAGTGTTATATATTATTGGAATAATTTGGTGTTTGTTGACGTCTCATGGAAACCAAAACACAATACAAACAAGCTGTCCAGTGAGCAGCGAAACCAATGAAGGTGAGTATCCTGCACCTATAGGATGGATGTCCCATGATAGCAACTCCTGCACATCCCCCATACCTCCTTTGCTCTTGGACAACCCTGCCTGGCAGGTAGAGGTGCACTGTGGCTAATCTAGAGCAAAACTCATGCAGATTACACTACCCAGTACAAGCAAGCCAGCAGTTGAGCTAGCTATTGCTTAACAGTTTCTAAGGGCAGAGTTTGGTGTCCTGCCCTCAGTAAGGCCACTAATCTGCACAGCTCACCTCTTTCAGCCACCAGTTCTCATGAATCACATAGGAACACAATGACCTTAAATATCCTTCTTTCCAACTGGGCTAGAAGATTTTAAAATTATTGAAGGAATCGCCTAACCATGTAATTGCCTGAGTCTCTCCCCTGGAAAACAGCTTAAAAAAAAATAAATAATCAGGACTAAAGAACTAGAAACCAGCTCCCTAAGAGCCTACTGACAACTGTCCTCATCTACAAATCAACCTATCCTCCCTTCGCCATCTATTAATAGATACACATATGCACACGCACACACACATTCAATTCTAGTGGAATTTTTATTCTTCACTCATACCTTTTCATTGCTGGTACAATATGGAACCTTCCATTTGTTTATGACTTAGAACACAGAAGCTTCTGAAGTGAAAAACTGCTTGCCTTTCCAGAAAAGCAAAATATATTTGAACTGAGCAACAGGAAAAATAATTCAGGCATTTAGCAAATAATAACTGTGTCAGTTTTCTCTTATGGAAGAGAAGAAAGTGTCTGAACAAAGTCAGCCAGTCAAACTAAAAGGCTTATTGATTGCAGGATTACTTTTTTTTTGTGTGTGTGTGTGTGTGATTGGACTTGGGGTTGGGGGAAAAAATCCTGAGGGAGTGGGGAGGGATAAACCCAAGACATTAAAACAGATACAGAAAAATAGAAAGGTAGGTGCATTATCTGAGCAAATAAGACATGGAATGATTAAGTGGGAGAAAAGTTATAAGGGACAGCCAGCCTCTGTTAGGGGTCTAGACTTGGACAACAGCTCTGAAGGATTAGGAAAGAGCTTAAGGACACCCGAGGAGATGATTCTGTGCCCTCTGTTCCCTGTAGGAACTGCTTACCGATGTGTCCCCACACCGCCTGCAGCCTCCCCACAGGCTGCAAAGACCCTCCAAAGGGGTCTCTTCCACTGATATGAGGGAATGGATGATCTGTATAGTAGGTTACCTTCCGTTTCTCAAACCAGTTCCTTAAGTATTTTTAGAAAGAAAGTCCAATTCCTTTTTTGCCCCTTCATTTTCCATGTCGCATTCACTCTCCCTAAGTTGAAATGTGTCATCAAGCATTGCCATGTATCAGGAAAGGGGACTGCTCTGTTTAAGTTCCCAGCAATGCATAGGTCTAAGCCATGAAGAGGGAACCAGCATTTTGTTGCCTGGCAACTCAAAATAAGTGTCAATAATAAGACCCACAGGGTAAAATTTTCCGAAGCACCTACCTGCTTTAGGAGCTTAAGATCCATTTGTGGAAATTGCTTAGGAGTCTAAATTCTACTGAAGATTCCTATTTGACTTAAGAATGCCTTAAAAAATTGCTTTTTAATTTCGGGTAGTGTTTGAAACATGGGCCATGGGCTAGCATGGAAACGTGACTGGGAATATAGTAGGATTTTCCAAAGCATCTTACCCACTTCTGTACTTCCATATATCCCTTCAGCCATTTATCTGCATCCTTTCTTTACAAATCTTTTCCTCCAGACTCCTTACTGGCAGAGTTCAGTCTGAAAATTATATCCCCTTATCCTTGGAGTTGAATAGAGTTTATCTGTACAGCAAACTTTGGTTTGATTTGATTTTTTTTGTGTCTGTCTGTGTTGGTTGAAAGCAGAGGTTTAAGGAAGCTGAATAGTCTGACATGCCAATATGTGACAGCTGCCTCCTGGTAAAACAATCCATCAGGTCCTTGCTTGTGCCCATTTGCAAAGATTGAACACACAGTGATGAGTTTCCAAAACACAGCATGTGGCTTTAAAGCCATGAAATCTACTCTCCTGCTGTATACTGAGAGTGCTGCAGGCACGCAGGTATGTCAATTATTTTCCCCGACCACCTTGTGAAACAAACTGTAATCCCTGAAACACTCTGACACTGTACCTACACAGTTCCCGCTACAGAGAGAACAGCCAGGAACATACCATGTATTACCTTCCTACACACCCGTTTATTTATAGCATAATTGGCAGAGCACAGCTATTGCAAGAATAAAAATGAAGCGTATGTAAATCAGTTTCTCTCCCCAAAAACCAAAGATGTCTTTGCAGCCACTAAGGCATGTGCAATACAATAGATTCAGTCAGCTGGGATAATCCGTTCAAGTTCAGGGCCAACAGGTCCCATCTGGGCATTGAGATGATAACATGGAAGATACTGTGAACAGCATATGCTAGGCTAATGGCAGAGACTCGGGTCCCATACCTAAGGATTTGAGAATAAAGAGGCTAGCTAAGTATCCGATGCCTACTCTGCCCACCTGGGAGCTAAGAAACATTTAAACCCTTGCTTTCTCTAATGTACCCACTTCACCTCTCCCTAATACTTGACCTAAGAAGCGAAAAAAAGCCAAGCACAATCATGAGAATTTAATTAACAGCAGAGGAAAAACACAATGTAATGCCAAGATTTTGCATAGTGTTCATAAAAGTACTGTGTTCTAGTGAATTTTCCTTCTCTTGCTAGAACTGATAAACATATAACAATGCACCATAAAAGTGAGCAAATCTCCTTCCCTATCCAGTCTGGCATCTACATGCAGCTGCAAAGATAGATAGTGAGAAGGCTTAGACCCAGCTGGCAGAAATGTCAGGTCTTTCAGCTCTGTATCTCTATTATATCAAATACAAACAGCATTACCTCCTAGCTGTGCCAGTCCTTGGGAAATACAAGTATTTGGATGGAGAAAGATTGGATAAATCTAAGCCTGGACATGGCTGGAGAAATGACAAGGAAGCAGGACAAAAGGAGCCAGAAATAACTTTAAAAAGCTTGCTTTCACTATGTGTGACTAGCTAACACGTTTATCTCTCCCTTTACATGTACCTGATCTAAAGATCACTAGAAGCTGCTTTCTGAGCTCTTTATTGATGAGCCCGTCTCCTATCTACATAGGACCAAGACATCACACCCACCCTCAAATAGAGGCAGGCAAGAACATCTGCCCACTTATTATCTAAGATTAGTTTAAAACCAAAAACTTCTGTGATGTTTCTTTCTCCACAGCTGCTGGAACCAACACCTTTCTACAGCAAATGTCCCCAGACACAGGTCAGGGTAAATCATTTGGGAAGAACTGAGTAGTTCTTTTTACCTTTGTATTTGAAAACAGGGTATGTAACATTCAACAGTCCATTTAGGCTCAAAACACCTTCAATATTTAACAATACAGGCTGAATCTTTCTTCTTTTGACTCGCTTGCGGTGGCTTCTCACTCAATACAGAAGGCAAGGGAAAGCAGCAGCCCGAGGGACAAGACCTCCAGGATCTGCTGTTCTCTCAGGGGAACCACTTTGCCCCACATCACGGGAGTAGATGTGTTACCTAAAGAAGCTGACACTGATTCTTCATGCCCCTGCTGTTTTAGGATAGACTCTTGCTGTAAACACAAGAGTTTTCTTGGCAGTTTGCTAATACCTATGAAACTCCCTGCTGAAGTTGGCTAGAAAGGTCACGAGCTTCAACATGCTCAAGAAAAATGAACAGTTCATTTCAGAGCACTCTCAAACTAAGAATTAAGAGCTTTTTTAGCTATCCCCAAATCCAAATCCTTAAAAATTAACTAAGAGGGACCAAAACAAAGAAGGGTATTCACATAAAGCTTCTGCCTGAACGGTCACGGAGTGTGATGGTGCTCTGAGGAGGGATACGGACAGATTGACGAGTACCTGTTCTGCATCCAGCCTCAAACTGGAAATGCTTCATTTTCTGATACGCTGGGGAGAGCTATAAAGAAAAGACAAATATGATTTCATAAGCAAATTGTTCTTTCAATACCGGGTTTCCTCCAGTTCCATACTCTGATATCTTCTACGTAAGGAAAAGTCACAGTCCATACACTTGCATACACATGCTTGCACACAGTTTGCCACCTACCACAGAACATGGGAAGCCTGGAAATCCTGATTTCAGGGATGATTTTTGCCTCCATCAGCACAAGCCAATCCATCTCAAATCCCCACACTGCCAGGACCACAGATCCAAGAAGTTTAATTACTCATCAGGCTACTGGGAGCCCTAGCAAACCCCACAAGCCCCTGCTAGGTTCTACCTGGCATAGGGAACCCCAATACCCCAGAAGCTCCTGTGATTGATTTCCACAGCTACTGAGCCTGGAGGTTTCAGCCAGCTTGTGAAGAAAAGGGTCTGGAAAGGAGAGTGAGAGATGTTTTGAAAGTTTTGGGTTTTATAAAACTGAATGCTGTGAGGCTTTGGGTGGGGATTCTCCTAACCAGCTCCAGATCTCGTCTCGGAGAGCGTGTTGCTGTGACCAAGCAGTTTACTTTGAGTTGTCTTCTAGTGGTGGTGAAGAGCAACCTTCTCGGCACAAAAGGCCCAGGAAGACTGAGACTGCTTGGAGTCAGTTCAAAGACTTCAAGGGTACAGAGACTGAGCTTTCTCCTACATATGATCTTTCCAGGCTGCATAAAGGCATGTTCCTCAAATAGCACGTGGGAAGTTGCTCATCTGCTGCTAGAGGTACTGTGTACACCAGCAGCAAGCATCACTTCTCAGAGAAGCTGAGTACTAGAGCCGTGGGAAACTGTGCTTGGAGAGCAACTGGGTGTTGGTCCAAATTCGTCTTCTTGAATGTCTGGGACCACGAATACTCTGTCATTTCCTTTCAATATTAAGCTAAAAAACTGAGAACTTAGGTGCCTTAATTAATTGTTCTATGTTCCTTTAACTAAACTGAGAGTAAGAGGGACAATAAAGCATCACTGTACTTTGCCATACAATTGCAAACCCAATAAATTAACAAAATTACTCTCTGGAAAGCCGTAAGTTGCTTAAAGACCTTTAAGGCATCTTTATCAAAACAATGTTATCAACAGAAGTTCTTTCTGACCCCAATCTTCATACACAGAATTCCAAGCTCTCAGAGAAAAGCCACGTCTGCCAAAAGCCAAGCAACAGATGTCACGCACGTAATGCTCAGGGATTGGTGTCTGTGCGTTCATTGCTTGCAAAATAGGATGGTCACTTTTTCCTAGGGTAGGCATTTGACAAACTAACTGTCACCAGCAACGTCCTCATCTGCATTCTTCAATACGACCAGAAGCTACTTCTCACGCATTCTTGAAATAGAGCACCCGGCAAGAACTTTCCAGTGTGAAATCCCAGCTGGGGTTAATTCAAACTGACTCTCAGTCTGAGAACTTCTATGAATTCTCAGGCTCTTCTGTAGGACACTCCACTGAGAACCCAGAACAGTATCTCCTAGATAAACAACCAGCTTTACTTAAACTGGTGTTAGTCACCGGACCCCTGTGCACATTAGTTGACAGCTGTATTTTAAGATAGGGAAGCTTCACTTAACACTAGCCCAAAGAAGGGCCCAAAAGAAGTGTTTCTAGAGAAATGCGATAAACCAGAACCAAAACAGAAACCCTCAAAACAAACCTCACACTGTTTGCAAACAGGACTAACCCTTCCTTGTTTACTGAATAAATATGTACCAATCTACTGATCTGTAAATATATAGAAGCTTTTCTTAAAAAAAAAGGAAAAATAATCCTTTGTACTTACATGGCTCTAGTTGATCCTTACCCCTAGGGGATTAAACACATTTCTCTCAGTTGCAGTCACATGGTTTCATAATGAAAAGGAATTTAACAATAAATTCACAATGTAGTGTTTCAGGCCAACATTACAAGCAATCATGTAAGCAAGTGGTGTAAAACTGGAATTCTACCCAAGAAGCCATGGATTAATAGGAGACCAGCCAGTTACTTGAAGAGGTGATTAAAGAGGTCAACAAGTATTCTTGTCCACCCGGCTCGTATTTTCCACTTACCTGAAAACTCCAGCCTTTCCTTCACAACTATACTCGCAAATGTGTTTACTCATATTATTTGGAAGTTAAAGTACCTTATGTATTTAATATCATTCAAATGAGGCCTTTCTATGATACTGAAAAGCCAGTTGAAGAAGACTCGTTTTGGAGTTTTAGAAAGCAGGCATTCTTTATTGCAGCGCTGGATGCACGGGGGATAATTCCACCAAGCGTGCATGCCACAGCTTCAGCACAAACAGGTTATATGGAGTAACAATTACATATTAATCAGATTAGTATCCCTATACATAGATATTATTGTAACTGATTATCATAGTACTGCCTACGTCCGATCCTGCGCAATGAAGAATTCGTTTGAGTCAAAGGGCTGCTTTTACGACCGCCGACCCATGGGAGATGCTGTTGGCTGTCCTTGAAGTCTTTGTTCTTGTCCTTGTCCTTTGATCGGGAAGCTTAACGCAGTTGCACTCACTTGTGGACAGTTTCAACACTGTTTTCATCTAGTGTACAGGAACATCTACTCATAAGAGCAAAGAACTGGAAAACTTATGAGTAACGACCTCTACTAGTTAATTGCTTGGCTATACTTTTGTCTATTGTCTCAGTCATAGTGTTAGTGTAAGATTTCTAATAATTATTTACCAAATCTCACTTTTACAGTCATCTAACAACAAACCAGTTTCCACGGCTGCTACAAAATATTAAAACCATCAAAATATTTAGACATACCATACAGAATGTATGGGAGTATGCTATCATCGACAAGGCATACATATGTGTATATCTTCCCACTTAAATGGCAGCCTTTGAATTAGCAACTTTCCCCTCTGGTGAAGCGAAATGCTCACAGGATGCATTCCTCTACTGAAGCCACACTGAACCTCCCAAGCCAAGAATTTTCAGGCTGAAGAGTAAGGCTTAAACATAAGTGGTCTGAGAGGCTACAAACATCCCTTACTTCATCTCCAGGCAAGAGAAGGTGTCTGCCTCATTAGGACAATGAGACCTATTTTGGGAAGCATTAGAAGACCCCTGGCTTAACCTTTTGGAATATCCTTATTGCAACTGTTTTTGAGGCTTCATTCAGTTACTTCAAAAGCCAAACCTTACCTAAACTCCGCTGTGTTTGAAGATATCAACATTTTATACCAGTGACCTTTCATTCTCTCCTTTTCTTAGTGAGTATTAAATGCTTCTCAATCAGATTTAAATTTACTTCCAATGTCATCTAGACTAACAAAATTAGCTACCACTGCCTTAACTTGATATTCAAGCACAAAGCTATTTTAATAAATGTCAATGAGCAAATTAAATATTTGAATTTTGATGTTGGTCTCCAGAAGCAGAAGAGATTTAAGGCTCATCTAAGGAAAAGTGTGATTAACATTCAGGTCAGACCCAACCAACAAAACCTGCTGAGTGTTCAGCACTGACACATTCCTAGTGACTTTTGGAAGTGCTAGTCATAAGATCTGTTTGCATATAAACATATGTGACAAAACTGACAAGTCAATTGTGTATAATTTAAACATTTGCAGATTACTACAATGTGGTTATCACTGAATTGGTGACATGGATGCTGTTGCTATGGGAGCTGGATTGATGTTTATATAGCGCAGGAGGCATTTGCCCTACCACGGAGTCCAAAGCATACGTGAGGTTGCTTTGTAGTAGTCCAGCTTTATACTTCATTTGACTGTGGGCAAATTCTGTTCAGGACATTGAAGGAAACAAGGCTTGACCTTCGCCTGCCTTTGCTTCCCATATGAGCCCTGCAATCGTTTTATAATTTCTCTAGTATATGCCAGGTGGCAACATGTCCTACACACCAGCTAACTTTGCAGGTTTGCTCAAGGTATTCCTGGCTTACCTGGACCCTTTGACACCTGGCATTGCAGTTACAGACTAGCTGTGTATAGAAACAGGGCCTGTCCTGCGGTTTCGGGTAGCCCACAGCCTGGTAAGAAGAGCAGAAAACAGCTAACACAGCATAACGCAGGTACCCAGGTCAGCTCACTGGCCCACGTCACCCCATCTTCTTATCACGTACGACAATACGACACAGACCTGGCGGGAAGGACTAACATTGCAGCACTCCAGCCAACACAGCAGGAAGAAGGGATTCAGCAGGACACTGGCAGAGACAGGACTGCAGTCTTGAATTCCCCAGTCCTGCCCAGAAAGCCAACATTGCTCTGAGCAGGGCTCTGAGAACAAAGTCAGGAAAGGCATGAATATCCAGAGGGTGGCAGGACATGGAAGGAAAGCATGTTTGGCGTGGAGTTTAACACGTCACATTGTGTATACAGAACTCGCTACATGAACAGCCTTTCTACTGCATTCTCTCTATTATCCCTCCCACATTAATCAGCAAGCTCCACAAAGTCAAGACAAAGAGACGTAGATTTGATCAGATCTTTGATTATCACTGATAGAAGAGTGCAAACAAACACACAGCCCTGTGACAAGGTAAACCAAGGATGTGATTGATATCGTAAACAAACAAATAAGAGATGGGGCACTGCAGATGCAAAATTCCATTTGTGAAGAAGTTAACAAGCAAAAAGAAAGCACTTTTACCTGGAAAACTCCATGACCAAGGCACATAAAGACAGTCATTTGCATGTTAATAAATTGCAGTCTGAAAGCAAAAACCTAATGAAAAAAGCTGAGCACAAGAGGAGTACTGCCATCCAGAGCACCTCTGTGCAAGTTAAAGGAATGCACACACCCCCACACACACACCCCCAGCACCTGTATTAATGGCCTGGGGCCTTGCTGTTGATTACTGCTGTTCCCAAGTAATCACTGGGGTAACACTGTGGGAAGTGGCTCTGATGGTGAGAAGCCACTGGACAGTGGGTGCTGCAGCCGCAGATAAGCCCTTAGGAAGACTAGTACTAAAAGAACAAAGAACAAAATAAACCCAAACCCTGGCCACCACCTCCACTTGAAAGAGGAAAGAAAAATGCTCTCAGCAAAAGTGCTGTTTTGAATTCAACCCTGGTTATTAACATGATCACCCTGAGTCTCAGTCACTGTAATTCACCATTCAAACAGAGCAGACTTATGCAGAGAAAGGAATGCTATGGTACGGCAAACATTTGCTTTCCATCCTCAGATAATCCTACCCATGTGTCATTGAATTCAGTGCACCAGAAAATTCTAAATTTCCCATTAGACCTAATATTGTGGGCTCTGGGGTCAACCTGTGCTCTCTGTTAAAAGACTGTAAATTCAAAGGCTTCAGTGAAGTCATCTCAGATTTATGAAGGCACATTTGTCCTTGTGACTCCCTGAACTTAATGCCAATTGAGATAATTTTGTGCGTTTAAAAAAAAAAAAAAAAGAGAGAGAAGCTATGTTATGATCATTTCAACACCGATTTATTTGAAAAGAAGCCCTGAAAAGAAGTCTTCAGAGAAAACGACTATTAAGACATCATTAAAAGAGCTGAGAAATTAGAAAGAAAATAAAGAGTTGAAGGATGCTCAATTAAGAGACATTCTCATACAGGCTTTGATATGAGCTGGCACTGACAGAGACTATGGTATCTAACCGGTAGGGAAGGCTTTCTGAAAAAGTGGGGAATAGCAGAGCCAGAAAACAGAGGCAAACAGTTTTACTATTAACTTCAATTCAGTGTGCAGAATTTTAATTGAGGTGCCAAGTATAAGCAACAGTGCCTCCTAGCCTCCCAGAGTGAGAACTGTCCCAGGGCTTCAACCTCAGAAACAAGAGGAAACAAAGGTAAAGAAAATAGAAAACTACAAAACAGAATGGAGAGCACATAGCTGATCTCTCGTATCATATGTCTGAACAACCTCGTATCTATCCCATCTGAGCAGTGCCACCAAGAGACCCTAACACACTGCTTCTCCTCCAGAAAAAGAACACACGAAAACCACACGGGACCATCACATGGGAAGCATTGGGTTGGTTTCAGTGTGGTCTCCATGTCTTTTACCAACTCCTGCTGTTACATTATATAAATGCCAGAGATATTACATGCATTCATTATTTCCCATGCCAAAACTTTGGAGGTGCCAGGCTGAGATGCCAGGAACCATGGGTTTAGGGTGCAGAACAGGGGACTACTAAGTTCCCACAGACTGCTGGAGCCCCCAGGATATCCCCACTCCTGCAGCACTTCCCTGCCCAACAACTGCGGACCTTCTAGCCATAGCAATAACCAAGGCAGTCATCCTCATTTAGCAGGTTGGCTACCCAGCCTGAGAGTAGCAAAAATAACAAAAAGTCCTCTATATCACCTTGTCTTCAATTGGCCGTGTTGAGTTTGATCCCAGCACAAAACTATAAAGGATGAGAAAGTCACATGAAAGAATGTAGTTATGGGGAATCTAAATTCAGCATCCTTCTGAACACTAAAAAAAAGAGAATATCTCAAAGTTTTCTGATTTTGACTAACCGAAACACATTGCAAAGCTCATTCCCATCTATTTAACTTATTTGGCACCGCGTTTAAGACTCCTTGATACTGATGTGTCTTTTCAAATGAACTCAGCTATATAATAATAGGCCAAATGTGTCAGCTGCTGGGAAATCTCACGATGTCCTGCCTATTTTTACTTCTTTTAGTATCCTTACTAATTTAAAACACTATCATTCATAATAGCATGTTATTCAAATTTTAACAAGAACAACCCTCTCAGAGGCTGGTATTTGGTAAGATTCTCTCATACCCAATTCAGTTCAATTGAACAGCAATAATGATCACTGCCAGGACCAAGGTTACGACAAGCAGGTATTTAACATGGAGCTCAGGGTCTTGACTGCTTGCATGTTACCAAACAACTATGATCTACCTACAGTTAGTTTATTTTTTAAACTCTAACAGTAAGTTTGCATCTGAATATTTTCTTGCCAGAGGAAAGCATCCCTGGGCAGCATGTTTAATACAATTGAGTTTGTTGATTCGCAATTTGTTATTCTTCTTCTTTGTGTTCTAAGCTTCTCTGCCTGATCATGCATTACCTCCCCGTGGGCAATGCCCACCGAGTACATAAAGCTGTGATTCAAGGTGCTTGATAAATGTTAGTTTGATCCCAGGATATTTGGTTGAAACACCTGCCACATGAAAATAATTTGCATCTTTTTCTAATGCCAGAAAAAGATCTGTTACTGTGGAAGCTGAAGTGGAGCCAACGTAGATACATCTGCCTCAGCTTAAGAACAGAATGACTAAGGTTAAAATGATAGCTGTTCATTTTGGCTGGGAAGAACAAAAAACTTTGGACCTACTTTTTCCTGAGTCCTTCTTAGCACTTTCTATGTTCTGGGTGTGGCCAGCAACAGACCCATTTCAATAGACTGTAACACAGTTTGGTGGGGTACTCGCATATATCACGACAAGTTGCAGGACCTGTATCAATCCCTTCTGACTTCATCAGCCCGTGAGATAATCCTAAACAATCCAGGGGAATGGTGGAAATTCACTACCTCAGGATATCAGAGCAAGGACAAAAAATTTGGAGATATATTCTTAAGGAACCAGTACTATGATGGCAGTGTTATGGATGACAGGTCAGATTTTAAACATATCTAGGGAGTCTATAGATGCTAAAAGATGCCGAATATGAACTTCAAAGGCACTGACGAGCCTAATTCACATTGCTCTCGATTTTCTGACTGTAAGCGTGAAAGAAACCCACCCCCAAAGACATCATAGTCTCAATAAGATGGGGAAGAAAAAGCTTGACCACTCATGTCAGTGCAGTGTCAGGAACGCAGACACAGAGATTTTGGGGCCAGATTTAGGGTATTCAGGCACTGAACTGCCAGTACTCTTGAACTAAAGGATTTGCCAAGTTCCCAAAGGCATTATATAGCAGAGTCATCAAATATCACATCTTCTCAAAACCAAACCAGTGCTTCCTCCAGGCTTCCAGACAAATCTCTGGAGCTTGAATCACACCAATGTGCCTACATACAATCTACACCACATATCCTCCACACACACCATGGAAGCAGACCGTCCAGGAGACGGCTGGCATTTTTCATAAGCATTATCTGTATCACACACTATTCATTTGAAGAATTTAAGAGGATTTTTCATGTCCAGAGTGAAATTAGCTGTGAATTAAATATAAAGATGAAAACATGGAACACTGTGCTGCATATAATGGAATTGTCGTTGAGGGATTAAATGTAGCAGCACAGCATTTATATGTACTACTGGCTCAGGGTTTTTTTTCAGGTTTTCTATCTTCCATCCAGCTCTGCCAGGGAGAAAATTCTTAACATTTGGCACTTTGCATAGGTCAGCATTTACTGGTTTTCTGAGGCAAAGTCAATGGATTTGTTTCCCTCCATTTACCTGAAATACTGTTATATGTTTATCAGTTTAGTCATTAAAAAAGTAACATTCATCTCCACAAAGAACTGCACTGTCATTACAATAAATGAAGAACTAAGAACTAAAGACTGGAGCCGGGGGGATATCCTAGATAATTTGGGGATTTTTTTCATTTACAATTTCTGAGATTAACTCAGGTATGATGTACATGCATCAGTTTCCACGGGCAGCACGTTCGCTGTAGATGTCTTTCCTCAGCAGATTTTTGTGCTAAGATTATCTGATTCTCAGACATCAAGTGGAAGAGCTGGACAGGGTCTAACACCCATGGTGAAACACTAGCACCTGACAAAATTTTACCTCTAAATGCTGTTATATTGTCAAATCTTTTGGCCGAAGACCTTCAAACACTAGGTATTTATCTGTTGCAATATATTGATAAGGAGAAGTCCACCAAATACTTCTAATAATGGCCATTCTTCCTCTCTGGGGCAGAGGAAATACGGTCCTGGACTGCATCTTCAATTCACAGGGCTTTTCTTACAGTGGTATCAGTGTGACTGTAAGGAAGTATTTGCAAATATTCTGCATAACACAACATTACCCGTTCTCTTGGCATCTCAGTCACTGCCTGGGATCTGCTTTTCAAAGCTCTGAATTACCTCAAAATCTTGCAAGTACTCCTTGAGGTAGAAGTTCCCTAAAGGTGGCTTGGGTACGACTTTCGGTGTAAGACAAACCTCACAGCACAGGGCCGTTGCACCAGCCTGAGGGGCTGCTACATAGATGTGTCCACCAGCCTTGCTAATGGGAAGTGTGCAGCCACTTCCAGAGAAGAAGCTGGCAGAAAAAGCACATACCAGGGTAGGACCCAGCTCTGCAAACGGCCAAGTCATCCAGAAAAGCACAGCAGCTGTACCTCCCCACTGACGTACCGCTGCACGACTACCAGACCATAACCCCGAGGTGGGTCAGATGTGGAGAATGGCAAACATTTATAGCCTGCCAGAAGGTGCTTCAGACAGAAAGATGGCTTAAAAGATGCCTCCTTCCACTGAACTTCTCAAGTATCATCACTGATGTGCTAAACCTTCTGTTTATAAGCTGTTGGGTGACGCGGCTCACTTCATCAACACTCCCTAAAGCATTGGAAGACAATAACGACTGTTTATAGTAGGACCCTGTAACAGACATAGGGGCTGTTGTCAGTTCTGCCTGAATTTGTTCACCTGGAGAGGTGGGAATAACAACCCAAGCAGGACAGAAAAGAAGAAAAAGATCTTTTCTGTCGGAAGACATCAAGAAAACAGAAGTACTTTAATAATCAAAATGACTTTGGTTTAATGATTTCACTTAGACAAAGTTATTTCTTCTTAACCAGTTATACTAATGTTCATGTCTGTGGTAAAGAAAAACAAGGGACAATTACAGCATGCCTAGGGTTTCTTCAGGTTTTGAAACCTTTGAATATTTATTGCCACAGAAATGCAAAATGCTGGTGGTGAAAAACTAGAACCTTTAAATTCGATGCTTTAAAATTGTATGTAATGTCTACTCTGAGGTGGTGCTGGCCAAGCTACTATCTACAAAGCTTTCCAAAAGCCACCAGTTGCCACTCCATATACCTATTAGAGATGGTAGCGCTGTTCAATTTATTCTCGGTTTGCATTACCTTGTGTTTTCTTACAGAAGCTGTGGCTGAGCAAGAAGGAACAAGGTTTTTCGCCTTGTTCTGGCTACTGTAGGACCCATCCAGCAGGCAGGGATCTCTTCTTTCACCAAAGGACCCAAGACCCCTGGCTTTAAAGCAGACCGAATGGATCCCGTTGTTAAGTGCCACAGTGCCATCCCATGCTGTGAAGTCCCACGTCTGACCCTGTACCCAGCCTGCTGAGTTTGAGGGAAAAAAAATTGAAATTGCACAAAAGCAAACCAAAAAACCCCAGTTTTCTGCTGGCTTAGCAAACTGGTTGGGTGCATGGGAGGTGTCAGGACCACACGGCGAGGGAAGAGTGGCAGAAAGAACAGGATTGTTGTGATTAGATTGATCTGTGCTACTATGGATTTCCAGCCATAATATACTCAGCTGGATGAACCTGACTGGGGAGAACAGGGAGAGAGAGTCACCGGGTGGGTGTGAGACTTGGAGTCTGCAAGGGGCGCAGAGAGCAGCTGCCCGCCAGCACTTCCACAGATAAACTGCAGGGATGACTGAAAGAAGACATGTAACCCCCTAGGAATTTTGTTTAAAAAAAAACGAGGATGCCCCAGAAAACTCCTGGACTGGAATAAATGACCTGCCCTGAAAGGGCTCTGTGGACAAATCAGAAATTTACTTTCTGAAATTTAGTTTACTTCATCCAACAGTCCTGAGAATTTTAGGGCCAAAGAGGGAAAAAGCAAGGAGGAGATGACTGAAGCCAAGGCAAATAAAATATTACAGAGAGGAAATGGAAGAAGCAGCTAAAAGTACAAGCCAGGGAAAAAAAAAAAAAAAAAAAAAAAAGCTCAATACAAAGCTTGACCAGCAGCAAGGCAAATTTCTTGATGAATCCTGTCCAGCATAGGGTGTCTTCTCTTCCCCTTTCCGCTCAATATATCCGCAAATCTGCCCCAAGGATGGGTCAGTGTGTGTGTCGGGGGTCCTGCTGCACATTCTGGTTATCAGCTGCAGGGGATCATCACCTCTGCAACACGGCTGTATGCCAATATGCCTGCTGTGGCAGCACATACCCCGGCACGATGCTGGCCAAGTTTTCCCCTGTTCCCACCAAACACCCTAATAGCAGGCCATTAAAATCCAACTTTTCCAATCTGTCCAATGCCCCAAGTGAAACAGCCACACATCTGCTTTTAGGGCATTAGTGTGGGATGCAATCAGCTCAAATTTATATCCCAGGCTGAGCCAGTACAGGAATTGAGCCCACATCTCCCCGTCCCTGGAAGTTCCCCAGGTGCCGAACGTATGACTGGTTCACAGCAAATCCCCTCTTCCAGCCCTACCAGAAAGAATCCCCCATCCTCCTCCTCTGCAAACCGGGAAATATTTCCTGAAAACACTTTTGTCACTAAAATTATACATCTATCAAAAAAGTATTGTCTGCTTTTTTTCCGAGCAGAAATATTCCCAGCGATATGATCTAGTCTGTCCAACTGATAGATTTACCTTACCCTGTCTTCTCATTTATTTCATACCGCTGATTTCTGAAAGTCTCTCATTGCCAGTATTTCCTGCTTCCAGATGGTCAGTAAATAGCACACAAACAAAATAACCCTTGAATTTTCACATTTCCATCTCCAGCAACTATTTATCCTGTGTATCAAACACGTCTTTGATTACATTCTCAGTGGGACAATAAAATTATCGTCTCTTATTAAAATCTGATGATGCGCACAGGGAAAAAAAGTGGCAATTGCACAGCATATCTGTTCGAGAACTGTGATAAACTCATCTGTGATGACTTCCAAACAGAGAAAACAATTTCTGGAGGTGGAAAACAGCTCTGTCCGTAGGTTGCTATTAAGAGTGCTGTGGCTTGTACCAAGCTGCCTTTTAAAAAGTAGTAGGCTACTGCACTGAATGCTGATCTTTGCCCATAGACTTTTTTTTCAAATTGTGCTCCATCTGGAGCAATAAATTTCTCTTTCCTCAAACATTAAACCTTCTTTAATCCTACAGACTAAACAACAGGTGGTAGATTATTTTTCAGAATTAGCAGCCAACTGCTAGAGCAATTCTCAGCCCAATTACTTTGGTTTGAGGTTTGAATTTCATGGTTTAATGGCAGCCTACATTTCTTACCAGTAGAAACCAACGTCAATCCTCCAAGACCTGTGTCCCCATTTCCCCAGCCCCTTCGAAGTGAAGACAACTTCACAGCCCTCATTTTAAAGGGAAATACACTTCCTGGCATTAAAACCCCTAAAGTCCCATTGCAAAATACCAAACTATAGGAAAGGTTTTTCAAAAGCATTCTGAATTTACCTAGCGTTTCGTCCCACTGGGCGTCAAAAAAAATCACCCTTTTATTAAAATGGAACACATTTAGACCAGCACTCCATAGAGATAGATAGGACATTATTTTGCCTGCCTAGGGAAATATACAAAATATGAAAAAAAAAATTCCCTATGTCAAGTTGACACTAATAATGAAATTGCAAAACCACAAAAACACACCCTAAACTACACGCACAGTGTCAGCTCAAGTCAATTTAATATGTCATATGACTTGAATTCTTTTGTGCTAAATTTGATCAGTAATCAAAATAAAAATCACCAAAGTAACACATGCTTCTAAAATTCATTTCAGGCTAGAAGACAGGAACTTTTCAGTCAGGACTTGTCATGATTGTCATGAAAACACCTTAAATCTGGACTTTTTTTTTTGAAATTCTGCAGCTGACTTCTTGAAAACAGACCTTTGTTCCCCAAACTTTATGTTTCGATAAGCTGGTATTTTCTGATTTAAAATATTTGAGAAAATCCTGACAAGCTCTAATGCTAAGCGCTTCTGAAAAATTCCAGTACTGAGTGATTTAAACCATTATCCCTGAGTGATATAGGTGCGTATTTTTAGAACCGGCAGTTTTTACACGAATGGCCATTACAGGTGCTGCCATGGGAACAGGCTAGCAGCCCGCTAACGTTAGATAGTCCAGGCAGCCGCTAAGCCATGGGCATCTCCCCGCTTCCTCTCGCCCTTTTAGATCGGATTGTAAGGTGACCTGTTTAAGGCAGTTGTCTTGTTCGTCCCCAGTGAACGCAGGCACCTCTGGGGGCATTTCATCTCATCTGTCAAACGCTGATCTCGTGACGGGGCCATTCAGCCTCCTCCGCATCAACCGCAGAAGGAGGGCGGCTGCCGGGTTTGGACAAAATGCCGTAATACCTCCACGGCTGGCGGCAGAGAATGTGGATCACTGCGGGGGGGAATTAGCAGATCCATCGAACGAAGGCCAACACGCTCTCTTGCAGACTAGTTGCCCCCGTGGCTAGTTAAGGGGAAGCAATTGCTTGAAAAAGGCTCATCTAAGATTAAGGTGAAGATAAATGGAAGATGACAGGAAGAGCCAAGGCTATCTAAGGCCAAAGTTTTTCAGACAGTGATACATTTCCCTGAGAGCCTCCCTTCAATTTCAGTTAAATCTACCTCCACCCTACCCCTGCAAACAGAGAGAACCATCTGCCTTGTAAAGTTCACCTCCAGACTTACAGATTTCTTTTAAGTATATTTAGACACAAGAATAATTAAGGCATCACTATATATTGAGTGTGTTAATTGAAAAATCAGGGACTATGCACTTAACTTTAATTAGCAACTGTTCAGTATTTACTTAGGAGCTTGTCATGCTAGAACTTGTTTCGCTTGCTGCCAAAGATATTTTTGCCACGCGTATTTTCCATGTTGGTTTCAAATAAGGGGAGGACGTGGTGTATCGCCCAGGGATATATACATTAATGCAGCAGGCATAATTTCTGATATCATTCTAGAGAAGAGCAACAATGAAGGTGCCATGATTATTTTTGCTCTGCTCGAGCACAAGACAAACTCCAAGCCTGACTGTGGCTGTTTGCCAAACACATTCAGCCTCTCCTCCCTCTCCAGCCTAACGCTCTCTCTCGAGCGCCCGCAATAACAGCCCCAGCTGGTTCCAGCTCAGACCCACTCACCGAGCTGCGGCTGCTCTGCCCTCCTGGCTTGCTCCACTGGCAGCCCCCAAAACACTCCTCCTCTCTGTGTCCTTGCCATATGTGCTCTGGTCCTGCTCTGCCGCGCAGGTTCTTCAGCTTCTTGTCACGCTTCCCACCTACTTTAGGGGTTTAACTGAGCTGTTCGGTCACCCGCGTGCTATTTCCTCGGGTGTCTTGATGCTTTCCGCCCCGTGTCCCCTGTACACAGGGATCTATTTTCTCCGTGACAAAGGCCTGCCTGGCATTGATCTAGTCTTTTGATTGTACCTGCGGCTCCAGAGAGAGCTGCTTCTTCCAGTTAGTGCCGTTTCTGCCGCTACCTCAGTTTTCTCAGCCTTTCCTCTCCCGGCACCTCGTGCTCCTATGGCCGCCTGTTCCTCACCATTACTCGGGGTTGGACTCGTAAGAGCCTCCATGCTTTTAACACTTACTCTAGCAACTCAGCTCTAGATTTATCAGGGTTCTGCTTGTTCCCATGACTATACAAGGGCCTTATTTCTCCTCTTTTTTTACTTCACGGACCCCATCTGATACAGTTTCTACCAGGATTCTGCAGCTCAGGCCTGCTCCCTTCAGAGCAAAGCAAGTTTTGCAAGAAGGGAGATGGAGTGATTTATTCCCCATACCCATTCTCATCAAGGCCTTGCCGCTGGGAATATCAATGAGCTGCCAATTAGTGGTATATTATCAGAGCTTGATACCAGTAATGTCAACAGTGAGACAGGGCCATAAAACCTCCAGTTCTATAGGTCAGAATAGGCCATAGGGATGCTTACGTAGAAAGTCAGGAAGCAGCACAGGTCACACGGCGCTTAAGTCACAGCTCCAGGGTTCCTACCTTTCCTTTGCACAGACAATTCTCCTTTAACGTCTTCCCTTAGATAATGTGTGTTTATTATTTAAAAAGAGAACTGCTGCAAAGACACAAGCTATTCAACACCCACTTCTTTAGAGCCTGTGCTTTGTCTGTGATATTTCTAGACAATAGCAATAAACACTTCATTTTAATTTTAACCTTAGCAATAGCAAAAGACTACAATGTGCTAAAATTTGAATGCAGACACAAAAAACCCACAAGCACAATTTTAAATTAAATTAAGTGCCACTTCATTTGTTTTCTTTGATTCTTGACAGCTCAAAACTCAATTTGGGGAACTGTTCCTTAGTGAACATTTTGAGGAGGTAAACACAATCTACTGGCTTTATCCTTTTTGAATCATTGTTTTCTTATAGCCCGCATTTGCAATTATTAATTTCTAAAATGTAGCCCCCATCATCTCACCTTCTTTTTGGGGAGGGCAAAATGAATGCAAAGAAAAGATGGTGCTTGCTTAAAATGAAATCATCATAAAAGAAGAACTTCTACACTTCCAGTGAACAGAAAGATGACAGGGTCCAAGTGTACAGAAGTTGAATATGCACAGAAAAGGGCATGGAAGGCTTAATCTACAGGAACATCCAGAACACGGCATCTCAGCAGGGTCTTCGCTTCTTCTCATAAGTGGTGGGAAAGAAATAGGACCTTCCTGGGCTATACAAGCACAGCAAATAGGTAACGCAGCCCTGTTCAAAGGGAGAACAGTAGATTGCCAGGGGTAAGAAAACACTGTGCGATACTGAAGATGAGCCACTCTGGCCACTCATACGATTGCTACAGGCATGGTTTTTTAGCCAGCACCTTTTGAGTCAACATAACACACATCATCAAGCATCTAATGCATTTAGGCCTATTAATTCCCAAAGGGCTACTGAAAACTTGCCTTACAGCCCACGTGCATATCCATTTAAAATTTTGAAGCTGAAGCTCTAATAAGCTTACCTAGTGCCCAAATACCAGGAAGAGTTTTGGATGCTTTCACTGCCCTCATAGTAAATAGTCTATATTGCTACTCACTGCTATTGCTGTATGCACGCTTTCAGGTGAGGGTTTGTATTGCCATTATGTATCTTTATTACTTGCTAGGAGAGAAGCTATTGGATGTATAATTATCCATTACTGGTACCTGGATACATTTCCCGAGGGAAGCTTTCAACTAATTCATACTCTTGTCATGTTTGCTGCATCGCATCTAATGTCGTTTTTCTAAATTAGATAAATAAAATATTTATATTTGGTGACCTTGAAAAGAAATGTGGACCACTAGCTCAGGATGAATTTCCTTGAATTCAATAAATATTAATAGAATACAACAAGCACCAGAGCAGAAAAAGAACGACTGATACACCCCTAATGAGTGTGGTGGCATTTATTATTTAAATGACCATTAGAAACACTCTTAGCCTTTTGAGGAATTCTAACAGGAGTAGTAGACAGATGCTCCTGTATGCAGGAGATTAATCATTCTCTCTGTGCAACGCAGGACCAATTAATTTGGTTTTTGTGTTGTGGGGGTTTTTTTCTCTCCAGTAAAGAAAAGCAAATTAAAATTAAAATCTGAATCTTCTTAGGCGTCTAACTTATGTAGTAGGAAGCACTGCTGTGGCTTCTGGGTAGGAGACAACACTTCCCACACAAACTACTGTAGCTTGGCTACAACCGGTTTTGTTAATCCTCACAAGCAAACCGTGTTTCAGAGACAAGAGGACAGGCATGCTGTCATAGAATGAAAAGAATTTTGACATGCTTGTGCCAGAAATAGCAGTTCTGGTCAGGAATGGAAACTGCTGGGTTTTAGCAGATCTCACAAGCTGTATAACAGACAGGTCTGGAGGACTGGCTTTAAGACCCACGTTTCATCATCCTGGGATCTGGGTAACATAAGTTATCATCACTTGATTAAAATCAATAGATCACAGTGACAGACACCAACCAAGACCATGGCAGACCATTGTAAAGGTTGAGATAAGAAAGAATGGTGATATATAGCACAATTCTTCCCTTCATGTCTACAGTGAGTGGTCCCAGCATACGGCAAAGCAAAACCACAAACACAGGGTAGCTCAAGCCCATCCTCTGGTCAACTGTCCTTGCCCTACCATAGACCTGTACCAGCACCAAAGGGTTAGACAAGTTGCTTGCAGGGGCTGTGCCTCACCTCCAAAACAGGGAACTTGTAGAACAACATCATCTACCACACAACCACAGGCCAGAGGAAAAGGTACCAAGTTAGCAGACCCTGAAGTCAGACAAAGGCTTTAAGTTCCTCATTGCACATGTTGCATTAGATTGAACAAGCACAGGAGATTTGTCACAACGAAGTTCTGATGCTGGTGTCAATGTAATTCTGATTATTTCCACAAAAAAATTTGGAGACGAAAAGAGAAACAGAATAAGTCATGTCAAATATCCTGCTTACAGGCTATATAGGGCAAATACGAGCGGAAAAAAACACCAAAAAAAACAGTTACTCCATTGATATAATCAGTACTGCTTGGCATCTCAAAAAATAACTTCCAAAATGAGAGACTGCTATTTATCATAGAAATTTTTCAAATGAAGCTGAGTGAAAATGGAAACCAAAAGTAGCGTTTTTGTGTATGTAAAGCAACAGCATTAAAGGCTTAGTACCACTTGTTCTGGTAAATCTCTGTGAAAGATAACAGAAAGCTGAAGCTCTTAGGCATCCTCTTATTAAAGATAAATGCAGCAGAAGAGGCACATTTCTTATCTCCCTTGCTACTGCATGTTCTTAGCTCCATACCTAGATTTGCTGGCTGTTAAACAAGGGGAGCTCTTGCTTTACGACTGGTTTGTAAGGTTTTGAAAGGTTATGAAAAGTTGAGTAACCTGAACCTGTTTAAATAAGGCTCAGAAAAAAAAGGTAAGGTGTTTGATGGGCTAGTTACTCCACCCTTCCCTTCCCCTGCAGTTCTCAAAAGGCTGGAGACAAAAGACCTTTTGCCTCTGAGCCCAACCTGAGTCCATGAATATCCACTCTCAGCTTTGGTCCAAGCTGGTGAATGACATCCCTAAGATGGGAATTGGGACACAGAAATCCTAACATCTTTTAGAGGGCTTTTTGGGCAATGAAGTTAAGTTTGCGAGATTTTTGTTACAAGGTTCGGAGTTTAAAGCCAGAGCCGGCTTTGGTGCAGATCTGATTTCTGCCAAACTATTTCAATGAAGATTAGACAAAGAAATGACCAAGTGAAGGGTAGCCTTGTTGCGGAGGAATAGAAGCCAGGAAGAGGATGACATTTGACTTTTAAGGCTGCTTTTGTAAAGGTCAGATGTCTAGATGCCTGTACATTACATCACACTGGTTAAGGATCAAGTTATTTTACAATTGCCCAGATAAAGTCAGATGTTTACTGCACGGTAGATCATAACCATCTACTTGAATATGATGGGAAAACTTATTAGGTGATGATATGTCTCTGAAAAATCAGATCAGAGCTGAGATGCTCCGTTCTCTTCCCTCTTCCTCCCCCTCCAACACCCTCCACAACAGTTTAAGTGAATTCCATTTTAAAGGTACAGACTTAAACCTCCTGAGACTGAATTTTTCAATTCATTGTCAGAGCAAAGAGTACAGGTAGGAACTGGACAGCTTGTTGAGCGTAACTTCTCAACACATCCCCTGATATCACAACACAGCCACATCTGCGAACAAGAAGACTATTTATTCCCTCTGATATTTAAACTTCTTGCTGCTAAACAAGACGAGAACCTTTTGCAGCTTTTGCCACCATTCACTCCTATGCAAGGCTACGTCGACACACATGCTTACCACTGAAGAGGTGTTTAGAGTCAATTGATTTCAGTGCTTACAACCTCCACACATGACAGTCAAGTACATTTTAGGGTTTGTGGCATTGTGCACAAGTAGGTGGCTTGCACACTGGACACCAGGCAGATCCTCTCAGCAAAGCAGCACTCCAAAGGTTTTTCTATCGGCCCTCAAAGTCATTAAACAGAATACAGTGATAGGGCAGAGAGAGGAGAGTGCTGGTGTTTCCTCAAGTCCTGCTCCACCACTCTTCTCTGTGATCTTGGGCAGATGATTTAGGATAATGCCACTCCTTTGCTTCCCAAAGAAGTTGCAAGAGGCACAGATACAGTGGTCAATGAAGATCTTGCAGCTTCCTACAAAGAGGTGATAGGTCATCTCTGCAACTGCAATTAAGAACTATCCTGTTGAATATCAGAATGTGAAAGGAAAGCATAGCCAACCGCGATTTCCCAAACCTTATCTTTTCATAGGATTGAATCGTCTTGATATTTTTCATGCATCAGAGAAGAAAGTCTTGCCAAACACAGACCTACATCCCCATTATTAACAGCAGACAAATTTATGTGATTGATAGAGCAAATGCCATTCCTTCTGCTTCAAACCAGAGGGTACTTTAGGGACTTTACATAGATTGGAAGGAGGAAAATTAATAGTTAAGCATTCACTTAACTATGAAGATGTTATGACAACTTCTACATAAGTATGAAGTGTTTCCAGCCAATTACCTTTTTCAGTAATGTCATTTGTTTATAACGCACACTGATATTTGTCTGCCTTACAACAAAAACAATGAAAATGCCCGTATATCTTTGGCAGAGCAACAGACCTCTGTGTCTGTTAGCTATCAGTCATAAGGTGCAACTTCGTGGAAACATGAATACACTCTCGGTACCGCTCCATTTGTTCCTCCACAAGCAGCTGTTGCAGATCTGCAGCGGGCTTTATTGCCAGGCTAGATTTTAACTAGATAGAAGGACATTCAAGCCCCCCTATGGCTGTCGCTCACAGCTGAGTCACAGCTAGATGAATTAGAGGCTGAAGCACTTCCAAATGAAACGTGATGTCCATTCAACGCTGGCAATCAATGCCCCTAAATTTCTCTGTGGTCAAGTCTGAGCTTCACTGTTACGGATTCAGGAGCACTTGATTCACTCTCTCTATCACAAGTCCAGTCAGGTGAGCGTGTCCCTGCATATGAGAATTTTTCCCTCTAGCATCTGTTACAAATAAATGCAGGTCAGGACCAGTTTCCAGTTGAAGGTCTGAACAATCAGTTTTATTCAGGGTGCAACGCTCTTGTTACTAACAGTGATTTTCACCACTACGTTAGAACCCGTGAATGGTGAGTATAATGTCCGTAGTCCACACAGTCCTCTGCACGTGAATTTTACAAATAGGTCTGCAAAGACTGGAAAACTTTTGGATATCCATCTGTTGAAAACTGCTGACTAATACCAACGACAGTACAGGCAAAGTGGCATCATCCGTAGAAATAGCGTCCTGGACCTCCACTCGTCCGGCTGGTCTATGGCAAACCAAACAAACTGCTATCCACCAATTTCCTGAAGGGTTCTGGTAACGATGCCCATGCTTGCATTCACAAAGCACAAGTCCATTCACTAACACACCATAGAACTTGTTAATGGCACTCGAAGCAACAGAAGTGCCCACAGTATGATTCTTCCACATGCTGCAGTTGCCGTGTTAATTCACCTCCCTTATAGCCAAAAGGCCTATGCTTCATGACATATGCACGTTCCAGGAATAGAGGGCACAGGTTGTCTCTGTCCGTGACACGAGGCACCAACAGCAGAGGACACCAAGAGAAGAAGCTGCAGAGACTTGTACCCCAGCACCGCCAAACCAGACAGTGTGAAGTCATTTTCGAGCAAGAAGTGGTTTAGTAACCCTGACACCTGACTTTGCCCACTCTAATCCCATCAAGTCAACTGGTGGCTGTGCCCCACCGTAAGAGCTAGGACAGAATGACTGCTTTTGAAAGTCTCATGCCATGTGTGTGATGTTGCCTGTCACTGCAAAGATGAAGAAGATCACAGTTCTCCTCTTCCTAAAGCAATCAGCTCAGATGTGCAAGAGTTAAAATCCTTCGCAGTTCTTCTTGCAAGTAATGCTTTGTGGAGTGCCCAGGTATGCCGGAGTGGCAGAACACCTCTGCTCACAATGCCAGTTTTACCTGTCTCCTTTTTAAAAAACAAACTTTGGAAAAGCCAAATTATTATATAGAACACAAAGTTTAACTCATTATTCTGGTTTAAAAAAAAAGAAAAAATACACTGTGCAATACAAGGCAGAAAGAATGTCTAGAACATGATTATCAGAATTATAATAAACATTTTTCAGATGTTTTTAGTATTCTGTAAAAAATCAGGGAATTGTATATGGATTTTTGATCTTCTAATCATTTTTACTTTCCAGAAGAAGCTAATCCCTGTGGCACTCCATTGGATAAGGCACTAAATTACAGGCGAGCATGTGATACTGCAGAGTAGGCAATTTAAAGCCTTTCTTTAAAAAAATCATCCTTGATTGAAGCATCTGTGATTCAGTTTATGCAGGTGATACTAAAAACAGTTTCCTGATGAACATAGCTTCTGGCACAATTATTTATTTCAAAGAAGCTGTATGTCTGAACTGGGTTTCAAAAGGGTTTGGGCAAAACAGGCATTTAAACCTTTGACTCATTCTTAAAAGATCATTTTTATCTACACTGAATTGAAATGCCTTTGAAAAAGAAAAAAGCCATTACTCAAGCTAGAAACATGTTTCCTGCTTTAAAGCGGTCATATATACCGGGAAGAAAAAAATCCCCTTCTTTAAATGTGAACAGTATATATACACCATACCTCTTGTCTCAATAACTAATTAAGCATGTGTTTAAGTGCTTTGTTTAAAGACATGCCTGTTTAGTAAAGGCAGAAGTGTCTTATTGAATTCAAGAGTGTAATGCTAAGTATACCCTTCAGTGCTTTGAAGAACTGCTTTTGATTTGATGGAGAAGAATTTCAGAGGGAAAAGAACAAGATGGTCTCCCCGAGTTCTTAAACTGAACTGTATATGTGATTTCTGATTTATTGGAGACGTCTTCATCCGCAGCACTTAATTTCTAACAAAGGAGCTCTGCAATTACCTCCCGGAGCTTGCAAGTGTAAACACAACAGAACCCAAGAAGCTGCTTTGCAAACGAGGGTTAATGCAGCATATGATATACCATACAGGACCGGACAGCATTAAACAAAGGTTAATCCTCACCAGCAAAAGATATTAAATGGACTCTCTTATTGAATACCCTAACAGCAAAGGGGGGAGGGGGGCGAAGAAAAAAGCATTCCCTCTCAGATACTTAATTATCTGCCGTGTATATGCAAATATCCAGAATTTGATGAGGTCTTTACTTTTCACCTTTAAGTAGCACATTAGTAATTCATGAAGCCACTACTAACTTGTTGAGTTAAGCAGCAGTGAAAATTAGGCACTAATGATTTCAAAGGTAGGTGCCCATAAATGAGTAGATACCTCTGAGGTCATCCGTACTATCTGAACATGGAAAAACGTGCATCAGCTCAGCATTTCCAGCTGCACATTTCTAAAAAAGCATCATTAATGCCAAGTGTGGTTATACAGACAGCAGGTGAGTTGCTATGATCCGAAGTTCACACCACCATTACTAAGAAGATCCCCACACATTTCCTGGCCTTAAAAACTACCAGCTTATGAGACAGCATTTCAATAAGGCCAGAGAAGCAAAATAACACACTAGCAAGTCACTGTGCTGGGGAGGTAGGTCAACAAGTAAGAAAACTGTGACCACTTTGGGTTTGTAACCTTTCCTGAGGACAGGAAGATTCAAGCGAGCTGCAGAATTATCTTCACATGGTCATTGGGCTTTTCGGGGCCACTTGTAAATTCTGAGCCCCAGCTATCTGAAGAGTTAACCTGTGACAAATCTCACTGCAGCAAGTCAGTCAACGCTGTGCCTGTTAAGTTGCTGCAAGAAGTCCACTAGACTTTCAAGCCATCCAAACAAGTATATATTGGATATAGCTATTATAGTAAGTTTAGTTCTGAAAACTAGCAATATAGTTTTAATAATAGCAATATTAAATAACAAGTATTGAATTTACAACATAAAAATTACAGGGTTATTTTGAAGTGAACGATACATTAGTAAATTAAGGTAGCTGCTCTTGGCATAACAGTGATTAAGCTCCTCTGAAGTTGTTTCTGCACAACTCATTTTCTGTCTTACCGTGCTTTCAGTATTTCAACCCAAAAAGAGTATTGGAAGAAAACTTTAGTATAAATAACTTTAAGAAAGATGACAAATCAATGGGCCCAGTGTTTCCATACTCTTGAATTATTTAAGTACTGTTTGACTTGCATGATTCCAATATACAGAAATGTCAGAAAATGTGCTGCTCTAGAAGACCGCGGGCCCTGTTGGTGTCCATTTGAATAGCCCCATGGAGCTGTAGCAATTTACACCTGAGGATCTGCTCTAGACCATGAATAGAGGGAAGATTTGATTTTTAAAGTGATATCTCCATGAAAAGCTGAGCTTGTAGACCAGAGATGTATCTGGCTGCTTTGATTTTTGACAATAAGCATGAAGAGTAGTGGAACATACGTTTAGAATCAATAAACTTGAGTCTTAGCATGGGTGGGTGGTAAAGGCTCACAAGCTGATGTGCATTAGAAATAGTGAAATCAGTTCATTAAAAATAAAGAGGGACAATAGGGGAAAACCTACATTTTCCAGAGTTACAGTACAGCTCTTTAAGTGAGTTCACAATATAAAACAGATGAAATGGCAAAAAAAATCCAAATACGGATGCTGCACAATCAGATCAAACGGCATATATTTTATTACAGGCAAAAGAAACAGGTAGTTGCACCGTTTGCAGCACACTGAGCTTAATCATTCATTATGGGTCTGGCAGAAAATGAGAAGGACAGGATAAAAGACTGCTGCCATCAGTGGCACTCCCTGCATTTAACAAGGTAAAACTCCTGTTCAGCTGGAACGATGAAATTATTGAGGTCTGGGAAGCACGGGACTGAGAAAGCGTAAATGATTTATAACTGACTGCGGACTCCGCCTTAGCGTGTCTCTCAGGGCTATGAATTCACTTGCTTCCGACAGGAGAGGAACTCCTGACTATCAGCAGGAGCACGTCTCTCCCACCTCTCCCCAGACCAGGCAGGACACCACAGGTACGTGGCAGTCTCGGGGAGGAACACGGGGCTCTTTTAAGCATGGAACCACAGCCGATCCACTGGGCTTTTATGGAACTGTATCTCCTGCTTTACCAGGTAGGTGTATCTCAGACCTGCAAAGACTTGCCTGATCTTTGCAAGACTTACCCCAGTGCTCCCCACTGCTGCAGTGCCTGGATCTTGTCTATTTACCGCCGTGTCAGCCCAGCTTCCTAGTCCTCCCAGAAATCATGCAAATGCTGAAGATGAGGCATGGAGGAAGATGACGCTGCCTACCATTTCCCTTTCAGCAGGGCCCTGCACTTGAAAGACCACCGCAAACAAAGAAACAACCCCCTGGTATCCCGACACAGCAAATCCTCCCAGCTAGCGCACACCTCTTGGGTGAGAGATGCTTGCTAACGAAATGCAGTTTCCCACACCAGGGAATATTTTGCAATAGGTAGACCTTTCTTCAAGAGGCCCCTTTGACCTGCGGGCAGTGGGAGGAGAGGTACACCAAGAAAGCAGCATGCCATGGCTTCACTTGGGCCCCACAGTGCCTCTGGAAGAACAGTTGCCATTGGAGATGCTAGAATACATTGGAAAAATGCTTTAAGATAAGCGTGGCCAAACTGGACTCTTAGGGCCAGGACTAGCTGGACTTGCCATACTAGATAGCCAAGTTACAAGAATCAGTTCCTGCCTGGGTTATAACCTGCAGGGCTGGCACTTACCCCTCAACCTGTGGAACAAGATTACAGCGGACAAAACTGGAACCAAGAGACAATCTGGCACATACAGTGAAACACCTGGCATAGAAATGATAGAGAACGACATTAAAATAAAAATTCTGGTGGGGCTGGAAATTGTCAGACTTTGATAAAAGCCAGCCCTTAGTTATTAGGGATTTAGGTAGGTTGTAGCATAATTGCTAACCCCAGGATTTCTTTTTCTGAGGCAGGCAGCTCTGCCTAGCGTCAGCCCCATGTTGTCACTCCACTCCCGGCCTGTCTTGCTCAGCAAGCATGGGAAGATGTCTGCTCAGCGGTCTAGCTCTGTGAATAGTGCCATGCTCCTGCCTTTCGCTCCTCACAAAAAGTGGATTTGTGACTAGTTAAAATGGAAATGCTGCTTTCCAGCATGAGAACTCCACTTGCTGTTGGGGATCTTACGCAAAAGTAAAATAATATATATTAACATATGTAAAACTGAATGAAAAAACCCTCTGAGAAATGCGTGTAGCCAGCTGGGGAACAGCTCCTGAGAAAATTGTTATACAGTGGTTAGTGAATTACCTTTTCCAGAGTGGCAGCAGCTAAATTATCAACATCCAGCAAGTGGCTGTCTTGATTACAGTAGAACCTGAAGGCAATACAGCCTCTTCAACAGAAGAACCAACTGCATCGCTATTTGCAGAATCAAATCACTTCATGTCAGTCCTTTGATTTCTGCATGCTTCTTTTGGACTTTGAAAGTCGCATTATGCATTAAAACCTGAGCCCCACAAAGTTTTCTCTGCCTTGGAAAGGGAAGAGAGTTTACACTGTGATGGTAAAGGGGGAATAACGTGAAAATTGGCATGGAAAGTCCTGCACAGCCAGCCACAACTTACAGTTCTAGGCTGATCTGGGGACTCAGTAAGGTCCTGATTCAGCTTCAGTTTTTATGAATCCAGAAGAACGAAGCAGTGTTGACCGGGAGAAGAAAAATCAGGCAAAACCCCACCCCAAACCCAAGAACTGAAATATGTCTTTATTGTGGCCGCCTTTGACTACAAAGCCTCATTTAATCTGTCTCAGCCATCACACCTGAACTTTTACTATTTATAGGGTTGTCTTGTTCCAATCTATCTATTGTGTTCTATTAAAACAAAACAGGAGATCTCAAGGCTGTGGCTGGCTCCTCATGCTCATTTTAGGGACATGTCAAGCTCACCAGTGTCAGCAGAAGCCTTCGTAGGTCCCCTGCTTTTTACAGAAATTTTATTTTTGTTGGATTTCTGGGAGACACTTTGTACAAGAAAACCTGTGCAAGAGAAAAAGGCAGCCTGGATTTTTTCCGCACCACCTTTCTATTCTTCCTCACTTTCAAAGATGTTTTTAAAAGTCCTTAATTTTAAAGTGGGATTTTCAGATAATGGCAGCTAATTGGTTGCAATTGGTGCTCCAAATTTCTGTGATACCAGGGTGCCTAACTGCAAATACCACTTCCAGGTGACAGTTCTTACCCCTAGCTGAGCACAGCTTCCTGAGGAACAGCCTACCTTTTGGGAAGTGAATTTGAGGGACCCAAATTTGTACATTTGGGGGACCAAGCAGCATTGTGTTAACTCACGCCTCAAAACAGGTCTGTGCAAGGAAACTAGGGACATACTGGATTTCAGAGACCCCAGGAAATACAAAAGGCAAAGGGGTCTGGCCCTTTCAGGGGAAGCACTAGATGAGATACCACCTGTCAGAACAAAAGCAAAGGAGATGCTGGGTTTTATCGATTCCTCAAACCTCCACAGATGAAGTGGGGTTTATCGACATTCAGGGGATGCAATCATTTTCCATGAGGATCACCAAATAACTTGTGCAGACACCTGCCATTATTTAACGATGTTTCTGGCTTGCATTTTGCTATTCCAATATATATTGACATTCAGTATTTTCTTGAGGTGCAGCACAACCCAGAACTCACCGATCTTCTCAGCTTTCTACCTCCAAAGTGGGCTTTGGCACTAGGAAGGAATAGGCGAGTGCACACATCCCACCCCTAGTTCTATTTTTGCTAGGATATCCTTTGAAATCTTGTAATTATTAAGACTGGAAAACTGAAAAAATCAACAGCTTGTTTCTTAATACAGATATACAGGAGAGAATCATCTTACCCAAGACTGAATGGCTAAAAAAGTCAGGCGTCTAGGCTAAGCTAGTTATTTTAAAGAAATCAAGGGCGTCTACCAGACAACCCACTCTATCATATCAGAGGAACCTTAGACCATTACTTAGACACTTGCCCCGCAGACGGGCAAATTAATCCTTCCCCAGGATTCCTGCTTTCCATAGCCCAGCCTTTCCTTTTCTGCCATAGTTGAAACCACAAAGCAGTGGTAACAATCTTTTCTTTACCATCCATGCCTTTTAGCTCCTAAACAGAAACAGTACCTGGCTGAGTTTCAACAGAAGCTTCAAGAAGCTTCTGTCGTTCTTCTGCACAGAAGGAGACGCTGGTTTCTTCCAAGAGTAGAATTATGAAGAATTTTTAATGCTGATAGCGTGGCCTAATCACCTTGGGTGTCTTGAAAGAAATACATCTAAAGGTTGTACATGTGCCATAACTACACTACTAATCAAAAACAGCCTGAGCATTTTATAGTGTTTGTTACTGAAGTGAGAGACAGAACCATGTCAGTCTATTATATCAGCTACCTGCAGGACTGAGCGCAGCAGTAAACCCAAGTTATAGCAAGTGACCAGAAGAAGCATCTTTGCAGCTGGTCTTTTGTGCCTAATCCTTTTTTCACAGCATCAGAGCGAAAGCGGTTCAAACCATGCTCAGAGCTGGTAACAGAAGACTTATGAATGAGTCTGAATGAAGCCCTCAGAGACCTAAAACACAGAACCGATTGTACAAACAAATGAATTTGTATTTGATCCGACAGTCTTTCTCACACCCTGGATTTCCTTGCTGTCCCAGAGATCAGTCTACACCCAGTGTTGCAGACTATTGGAAGTTAGTTGTTCTCTCCCCTCCAAAAACCAAGTGGAAACTCTCCTGCATGACTCCCGTCGATTTAACAACACACGGAGGCAGTGACAGACCTCCACAGTGGTCCAGCTTTCCTGCACAAAGGCATTGAGACATGCGCTAATAGAAAACCTGCAACACAGAACTCCCTGTTAAAAAAGCTAGCAGATGGCAATTCAGAGGAGGAATTCCTGGAGAAAGAGAAACAATGAGAAGTAAATCACAAAAAGGTTGGCACAAAAGCTCAATTCATGACCTTTATAAAGCCCTCTGTGCACACAAAGCCCAGCTGTATTTTTTTGGTTCAGACTGAACGGGATTTCTTTACAGCTTTCAACCCTGCAGGTGCAGATGAGCAGACAGAAGGCCAGGGACAACAGCAGCACTCATGGAGTAACCAGAGGCTGGTTAAGGCCTCTGGCTATTACTTCACTTTAGACCTCACTAGAGGTTTGTGCCTCACATGATGCTCCCAGCTGTGTGTGGGAACCCCATTATGCAGGGCTGGAAGTCAAAAGCTGGGTGTTTCCCAAAGGTGACAGCCAGACAGGCTGTGTGCTAGCCCAATTCCTCCCTGCTGGCTGCAGCAGCTGGCAAGCCCGGAGAGCTGCTTGCCACCTGCGAGCCACAGACCCCAGCGGTGGTGGCACCAGCCAGGACGTGCTCCACAGGCCCAGCTCCCACATTGTTCCTGGACGTACGTCCCTTCCCTTCTAGTGCCCTCGGTCCTCGTTCGCTGCAAGGTCTTTTGTAAGGGACAGATGGGTTCACCCTGGCTCCCTTAAGTTCATCGTCAAATGAGCGTGAGGGCAGCGTTGCTCCTCTCTGTCCTTCAGGCAGAAGATGCACGGTCCAAGCCGCCTCTGTTCCCGGTTTGCCTGCATGCATGGAGAATTTAAGTCCCGCAACACAAGTCCAAGGCACATGGGAAGGGGCTGATGACCTTTTGTCACTGCAGCTGACAGAAATGGCCCTTAAAACTCGGAGCACCAAACCAGCTGGGAAATACATTCACTTCCCCTTGGAATGGCAGTATAGTCCTGCACTGAACCGAAAACCAAACCAACCCAGTCTTCTCCCCACCATCCCCACCCAAGCATACACAGTACAGCTCCAGTTCTCCAAATACTTCATGGGAGATCCAAAATGCCTACTAGATTTGGAAACGAGCCCCCGGGGCTTTAAAGACTGCCTCGGATGCCCATGGCCCAAGCATGAAGACTTCAGTGCCTCTTGGCTGGCTCTCCAGGTTCTGCAGGCAGCAAGGCTGTGCGCTGGGACCAGTAAGCCCAAAGGGCAGATCGGAGGATTCCCTGTGGCCAGCTGGCTCCGACAACAAGTAGGTGCTCGTGCAAGCAACATGCCAAGACAGCAGGAAGGAAACACCAGACACCTGGCTTGGTAGTACAGCGTAGGGAACGTAGTTGTCTTCCACATTCATCCATCCAATCTGTCTAGCTAGATTCTCCTAATGGGTACACAGCAGCAAAGTATTTCTCCCTAGAGCATGGGCTCTTTGCTCGCAAAAAACATCCCAAGCCTCACACAACCAACGCTGTGACTAGCACGGGGTTATTTGCAAACAGAAAAAGAACAGAACTCACTATAGACTTATGTTATTTTGCATGCAAAATAATATGTAGGACTAAATCATTTGCTTTGAAAACATGCAACTAACCACAGAATAGCTCACCGAGCCCAACAGCCCTCATCATGTCATTAATAAGGTGCTGTTCATCTAATTCCCCCTGCTTTAACTAGCAGGTCTGTTATCAACACCACTGACAACAGGGTGATTTCTTTCTTACTTAGAAGCAGACCGTCTTGCAGTCACCACATGCTAGTTTTCTTTGGGCAAGTTTACATTACAACTTTTAGTAGAGTGAAGCATAACTAAGTTTCATAGGAGCAGAATCCTTTTAAGACAAAACCACTTCATTTTCTAGATAAGGCTAGGTAGGATTATTTTATCTATATACTTAGGTATAAAAAGAAGAAAGCATTATTTCATCAAAACAAGCTCTCTGCAGATAGAGCTTGCATTAAGGAGAGTTTCATTGGGAGAAATTGTACGCGTTCGGGAAAGATTTCCACTGAAACGAGTATTTTGGCTACAGGGAACAACTTGAAAGACCTTTGTCCCTGCTAGAGAGCTAAATGGAGCAGACCGTATGTTCCTCTAGACTTGGCTGATGGGTACAGCATCAGATTCAGGCTCAGCTCGAGCTGGCACATAGGGAGCAGAGGCTAGCAGCCTTCCAGAGTGACTTTGGGGTGACCAGGGTGATGTGACCACAGCCAGCCAGCTGGGCTGCAGTCATCCTCCTGGCAAGCAGAGGTTGGACAGAGGGCCTCAAAAAAATAAAAAGAAGAGCCAGGGCACTTGAAGGGCCAGGCCTTTGCCATTGACTGGATAGTCAGCAATGACTGAATTAATAATTTAGCCATGTACCCTGGGGCTAGGTCAGTGGGCTGTCAGTGAGCTGTAGAGCTGGGGTTGTTTAGGTTTCCCCTGCCCTCAGAAGCTACTGGTTTTCATTCAAGAATGTTTATTGAACTTGACAACGTTTACTGAAGGAAAAGAAAAACCATGAAAAATTTCATCACGTGAAAGGATTTAATATTTTATTAACAACAGAAAAATGCATCATGAATTTGAAGGGGCCTTTTAAATGCAAAGTGGTTTTATTTTATATTTAGAGAGAGTCTGAAGTACAGGAGTTAAATCCAGAAGGGGACATCCAACAAGCAGATCCACAGTGGGACTGTCACTTCTGGGGAGAGACTTGGGTGCTAAAACAGTTTCAGTAGTTAATGGTATACGCTACCAAAATTTCTGAGCACATTCTAATTCTGACAAAGTTTTGTCTTCCACAACTTACATGCCTCTAAACCCCATCCCTCCGGCCTGGTTATGAAGCATGAAAGACCAGAGGACACTACAAATGGCTGCTCTTATACAAGATTTTTCTTAAGTATAGGCGTACACACCTGTTTGAGCCACGCAATGAAACCCAACTCCACATTCGTGGCAACTTTTCTTACACCTCTAACCATGCACACAGATGCAAAGACAACTTTGGCGTTTCAGTCGAAAAGCAGAACTCATGAACAGCAGCAAACCGATATTGTTGCTTTCACTGTTTTTTGGGGGTGTATTTGGTTTTGTTTTGTTTTGTTTTTATCTGGCTGCTTGGGAAAAACACTTGAAGGTATCAAGTTCCTATTCAGTAAGGAGGCAGCAGTAACCTAACAGAATAAATGTATCCCCCCATCCAGTTGGGAATTCTGTGTTAAGAGGAAAGTCCTTCAAAGATTGAAACACTAGAACTGAAAGGCTTATTCAGAAAGACTGCAGCAAAACCTCACAGGGACCATAGCCAGCTTAAAGGACTCTATATGCACCTGAACCCAGTGCACCCTGGCTGGACTACATCTCCTACAAACCCTAACAAGCTTTCTTCCTGCGGTGGAGAGTAACAATTTTTGGCTTGTCATCTGAACACACTCTGCAGCCTAATGCATTGCAAACACCTTCCTAATAGTAGAGCTGCATCAGGCCATCATCTGTGTTGTACTTTGGAGCTGAAGGCCTAGCTATTTTTATATTAAAAACCCAAACAAAAACAACTGACAAAGAAAGGAAGTTCTCGAGCAAAATATTTTAAGCCAAACCAAACTTCAGCCAGGCTATTGTTTCTCCTTTACCTACTGCAGCAAATACCAGATGAGATATGATGTACCCTTTATAGGCAGCCTTGTGAAACCTTCAAGTGCTATGCATAGTACAGTGCACTGCTGAGATTGTGATCAAAAACCCTAACACAGGACAAATGTCAAAGTGAGAAAAGAGCTAGGAAATGTTAATAGCATGCCTTTAATCGCAGTCTGGCTCTTCATCACAAGGCAAACGGCTTGCTGGAGCTTCAGTTGTACTACAATAACAGTTTGCTGAGATGAATGTAGCAGCATTGTTAACGCTGAGCTACTATTATGTTCTTAAGTGTGCATGACTTACTTTTAACAGAACAGTTCAGTTCACATTTGTTGCACAGACAATAGTAGCACTTTGGAAGAGGGTATAAAACTTTTAAATCGCCAGAGACATGTTCAATGTGACAGTGATTCACGGGTTGTTCAAAGCTCACTTTCAACAGAAAACAGTCTCTTGCACTAATGCAAGTCTCCCCCTTCCCCTCCCCTTCTTTTTTT
>JANZLQ010000007.1:28484866-28524213 GCA_026212715.1 Elanus axillaris | reverse complement strand
TGTGCCCCTCCAGCCTTCTCGCTGGCTGGGCATGGGAAGCTGAAAAATCCTTGACTTGGTCTAAACATGACTTAGCAACAACTGAAAACATCAGAGAGTTATCAACATTCTTCTCATACTGAACTCAAAAACACAGCACTGTACCAGCTGCTAGTAAGACAATTAACTCTAGCCCAGCTGAAACCAGGACACAAGGTCAGAGACTCTTCTAGCCCTCTCATTTCTAGAGAGGCAAAACTACTCAGGGCTAGACTTTTGGAAGACACCCATCAGTATCTTAGTCCTATATTGAGGAGTCCAGCTCTTCAAGAGTGTCTGGCACCTGCAGCTTCTCTTAAGGTGGTGAAGAAGAACCATCCACCACGCCAGAAACTTTTACAAGACCTTTGCTAAAATACCGTCATTCATACCATTGCATTTTTCTGTGCAGGATTGAGGTGCTGTCAGTAAGCAGGGGTGAGGGCAGTTGGGCAGATCTGGATTCTTTTCATTAAAGCGAGACAAGAAGCAAAGCTTTGCTCTAACCTGTCACTTTGTCACGGCACCAGAAGAGCAAACAGGCCAGCCTGCCTTGTTCCTGCAGAGAAACCCATGAAGCAGCACAATGAGAGAAGTGCATGCAATTGCCTAAAAGGTTGCAGGTAGTCCAGAAAGGTGGCTGATTCCCTTCTGCTGTTGTCAGCCTGCCTTTACTTCATGCTGGGGATACAATGCAGAGACATATCACCCTCAATCACAGGCCATATCGTACATTTTTGAAAAAGCTTCCTCACAAAGGAATTTCCCTCCTACTTTGCCAAGATGAGCATCACAAGCCAAATCTTCATTCTCATTCTAAAAAGCCTGACATCTGACCTGTTGAAAATTTAACAGGTTTTTTTTTTCCAAGTTACGCTGAACCGCACAATAGAGGGGACATTGTCAAAAGTTGCCATAGAAATGGGGAAAGCAAGCAAAAATTATTACAAAGAAAGAGGACAGATGCCACCAGGGGCAGGAGAGGTCAGAAAACTCTGTCCCCTATCCTCCCGAGCAGGATGAAGTGACCTTAGCCCTCAGGGGATTCAAGCAACTTAGAGAAATGCAGAACAAACATCTGAAAATCCCTGAAATGCAAGAACTGAGTTTACCTCTTCAGCGAACAGATCAACACTGCAAATATTCCCAGATCTAGCTGCCTCATGTTAGGCTTCCCAGCCCAGTATGGGGCTCCCTCAAGGAACATTTGCCCTGATTTACCTGCCTGAACCCCAGCCACGTCCCTCGGTTTCAATGGGCTTCAAAGGTATTTTTCCTGTCCAGATGAGCAGACCGAATTTCTGGGAGCTAGCTACACGTGGAGGTTGGAGAGACCCTTCTCTAGTCGGCCAGGCCTAACTTTATGCTGACCATAAAGTTTCTGAAATAGTTCCTCCCTAAGCAATTGCTACAGGCTAAATATTTAACATAGGGAATTATTTCTAAGCTGTTCTGCAGGTGACTTTGCAGATGATTCAAGGGATTCCAGCATGGATTCACAAAACTCCTTGGCACTGGGATCTGCACCTTGCTTCAAGTCACCAAATCTGGTGGACAAAATTCTCGCTTCCTTTTTGTGCTGTGACCATTGCAGCCCACCAACCTGTAGGCACCTTTCTTTGAAGCTCCCAAGAATTTTCTTAGATTCCTAGAGATACGAAGGGAAAGAAGGCTTTTTCTGGGAGTAAACATGACCTACAGGCAAGTCTTTCACCTGTTGAATGATTTGGGTTGTGGAAAAAAAGAGTGGGGAAGGCTTATTACAAAAGGATGAACAGTCAGAAGCTCTGAGTTTCATGACAGAATTTCCTTAACATCTATGGAGGTGACTGAGCACACCAGTAGGACTTCTTAAGGTCATGTTTTCAGTGCCAGGTGATAAAAGAGAAGCACTCTGTCAAACCAATGGCAACAGACACTAGAAATGAAGTCGGGAGGAGTGTCTGGGTTTGGGCCTTTTGTGTGCAGAAACATCTGGGTCTGCACTTAAGCCAGCACGGGGATGAGGTGGAGGAGGACTAACCTGCTCAACCACAGTAGACGCTGTGGGTCCAAAGAGGGGGAATGCCACCAGAAAATGTGAAACAGTAATGCCATTAGCTAGACTGACCCATCTGCTGCTGCGGGGACAGGCCAACCAGCTCAGATTTCAACATAACCATCCAATACTGCCAAATGATGGATCCAAATAAATTTCCCCTTACTTGGGATAAAAATAAATTGGGAGCACCCTTAGCACTTTCCACCTCCAGTACCATTAAGAGCCAATAAGCATATATCATAGCAGCATTAGGTGCTTGGCTTTCAGGTAAGCCATGGACAGGAGCAAGGTTTCAGCTTGTATACACTTCTTACTTCCATTTCTAGTTTTCTTGCCGTTCTCTAGTGTTTAGATTCTATGCACTACCACATTTCAGAAAAAGTATAAAGCTATTCCAAATCTGACTTGAAAATTAAAGCAAAGTAAAATGATGCTAAGAAATCATAAGTACTTTTGCTCCCAAATGTATTTCCCACAAGCAGATTTTACTGACTTAAGTACTGTATGCATGAATTCTGGCTATGTGATTTAATAAATGCCCCGCAGATTGGTTTCAGTTTGCTTGTTTTTCTCCTGGAGGACTGTGCTGCCGCTGCCTTCAGTTGAAGAGGATTTCAGCAATTCCGGTGCAGAGCGAACTCTAAAGCTGTTTTCTGCTGATAGCAGAAGATCTGTAGTCCTCCTAGTGCTCACCTGCAACTTCAGATGAATGTCACATGCTCCTAGATAAGCACAAATTAGAGCATTTTTTTTCTATCAAAGAATGCTTTTTGGGGAGAAATGGTGATCTCGTAATACTACAGTATTTTTTGGAAAAAAGAACCTTTTAGTTTACTTCCACTTTTTTCTCGTGCCAGCAAGGGGCAACGGAGGGAACAAGGTACAGGATGGTAATGATCTAGACATTCTCAGGTTGGTATGTTGGGTTTGGTTTGGGCTTTTTTTTTGTTTTGTTTTTTCTTAAACTAGAGTTTCTGTCATTCAATTGCAAGTGACTGTTCCTTTCCAAAAGTTCCTTTCCATCTTGCTTTAAATGTCTTAAAACCTCAGACAAAACCCAAACAACACAAAAAAAACCCCAACAACCCAACGAAAACAACAGGGAAAGTTTGTTCTAAAAGATTTTAGTTGACTAAAATTCTATTTTGTGTTTATTTTGCATCAACCTGAAACAGAGTTTTTCTTACTTTTTAATCCTGAGTAACATGGAGGAGGTACATAGGGACTGATCGTTCAATCTCTTCCAATATGAGAGTTAAGGGAGCACCACATAAAAATAAAAGAAAGCAGATTAAAAAAAAAACAAACCAAAGGAAATGGGTTTGGTTCAGGAAGCATCCAAGTCTCAGAGGATAAAGTATTTGGGGAAACTACGTATGTGTTATAGTCTTCCCTATGCACTGACTTTTGGCTGGTATAAAATGGGGGATACTGGGTAAGGCAGATTATCCAAAAGAGTTATTAGCCCAACCCATTATTGCCATTTTTATTGTCTGTTCTTTTAACACTAATATATATATATATATATATTAATTGTATGCACAAGTTTTGTGAAATGAAGCCCTCATTTCAGTGCCCCCAGCAAGCTAGATAGAAATTTAATTTTAGTATAAAATAGCTAGTGGGTAACAGGCCCTTCTAGTTAGTCCTCAGCAGCTTGCTCTCTAGTCTCAGTACCAGCTGCTGTGTCTCTACCCTCTTCCAAGCAAAATTGCTTAAACAACCCACAGGATCACAACTGAATTTACTGGCTCTGTCAAAGGTTTAGGAGATTCGTTACCCTATTGGCAATCAGTTGTACAGTTTTTCGTTGTTGGTGTTTACTGTAAGAACAAGACAGGACATGCGACACACACCTGTCTAAGCAGGACTCCTCACGATACGTGTCCAAAGCTGCATGCAAAAGAAAGCTTAGGAACAAAACATCTTGCTTCCAGTCTCTGAGAAATCCTAGTAACAGACTGCTATCACACCAGTTCCTTTAAGCTGAATCTGACGTCCGTCTCTTGCCTAAACGACGGAGATTTTCGGATGAAAAAAAATTGATGGGCAATCAAGAATAAAAATACCAAACCACAACGTTCAGTAGTGTTTCCATAGTCATACACCAAGACTGAGCTTTAAAAGGCCAGACTCTGTCAGCAGAGAACAACAAACAACGAACGCTGTCTGAATTTTCAGGGAAACCTAAGGAGAGTGGGAAAGATCTTGCCCTCAGGAGAGGGAGCACGTGGGCACTCAGCAAGAAGATGAGCCAGTCTCAGTTGAGCACAAAACATTTCACTGCCTGTGTTTGGCACTGGCACTTCGGTAACATTTGACAGGTCATTTTCACCAGATTTCCTCAAATCAGTGTCAAATTAGTTTAATTCTGGTTTTGTGAAGACACAAGCACAAGTGCACACAAGTGTTTCCATGCGCTGCATTCAAGATACACTTACCAAAGGTTTTTAAAAAATCTGTGGAAAACAGTGCTGAAAAGCAAAAATACCTGCTCGGGAGACAAAGCGCTGAGAAATTTCAATCATCTACAGTGGCGACACCAGTATTAATTTGGGAGAGGCAAAAGATTTCCTTTTGGAGGGGAAGGAGTACTAACATCACCTGTGCACGTTTTCTGCTGTTCAGAACAGACACGTGCCAAATTCTTTCCTCCCAAATTTAAATTTCACAAAACCATATATCCCTGCCCTTAAGCATCAGCTGCAGACAGAGACCAAGAAATACCTAAATCCAGAGAGCAGCAGTTGCTTATGTGTTATTGATTCCCAGTCCTACATTTGCTTTAAGTGCAGATCGGTTTAATCCAGGTGAGCAGAAAGGAAACACAAGGGGGAAAATTCTCAACTTCTTGTTGAGAGAGAGCTATTTTCTACCTGTCTTTGGGTAGGCAGCCCGCAATCTTCTCCCTCAAGGGACCGAGGAGTGCAGTCCCACTGCCTTGCAGGGAGCCTCGCGCTCTCAAATCTCCCGAGTGCTTTGGAAAAATCGCCTACGGAAACATTAAGCCTGTGCTTTTGAAACTGCTTCTTAAGAGATCTTCAAGAGATCTGAATTCTCACTTCCTACTAATCTTCCTTTGTTTCAAAGCCCCTGGAAAACCAGCAAACCTGGTTCCCAAGGGATCCCCTGAGTGGGGACAACTGTGCGCAAACAGCCGCCTCTGAAAGCGATTTGTCGGCTGCCGCAGACCCGCAGGATGTACCTACGCTGCCATGAGCAGCTTCGTTCTAGAGAGGCCTCGGGTTCTACAGGAACAACAGAAGTTACCTAATATTGAATATTTCAGACTCTCTCGTCAATCAACTAATGACCAGTGGGAGATAAGCCTTTTGGTGCTTTCCCTCCAGTTGTGGGCACCGAACTTTTGGGAAACCGGTGCTGGAACACCTCAGAAATGGTTATCCCCAAGACGGTGCTGCAGCATCCCTTCAGCTAGATGTACAGCCAGCATCACCTTCATGCTGATGCAACAGCTACGTCCTGCAAATGTCACCCTTTGCAGCAGAGCCTGAGGTAGCCCCTAACACGCCGACTCCAGCCCTGGCAGCAGCACGGCTGCTCTGTCGTGGATGAATAAACATCCACAGCCCCCGGCGTGGATGCCGAAGCCTTGCTGCAAAGCCATGCTAATGTGCGACCCTGCTCCCATATCCATCCGAGGGGCAGGGATTATTAAGGGAGGCTGCAGTCCTGCTCTACCGAGAGGCAAAGGCCCATCCTGCTTATCCAAAAAGCAGAATGAGGCAAGACAAAATTGTCTACAATACCTCGATAATGGGTTCAATACCATTTCCAGGATTAGAGAGACACAGTCTGCGTGGCGCTGAATTATGTGGAGATACCAAACGTGCTGCAGGAAGCCTTACAGCAACAATTACAGAAAATACAGAACTTAATAAAAACAAGGTCAAGAATTCTGGTATCTGATAACCCGACAGCAGTCAAATTGAAGAAGGTATTTTTTGATGCTTTGTGTATATGAAGAAAATAAACAAATGTTCAGTAATTAGCTAAGAAGCAAGTAATAGCTAACAAGCAAGGCTCAACCATCTAAACACTTGCCAAACTGTGAAATAAGTTACCCTTTAACCTTTGTCTCCATTTCATACACTTCATAGCTATAATTTGTAGCAGAGATACAGTAGATGAGGCTGTAGTAGCTGATACTTGAAACATAGTATTATCACTAGAGAAAACACATTTGAAAGGAGTCAATTAAGATTTTTAGAAACCATGCCCCCAAATTAAAGCTATCTAAATATCTGTTACAGACCCCTCCAATTTGAGGAATTTTGTTGCCTAGGCAACCTGGTCATAGTGTATCTTGGACCGTTCAGACCATGCTCGCCGTTTTAAATAGAAATGCCATCCGTTTAACGCACACCTGATTTTTAGCAAAAGGTATATATGCGTAATACATGCTGACAGACCATGTATTTGTTTTGCGTTAAGAAGCCAATATGCTCTTGCAGTACTAGCAGAGGCTAATGTGAACTGTAAATCTAAGGACGAGTGAGCAAAAATGTAACGGCGATGAAATTGCAGTAAAGCCTGATTAGCTGGGTGGAATTGGCAGCTGCACAGAGAGCTCTGCATGTATGAAACGGTCCGGCTGATCTTATCACAGAGATGTAAGGAATAATCAAGCAGTGGTGGAGGGGGTGTATACAGCTCTTTCACATTGCTTCATTATATCCAATTAGAAACTGGCCAAGCAAGTGAATCAAATGACTTTCCTTAGCTGGAGCTACTGGCTAAAGACAGAACCATGCAGGCGCATGAAAAGACGTCCCCATAAAATAGACTCCTCCAGTTCCAAACCTACTGTTTTCTTCAGGAGTCGGAAGCGCTAGTAAATGGTGTGGGGCCACACGCCGCTGGATCCCTTGGCAAAGGCATCGCTGGAAAACACCCTGGCAGGGGCCAGGCGCAGAAAAGCTAGGAGTGTTCAGCACCAGGCTCGGTACCTTCTGTGTAGGTGAGTGTGGCAGGTGATGATTTCTGTGAAGATGTTAAAACTTCCTGGGCAAAGCTGCCCAAAAGGCGTAGAGCAGCTACACTCTCTTGCTACAGCACGGTGGGAAGGTATGCAACATTCAGTTCTAGCTAAACATTTCGAATCTTGGCCTGAAACAAGAGGCAGACCTGCCTGATTCGTAACGGCCCTGCCAGAAAGATAAACAAAGCTCAACAAAAGATGTACATGATGCCTTGATTTGCTCAGTCACCTGGATGGTATATTTGGTGTTGCGTTACCAGACGAAAAACCTCCGCTCGCTGCTGGGTTGCGGTCTAGTCATTGCTCAATATCAGCAAGTTCACCTCCTGAAGAAGTTGGAGGAGAGGGACTACAAGACCTCCAAGAAGAAGTCAGGCCATAGGTAACCACAATGCCTAGTGGGAATTGCGCTGATGGGCACTGCCTACGTTGAAAAAATGGGCGCTGGAGCAGTCGAGCTGACAAGGGAGAATCGAGTTTTGTGCGAGTTCCTACTTATCCAAATAGACACATGGTCTTTACAAATGTATCGCTTAGCCGAGCGGTGCCAAGCTAAAAGCTTCTCGCAGAAGGCAGGTACCTGTTTAGCCCTTTGAATCGCTACCAAATCCCATGTACTGCCTTTGCAAGCAGAGGCTTTCCACATGAAGACAGGGAGAAATGGCTAGTACTGAGGCAGGAGAAAATGCTTAGCTCTGCCTAGCGTGGTTTTTCGATGGCAAACTGCTTTCGTACGTGCTAAGTTAGTTGTGGGAAGCCTTGTGTATCTTAAAAGATGTCAAGAGACTCAAGGCTGTTGTAGGCAGAATGAGGAGGAAACTTCAAATATTAAACCCTTCTGTAAGCATCAGTTAAACGCAGTGTAAGACCTCATAAGAGTGGTTACATTCCAAAAATACTTATATTACTTTCCAGTTACTTTTATATACTGTTATATATTTTATGCCTGATACTTGGATAACGTACAGTAGTCGCACAAGTTTAAGTGGCCGGGCTTAGCTGCAAGCACCGTTCCAGCAATTAAGCCATTTCCCCAAATCTATAAATTCTACTTCAGAGATGTTTGGGTGACAGGGCACCATCGATTCTCCCTTCTACAGAAAGCTTGCAAAGCAAATCAATAGGACTGTACATTTGGAGGTCCCTGACACTAAAAATAAATAAATAAATAGATCACCTGCCATAAATACTACCGTGCTAAGATAGAAGTTTGCTTTGGAACAAGATTATGCTAAGACACTGAATTAATTGAACTGATTTATTACCACTTGAAAAAGGTAGTAAATGATGTTGACCTCAGCTTTTGTGCCCACAAATACCATTATCTAACCATCTTTATTTTCCTCCTTGCAATTTTTTTTATTTGTTTAAAAGCCTTATTTGCTAGTAAAACTTATACATTCATAATAATTGTCCCATTCTGCACTGCAGGTAAGGAGCACAGACACAAGGAATATTGAGAAATTTAGTAGAGGTAAGTGACTAATTAGATTACGACATACACATTGGTTAAATAATTTATGATCCTCAGAGTACAGATAAGCAAACTGTTCATTTCAAATAAAGATTTAACTTTCATTCCTCCTTTGATCTGAACTGAATCTTTCCACAGATTATTTATCAGTTGATTGAATCTTGTAGGGAGATGGGGGTTCTGACCTCTGCGTATTTATTCCATTTTGCTATTTAACTTGAGTTTGCTGGAAAAAAACAAGGACAAGGCTGTGACAGTTCACAGAGATGCAATTTGTCTATTGAACTTAGCTTGGCATCTGTTAGACACACAAAGAAACAAAAGAAACTGCATAAATATTCATCAGCAAAGAAGTCAACCACGATGCTGGATTTGAAGCATTATATGTTATTTTGGTAATGATAATAGTGATTCATCAGCCTTAATGATATCTCAGTACACTGCCTGACTGATCTTTTACTCGTATGAGTATAATTTATTTTTCCATTTTATGTCCTGCCTATCATTTGTTCCCAAAATATGGAAGTAGATTTACATAATAGAATTCTGCTCAGTGGTACTGGACAGGTTGGAGGTTTTTCTTTCAGGTAATGACAGCAGCATCAGCTCGTTCTTCCCTTTGCATCTCATTTGAATAAAGCCTATAATGTGACAAGTGGAAGATGGCACTGCCTGACAACCGGCTAATTGGGGGAGGAATTATGGTGTAGGCATTAGGTAGCACGAACTCAGGTTTGAAACCTATCATCACCTCTTGAGAAAAGATACTTTTTCAGCCTAGTTTCAAAAGCCAGCTTTATTTGTCAACTCTGTTTATCCTTATAAATGAAGCTTTTAATGCTTGTTTTTCTGGATTGTAAATCTGCCAGAACACAGAGAAAAACTATCCCGTCTTACAAAAAGGCACAGTTCAACTTAAAGCCTTATCAGTACAGCTATCCCAGCTAGGATTTTCAACACATTGAAGAAAGTTACATTTTAAAAGAACAATAGGCCTGCCTGTCTTTCAACAGGAACCTAAATCACTCAGGGACTTTTGCATGTATGCCTGAAACCACCTGAAAGCTGACTGGGGAAGGATATCCAATTCTTTTAGACAGAAGGAAGATTCCAACCTGGGCTCATAAGCCTGCAAATATTCTACAATACGTAACAAAAATGCCTACAAATAATCTGAGTTCCATTTAAAATGTGAACTGAGGTCTTGCTTGATCTGTTGGAAGAAGGCAAAGGGAGGAACACGCAAACGCATTGTTGTAGCTTCCCTCCAGCCGAAGCCTTGCAAAAAGACTGGGACAGATTTTATTTAAAAGACAGGTGCCCTTCCTTCTCCTTCCAAAAGGAAGCCGAGGTATTACTGGAAACCACTGAATATGCAAGACGACAATTCTATGAGAGACAAGCTGCAGGGGACGAGCGAAGATGACGACGGGAGCGCTGAAAGATCTGCAAAGGGCCGAGCTACAGCTGCGGTCTCACCCTCCGGGGCCTGGCAAACCTCTGGCAACCCAGTCCTGAGAGCAGATAACAGATCCGCCTGACTCAGGGCTGACCTTTTACAATTCCCCTTCTTTTAGGATTGAATTGCACTCATTGTGAGGACAGTCAAGCAGAGGAACAAGGCATCAGAGGGGCTGCGGGATCTCAGACCTCAGGGGTTTTCAAGTCCGAACCGGACAAGGCCCTGAGCAAACCTGCCTGGACGTAGCGCTGGCCTTGCATTGAGCGGGAGCTCCACACCTTCCTCCAGCCTCACGCTTTCTGAAGGATCACAGCACGCAAGTCAGCAACAGAGAAATCCAGTACGTTTCTGCCAGTGTGATTCAAATCCCCAGTATTTACAGTGTGAGTTGAGCGTCTTTGGTATCAGTGTAAAATGCCACTTCTCGCTGAAAAGAAAGGAGATTTTGATGAGCCATGGTGGCAAGGGCTGTTCATTTTAGCCTCCGGTTTCTTGGGAGAGGCTTTCCCTAGCAGTCTTCTCCTGCCCAAACTCACTGCCTCAAAACCCATTCTTTACAGTCTCATGGTCGTCCTCCAGGTACATCCAGCAGCCCTGGAGGTCTCCAGCACACACCATCCTTGTGGCTCCTTTCCCCTGCCCTTCGCTGAGCTCTGACCAGCACCAGCTACATTGCTTTGAGCTGGATAGAGCATCTTGCATAATTAATACACCTCCCTTTCCCCCTGCTCATTTCAGAGAACATTTTTGCTTATCGCTTGCTTGGTTAGGAACCATGAAACCAAACAAAGTAGGTCTGGAAGGGACCTCATGGGATCATCTCATCCATTACCCCTTCCCTAAGGCTTACAGAGTTAATAACAGAACGACAAGCTTGCAAACTCCAGCTGCCAGGCTTTAAAAGTTTGGCTTCTCCTAAAGAAGTACATTGCTCTTGTCAACATGGGAGAGTCTGCATGTGCTTGCTGATCTGTGCAGAGATTAATTTTAAAGCGTACATTGTGCTCAGACGGCCCACTGCTACCATTATATGCATCAGTAAGTTTCATATTATGCAACTACTAGCACTTACGTTCAAAGAAAGCGCTTTTTACTCACGACAAAAGGTAGTTGCTATGCTCTCATTAAAAGACAAAAGCAATGAAAGATTGGTCCTTGTGCAGCATCATCTTCTGCCAGTTCTGTTAAAAAATATTTATTATATTGAGGACTGCATCGTTAATTTTCTGCACCTCTCTCTCACGTAGCACAGCTGATTTCTAACGCATGTCTTCATTGGATTTGACTGCTCAGTGACTTTTAGTCATTATCAAATACTCCTTTCACTGCACAGTTTCTCTATAGGTCATTCCTCTGAAGACACATCCATAGATGAAAAATGCTATTGTCTTTTCTCTCTTCCTTGTTTCATTTAGTATTAATTTTCTGGTCATTCCTGCCCCTGTAAAGCTGAGTTTAGAGACTGTGTAGTGAGGAGCTCAGATATCTGAGTGTGAACAAGATCTGTTCCCTCCCCAGAAGGATATGTGTATTAAGCCCACTCCCAGGAGAGCCAGAGCAGTCGCAAAGCTGTTCTAAACTGGAATGAGGACACCAAAGTCCTACAGTACACCATCAGCTAAAGCAGCCCGACAAAGATGACAGGCAATCTGCAGTACCACAGAGACCCTCAGGTAGCTAATTCAGATACATCTGCACAGGGTCAAGCACCAGCTCTGAGGCAGAAAAGCAAAGTAGCTTCAGGCTTTAGCCAGTACAGCCTAAAATGGGACTCGACTAGTTGTGAACTCTGTGGGCCCCAAAGAATGGTTGCCTGTTCCTTGTAGCTCTCTGTGTCCCACAACTTGTAGAAGAACTTGACGCTGAAGTAGGCAAAGGCACAGTCATCATTTCAGCTAACTGGAAAACACTGTCAGTGATCGAGGAGGCACTGGGCACAGCCGCGTTTCTGTACCCACAGTGCCAGCTGCAATGCCCTTTGGGACCTTTCCAGCCACATCTGCCTCAAAAAAGCTAGGATTTCTTACAAGTAGAGGCAAGCGTGAATTTTGCATGATTAGGAATGAATTCCTTGTGAGGGCTCTGCAATAATGGGGAGCTGGGAAATGCCCAGGGGCACCTGAAATCCTCCAGTCGCATTTTCTGCTCTTGCCTATTCAGCTGCAGCAGCAGCAATGTATGGCACCAACCTATACAGAACAATGTTTACACACTGGTGTGCATGCACAGACACTCCCCACTACCTACCTACCCACATACACACTTCAGAGACAGCACAGAAAAGCTGGACCGCAGACCAAAGTGCTTTTTACCTCAGCAGCAAAACCTACCAACTTCTAGCTCTCTCTGGAACACCAGCAAATATCCTACAAATGACACTCTGTGTTGTAAACACGGTGTGGAAGCAACTTTCTTGTCCGGTGTCTCCATTCAGGCAGCAGGGAAGGGCACAGGACAGGCTGCTGACGTGACTGATAGATCCTCTGTCCCTCTCATTTCCAGCACATATAATGGATTATTTCTTGAATGCTTTTTAAAGTATGCACAATTCTTGCACGATCTCCCTGACTTGTTTTGAATTCTGGAGGAAACAGTGCCTTCTCTTTTTTGCTTATTACAAATAATGAAATTTTGGTGCCTCGAAACATGCTGAGAGCTTTTTACTATGGGTGAAAGTTTCCTCTGAAAGCATCCATCCAAATAAAAATCTCAGTACATAAAACACACTATACTGTTCCACAGTATACTATTCCACAGCGTTAAATGACCAGTCTCTGGCCCAGTTTGTAGAGTAATTAAGAATCACTAGAAAAATTCTGGCAGGACTGTTCTACAAAAATAGAGGGGTAGGGGAAAGTATGGAGAAATATACAGGGTACAAGAAGAAAACCACTGATAATACAGTATATACCGTATGTACTTCTATACGCATGTGTTAGCTTTCATTGCAAATGAAGGATATTCCCAATGTATTAGTGAATGCCAGCCTCCCATCTTTTCCCCTTTCCCGTCAGATTATAATGCAGAATTATACCTTATGATATGTATCCTCAACCCTGGCCTAATGCATAAGCAAGACTAAGATCTAGTTTTAATAACAGAGCTGTACTATGCCAAGATGTGATAGGATCAGCAGATATTCTCTACAGAAACTTTCCTCAAACAAGAAAACGTGATTTCCAGCCAGTAAAATCTTTCACACAAGCACAACCTGGAAAGAAGAGTATATAGCAGTGACACAAAGGATACACCGAAATAGCCTGAGCAGCAAAATCCTTGTCATTTCCATGGAAATGTTGGCAACTGATCAGAAAAATCCTGCATTTTACTGAACCCTATCTGCTTATTTGTATGAGCTGGTAAGTATGATTTTAGCAGGTTAGTCATTCTGCATTTGAAGGGCTGTTGAGAGCATTTCATTGCTAGAGCTGTCTACTCCTGTGTCTATGTATATTTTAAGCCACATGCCTTCTTTCACAGAGTTGGATTTTATGAGTTCAAATGACATTTTGTTTTAAATCCTCATTTAAAAAAAAAGCAAAAAAACAAACAAACAAAAAAAAAAAAAAACAAAAAAAGTGACCGAGAGACTACTGTTATATTTGCAGTAAGTTTCTTTCATGGATACTTAAGGTTAACTTTAAGCCTAGCAGCTAGGTTTAGACTACAGGTCCAAGCATGTGATGGAGAAGACTGAGGAAAAATAACTTTTACCAGTGTTCTCTGTCAGCACACTACCAGCCTTGAAAGCAATAAGGAAGCAATGGAAAGCCTCACAGACTACAAAGCAAAGATCAGCATTTTGATGAAACAGTTAATACACATTCCTTCCACAGATTCCATATATAACATGTAGATTGAGAGCTACTCTGTGAACCTACAAAAAACCCCTTATACTGCTGTATCTGGAAGCAAAGATTTATTCTGATGCCAATAGTGGAAGTTGTTGCAATAGTTCCTAGCTGACTGCGATATAAGAAAATAGCATTTTCTTTGGGCTTTGCTACAGCTGAAGAAGCTGCATGTTGTGCAGACAGACTTCATTTTGCTTAGACGAACAGGGTGTATACAGCATCGTCTCCCTTTCGTACCCCACTCCCCACATCACAGGGTGATGTAAATTCAGTCACACCCTTGATTACTGTGGGTGGAATGCTGCACACACGGAGGTGCGAGACAACATAAAATGAAGCTGTGAGTGATATAGTAATAAATGAAAGACAGAGCATTGCAGAGGCACATTTCTCAGGAAAGAGATTAAAAGAGGAGCGAACGGAAGCTGCCTTCCCTTGCAGTCTTCCATGGCAAGAATACTTAAATAGTCAGCTGGTTGTGAACAACGCTGTGATTTGGAAGTGCAAGACCTAATGAAAAAAGGAAGATGAACGCAAGCAATGTGGATAATGAAGAAGCATCGAGCAAGTTAGAGTCCCCCTTGTCTCATGGCCAGTGAGTGAAGTTGTGAACAAGAACCTGCTCAGCCCTGCTGTTAAGTATATTATTTTATTACTCTGTGTTATTTTAACCTAGGGAAACTTGATGCTGTGTTAGCAGCATGCCTTTTAGGACTAGAACAGCCTTGCTCCAGTTAGATCACAAAGGCAAGTTTTTTTCAGAAGTAGCAAAATCTAATTTCCAGAAAAATTCAACAGGAATGCGGACCTAGTTCCTGTACAACACCTCGGGGAATTCCCCTTAGTAAAACTGCAATCTTTAGCCGCCACAACAAATCCCGTCTTCAAGGTTTTTGATTTCCAAACAGTTTCTAAGGGCCTGAGCCAAAGGAGCGACAACAAGAATCTTCCCATTGATTTGACTGACATCTTCCTCCATTCCTGGGATCATCTTCCAGAGGACCATCTAGAACAAACACAGCACTTGGCTGCTCTCTCAAATACAGAACTCCCCAGGTAGATGACAAATTCCATCAGGATCTCATGGCGACCTCTGCGACTTACGTGCAGTGCTCAGCACCTAAAAATAAGTAAATAAAAATCTAGCCACTGTGCAGAGAACAAATAAAGATTTACGAGCTTTGATGAGAAAGGGGAGTAGGGAATTATCTAGGCATTAGCTGGACTGTGTAGAAACATTTGCAGTATACATTATGCCAGAATCCTCTACGGTGATGAGATCCTGCAAAATGGTTAAACTGTTGTATCTAGATCACTTAGATGGCTCTGAAACAAGTGTCATCCATCACACACAAATAAAAATTGGAAGCCCCTCAGAGTCACTGTAAAGAAGTAGCCATAGTGTGTTCTTGGATTAAACATAATGTGTTGATTCAAAGCAGCGGGTCACTCACTGCACAGTAATTAACCTAGGAGGTTATCAGCAGTGATTTGTTCTGATGCCTTATCATGCAGAATTGCATGCTGCTCCACAGAACAGTACCGAAGCATCCGTTATCCACTATTAAATAGGCTTAACATCAGCCAAAAGAATCCTGAAGTTATTTTCCACAGCCGGGGACAAACTGATCCCATACATTTTGTTTTCCTGAGGAATTAGGTTTAGAAGAGTATTACCAGCACTGGACAAGAAAATGAACTATCAGGCAAAAAGGTAGTTGTGACTGGACTGAAAAAAATTATTACACGGACTGGAAGACAGAACAGGACTCGTCAACTGAAAACAAAGACAAGAAAGAACCGTACTTGGATAAATAGCTCAACCTTGGCGTTCGCTCTTCGATAGTTATTCTGCGTGACCATCTGGAAATTCCTCTGTGGTAATTCCTTTTTAGCAGTTCTATAATCATATCTTAATTTGTCATTTCTTAGAAGGATTAAAAGTACTGTTTTGCCTCTGCCAGCTCCATCTGCACATGCAGACCACGTCCGAGCGAGGCACACTCAAAGGCCGTGGACGGTCACATCAGTCTGCCAAAGCCAGTTCTGTCTGAGGCAAACTCTCCGAGAATCTCTTACCGGACTGTTTCCATATCAATAGTGTTTGATCTTTAAGAAAACAGCCCTCAACATCAGAGAATCCCAAGGCTTGGAGAGACCCCAGAGATCATCTAGCCCTCAGAAAGGATAAATCTTTTCTGTTATCCTGAGGGTGCTTGTCCTCAAGAACAGGTTTGAGATATCTTGGTGGAGATCTCCAGTCAGGCAGTCTTCTCCAAGAGCTATAGCCTTATCAGTAGAAAGTTCTCCTAATGCTTAGCTGATTTTTTTTTTTTCTCTGCAATTGGAGTCCCATTACTTTTTCTTGTATCTACCATGAACATGGAGAACAGATTTATTGCCTTCCTCACTGCAGCAGCCTTTTATTTATTTGGAGAGATGTCCTCCATCATGTTCTCTCCTTTAGACTAAGTAATCCAATTTGTTCTCTCCTCCAAAGTAAATAAACCCTATCCTCACAGTAAAAATAATAAAATAAAATCCCCAAACGTTGTGCTTTTAAGTGTCTCAACTGAATAATAATAATAAAAAAAAGACATAAGGGTCTATTTTAAATGGAAAGTTCAGATGTTTTAGCTAATAAAATGTTGAAATTCAGATAATTTCAGTGCCTCAGACAAAATTTCAGATATTTTAATGTATCAAAACAACGAAAAGGATGTGCCCACAAACATGCTGGTATTGACAGATCTATAGCATTTTTCACAAAGATGTTTGCTATGAAAGCTTCTCTCAGCTCTGTCACTTAACACTTTGACCCAAACTGAACAAAGCTCTTAAGAACGTGCTTAATTTCGAAAGTATGAGCAGCCCCACCACAAACAAAATCCAACTTACAAATAAAGTGTTTTCTTAAAATCCTTTCTCCAAGGAAGCCAATGCTTGCAGTAATAAATGATCCCTACTGTGGAAGCCTCCACAGCTTAGAACTAAGTATGTCCATCATCTGAGGGACCATTTCCTCAAAAATATATATTTAAGCATCCCCGGTCAGCATACCTCCATGGAGAAGTATGGTGCAGCACACCGGCAAGAGGGAATGGAAGAGATGTGGCTTACTTGGAACTGTGTGTGGAGCTGATGTTAATACTAACGCAAGCTGGAAAGGGTACAGGTATATCTTGTGTGACACAGCCCAGTGATGATAGCTGTGCTGAATTACTCAGGATATCCTCTGAAACTTGCGAGTAATTTCCTTCTATACAAGAAAAGCAAAGTGTACATGCGAAGTGCCATGACTTGCACACGGGAGGGTTAGCATTATATCAAACCTGTACGTTACCCATTGACTTCAGGGGCTAGTCAGCAAGAGAACACCAGTATTTCTCAAAGGGGAAGCAGTGGGACGTGCGTGATATAACACTCTCCCCTCCAATTACTTAACTCGACTGCAGTTACAGTGTGTGGAATGTATGGATTATGATGGACTTTATACCACTGCTGCAAGGTCCTCCTGCACACACTCCTTCACTTCATAACAACAAGCACTGGCAATTATGGACATCAGGTTTCCGTTAGAAATGTCATACATATATCTTCTGTCCCAGGGTTTCCCTAATTTATATTGTACTAACTTTGCTGCTTTCATAGTTCATTCCTAACCACTCTAATTAAACTTATTGATTGCTTCAGAGGAAGGATGTGTAGGGAATGGGAATGCTTTTTACCTTACTTCTATCTCCCGACTCTGTGAACAGCTGCTCCTCAGAAATAAACTTACCCTTTTAATTACTTGCATAAAATTTAGGTCAGGTATGGCCTAGAGATATTAGTTAACTGTGTGACAGCGGATGCCTTGGAAAGCCGTATTCATGGGATCCCACAGTCGAGTGGGACATGCTGTACGGAAGGAGATAGCCTGCAGGTCAGCACAAATACCTGGGCTACTATAGATTTGTCGGAAGCTGCAGAACCTACCCAGGGATTTGGAAGTTCTCTGAGGATCAGCTTAGACTGAGCCATACTTTGTCCCAGGTAGACAGGAGGACCAGATGCATGTGTATCTTCCGGTCGCTTCTCCCCTTCCATCTACCTTCTCAGGAAGTTCCGATGACCGCTTTTCCACACGCATCGCCATAAGCACTGTCTCCTTGCATCTTCCTCCCAGACAAACGCCCGTCCCACCAGGGGATACATCCAGAGCCTCTCTGCCTCCTGCACCGCGGCTGCAGCCCAGCTTTGCTCCCCCACCCAAAACCCAGGGCAGAGCAGGTGGGCTGTCCTGGCACGGCAGAGCTGGGCCACCGACTTGGACAGCACAGCCCCCCGTTCCTAATCCTACATGACCAAAATACGCGGTGACAAGACCTGTTAGTACTTTGCTAGGGAAATCGTTACAAGGGAGGAAAACGAGTAGCCAAAGATGGGACGTAGGGAGAAGAAAAACCTATCACTTGGAAATGTAAAGTCCAAAGCAGAAATAATGTATTTCAATGATCGTATATCCCCAGTTTAAAGCTAATGTATCCTCCTTGAAAAAGTTGCGGCTTAACGCTGAGCTATATTATTTCATATTCTTTGACATAATAGAATACATATATTTATGTATGGCTGTAAAACTATATTATTTTTAAAAGTTATTTCATTGAAGTGGTTGACCTTTTTATGTTTCATGGGTACATTTCTTTTACAGTAATAGAAAAACCGACTGTAAACCATTTTATGTTAAAGTACCTTGCTCATTTAAATATTATAACCTGGATGATTAAATAGAGACCACAGTGCAATATTTGAGGTTGCAGAGATAAAGAAACGGTCCATAAAAGAAATCCAAAAAAATCTGAACCTTCTACTTAGACTTTCCCTGTTATTTGTTTGTACTTAAATTTGATTTTCTTGTTTTTAATTTTATACTTCTGGGTTTTAAAATGTTCAGCAATTATCTGATTTGTAGCTACAACTGCAGCATGTTTACTTGTAAAATGTCTTTCAAATTAAGGTCATTATTCGTCCTTTTAGATTTTCCCTTAACTTTGCCACTGAACATTTGCAGCTCAACAAGAAGAAGCAGTATTTTTTACATTCCAAATGGCTCTAATGCCAAAGCATTTTGCTGATTTAACGGCTGGTTTTGCAGGATAGAAAAATACTAATAATTCTCAGCAAGCAGAAAATCAACAGCTATCATTTTTCAAATGGGATTTCTATAGCTCTGTCAAGTGTCCCATATTGTACAAAGGAAAGGCAATTCAATCCAGTGTTTGATTTTGCCTCCAGAGATGAGAGCTTGATACACCTTTTTCTGGAAGCCAAAATACCAAGTAACATGGAGCCTGAAGGTGGTTGAGAGCCTTAAACACAAGACTTAAGTGTCAGGAGTGCCTGAATCACTTGGGCCCAAATACTCAATAACATAGTCAGCACTTAAGAGCTACTGCCACCTTTAGGTGCCTGCCATCGATGTCTCAGTTATATCCGTGCTCATATTTCCAGTCCTGAAAACCATCTCAGAAGCCCTAAGCAGACCGAGCAGCTCACCCACGCTGTAATCCAGCAGATAACTTCACTCTCAAAACACAAGTGCCTTGCAACAAACCCAACGGGCGCACATCCTGGCATTCCGGATACTCGCTTGTGCTGCGGCAGAGCTGCGTGCCGAGCTTTCAGGTTATGTTACCTTAAGCGCAATCTACCAAAGTTTACCCTTTTCCATATACGCGGGCTCTGACATCTGGGCTGGCTGTTTCCAAGTCTCTTCTTTCCTTGCCCACAAGCAGAAAAATGGGCTTATGCTCAAAATTTCAAGACAGCAAATGCAGTGGAAAATCTCCGTGAAAGCTGATGAGCACATTTTCTTGGCTTGGCCAGTTGACTGGGCTCCTGACCTGCATCCTCCTCTCTTTATTTCCTCCCCGTATGGCTTTGGCAGTTGCTTGACCAACCACTTTAGGAAGAGGATCCCCTTTGCAGACTCCCTGATGTCCGCACTGCGATTGGGGTGCTGTGCACACACCCGATGACACCAGTCACGGCTTGGCCACGTTGGGTGTGAGAGCAGCATGGCCATCAGGTATGTCTGTGCTGGGAGCCCCAGGCTGCCAGCTGCAAAGCTTTTTTGCAAGTATGGTTCCACTGCTATTTGCACCAGCTTGGGTGTACCCATGCATGCTGCTGTTGCACCTCTGGATGGCAGTGTACACCCTGGCGCAGGGAGAGGGACACAGCACCAGCACCACGCACATCTGAACCACAGCTGTAAGCACAAAAGCATGACCTCTTGAGCATGAACTAGCCCATCTGCATGCACAGAGGACATTTTGTAGTCCACGGTAAAAAAGCAAAGGTTAGGTAGAATCTTTTAAATACAAATTCCCAGAATCTTAATTTTTCACTCAAGCTTACTTCTGGGTGCTCAGGGTGTGATTGACATTCATTGCACACAGCGGCCACCATGGCTATTCCAAAAGCGGCGCGGAGCCAGGGATGCAGCCACGCGTGTTAGCGGAGTACCAGTGTGGTTGGAGCCCTCATGCCAGAGCCCAAAGGGATCGCACAGGCAGTTTTCAATACCTAATTAACGGCTCCATTGGATGCCTCCCATGACTGGTTAATTCCCAGTGGAAGCTGCAAAGTTTCAATGAGTGCAGTACTGTAATAGTTTTGGTTTAGAGAAAGATAACTGGGAATCCTCCCTGCCCTTTTCGGAACAATTTTGGAAAGGGGATTGCTATTGAAGAACAGTGGAAATACTCAGCCAAATCTCAGCCTATGGCTGCATCCCCCAGTGACCTGCACTGCTGAGATGGCAGCACAGACCTGCAAGCTCAGCTCCCCCAACCAGGTAAAATGAGGGATGGGCTGCTCTACTTCATGGTTGTGTCACACCTGCCTGGAAAGCAGTCAGGACTGATGAACATGACCCACACTCCTTTCTCAGTTCCCTTGGGTGTCTACGGGGTGTTTTTTTATTTTCCTGACACCTGTATCAGGTATTCTGCAGCCCTGATGTTTTTTTTTCCAAACCAACTACATCTACGACTCTTGGAAGTTTTTAAAAAGGCGAAAGACGAGGCACTGAATACCCTGGAGACTGACAGCAGGGGTCCTCGCACAACATTTAAATGCAACGACTCTTCAGAGGGAACAAGAGCGATGGCCTGAAGAGCAACATATGAGAGACCACACTGTGTGTTGCATTTTGTGTGCTTGGCAGGATAGGCAGAGAGGCCAGGAAAGCTCCCATACATCACACAAAGATGTGGCTGAGAGGGATGAGGAGGGACAGGCAGAGGCAAGGTAGTACCAAGCACTGCAATTGAGGGCAAGGAACCTGAGGTGTTGGAAAGATTCCTTTGGTTTAGCACCTCAGGAAATACAGACTGCTGTCAGTTTAAGCACAAAAGGAAGAAGAAAGCTTATTCAGGGAAAAATGTTGTACAATTATTTACATCCTCAGAGAATCTATGAGCAGACTCCACACTAACTTGCCCAGAAGGTCTCCTATAACCGTGGGACACCTCACCAAGCCAGCTGCCTTCAGCCTGGATCCCATGCATTTGTCTTGCCTATTCTAGAAACAAAAGCAGCGAGGCGCTCAGCACAATCAGACATATTCTAAAAAAACAAACAAACAAAACCCAAAACCAAAACCCCAAACCCCTCTGCTTTTAAATAGTGTTCCTAGTGTAGATTGATGAAATTATATGTAACCCCCTCCCCCCCACACACCTTCTGATATCCATCCATTGGCTTGACAAAGCAGGTAGTCACACACACTCCACATGAATGCACCCGTGGCCAGGTTGCCTTGGAAACCTCCACTGCTACCTAATATTGTTATAATTGTCAAGAAAATATAGGTTTTCTCCAATGATTCACAGCATGCTTCCATTTTACATAAATGCAAGCTTTCTATTTGCAGTTTTCTGAAGGTTTGCTTTGCTTTCTCCCCAGAAATTTGAGGGACATTTTCTCCCCAGAAAAATTAAACTGTTGTTTAAATGTTAGGAACGCTGTTGTATCAGTACAGGGGGCCATACAGCAATTCCAGCTTCCCCGTGCCTGTTGAGAGGGATTTCTAACATTCAGGAAAAGGAGCCCTGCAGTCCTCCCAGCTGCATTTTACTCCATGCACAGCTCTGAGGCTATAATTCAACTCTGACAGAACAGGTCAGCCCAAGTGCCCCCACACAACCTTGCTCAGGCTGCACGCTCTCCACCACACCATCCAACTACCTCTCAGTGAAGTGTCCAGCACAACTAGTAGAAACTCTGAGCAGCTTTTACTATATGGACATTTCCAGCGTGTACTAGGACTTTTATGGGATGTACTCACCCAACACATAGTCTCAAGGGAGCCTCTGGAGAAGACCTTTAGATGTTCACCTAAAGGAGGGCTACATAAAAGCTACAGGTGTGTCCACATTGCATGTACTTACCAGAAAGAGGTAAATGAACTCTTGGTACTGTGATGCAGACAGATCCTAAATCCTGTGTTCCTTTGGAGAGCGGCAGCCTGCAGCCCCAAGCTGGGCTTGGGGCAGATGGAAACTGCAAATTCTGGTTGTCTGATGAGCAGCTTTGCCTAGAAAAGAAGGAGGCAAAAATCAGACATGCTGGAGCACTGTGTGCCAATGGGTTAAAAAAAATAATGTCTGGAGGTGGCACTTGAAGAGGGCACAACCTAAAGCAGTGACCCCCACACGAGCAACCTGAAACACTTGGTGCTGATTGAACAGAACACCTTAAGTCAAGCTGAAATGAAATTTTGCTTGGAAAAGGAAGAAGTGAACCATTTCCAGTCAGCCCAGAGCCAATGCTGTGCCCCTCCACAATAACTGCAATACCTGATTTCACCAAGATGTAAACCTGCGAGTTTGAAGCCCTGCAGCCCCTTAAAAAGCCCCTCCAAAGGCAGCAGGGCCATTTGCAAGCAAGTCCTGGGGTTGATGTGGGCTCTGGGTGCTGACGAAGATGAGCTGACGAAGTGCCCTGAGCTCCCTTTCCTGGGGCTGTTCCCTCAGCCGGGCGTCAAGCCCAAGCAGCGGCTGCCACCATGGAGCCAGCAGAGCCGGGAGGCTCCTCACCCTGTCGTCCTGCTTTCGAAAAAATAGCAAACCCAACTTTAGATGATGTCAAGCAGCATAAGAGACAGCGTTTTAGTAAAACTAAAGCCTCTGACACAGGACTTTAGATTGCCAAGTTAAAACGACAGTAAATCAACTGTAGCAAGACCAGAAACTATGGCTTTTCCATGTATTTTGGGGGAAAAGATAGCGTTTCTTTCCTGTGCCTGTGCAATACAGCTGTTCTGTGTTTTTGTTTACAGCCTCAAACAAACCTCTTGAAACTGAGATGATGGTTTTTAAATGTAAAAGCACTGACTTGTATTTTAGTGAAAGAAAAAAGTTCAAAACAGTTCATTTCAACATTTTACAAATTACATCTGCATGTTTTTTTGGAGGACCTTTTTTTGGAGGACATGTTTTTAGCAAATATGTGTACTTTAGTCAAATGCAATTAAGTGTCTCAATGCAAGGCCACCTGGCGTTTTTCCCCATCTATCTGCACCAAGTCAGTAGAGTTCAGAAGATGTGGTGGTTACCTTAACTTTACCCAAATGAGCTGCAGACCTGTGTTTCCAAAAAGAACCCAAAGCCTAATTTTTAAATGCTCAGCATGCACACTTAGAGTTGTAGTATCAAAAGATCTCAGGGCTTTTGAGCAGCGGTAGCAATATAGATGATAGGTTTTGAAAAGAGCCAAGAGTTCCAAGATACTCAGGTTCCAGCATTTCCACTCTTCAAAACACATGGGTGTTTGACTTCCAGATCAGTGTTCATGAATTTGACAAGTCTGCCTTGAAAACCTTGGTTTTGATCAAGCAGAGGTGCTGCAGAAGAAAATCAGCTAAATTAGTGGATTTGCCTTTGAGATCATGAGAAGTTTAGCAAGAAAGATGATAAAATGAACAAAGTAAAGTTTAATAACTCACTGGGTGCCACTCGGTACTCATCCTCTCCAAATACCATGCTGTTTATTAAGACATCTACCTAACAGTTCAAACCCAACATCAGATATCAATGTATGTGCTATTCCTGCAAATGCATCTGCTCTCAAGTACAGTGAGCCCATTCAGGTTAAAATAAAAGCTGTCTAAATGCACCATCATGTAAAACTTGTACTATTCCTGGCAAAACACCTCTTTGGTTCACACTGCTTTTAATTTTGATACATCTCCAAGGTTCCCAACTTTTCAAGCAGAAGAAAACAAAAAGGTAAAATGCCAGAGGGGAGAGCTCTCAGAAGAAACCAAGCTTATAAGACTGGTAATTAAACTCTTCTGTGGAGAAATAGGGCGCTGCCCAAAATGTTTTAGTAATTTTTTAGCCAGAAGGGCTCCTAAATTGAACTCCTCTCTAACACAGACCAGCAGAAGTTGAACTAAAACCTAATGTTCCAGCCATAAACTGGCTTTTCCTAAAGCATCTGATCGAAGGGGAGAGTCACATTGCACTTCAAAATACCTGGTACCAGATCTTATATTTGCAATTTTTAAGACTACAGCAACACGATTCTGTTCACATGGAAGGCTTTTAGATCTGGTATCTATGATTTTTATGACATTTCTTGGAAATCTCTTGTGCTGTGGAAAATCAGATGGTTTTACAGTAATCTCAGACACTATTCCTACTAATTTCAAGTACTGATGATCTGGTCTTGTAAAACCTGAAAGAAATTATGAGAATTGGGAAGTATTTTCTCCTGCTGAAAATGTTGATGCTTGACTTATCAGTGAATTTCTCGTATACTGCTATGACTTTGCTTGGATTTGCTGCTTTGTTGTTTAGGGGCCCAGGAATTTTTTTCCTTCAACCCTCACTCTGTGCTCATGCTCTTTACCTTTCTGATCAGAGCAAAACACTGGGCAGATGAGATACAGCAGAGGGAAAATGTTCTGATGGATCAGCTGTTTCCTTAAACGATATTGTTTTAGGAAATATGCCAGTTTAGATAGAAGAGAAACCATCTGACATGGAATAAAATACTGAGCGTTTTATTACTACCTTTTTTTGGGTCTCAATTTCCTATTTCATTCCCACTTTTATATGACAGCCCATCATTTGGAGTCCTGCATCTCATAATATATACAACGTTCCTTTATTTATTATTCTCCTTCAACCCACTAATCACATCCATGATTCCAATGTGGCTGTTTCAGTAGCCTCCATCTAAAGTTACATTCAGCAACCAGAAATAGCCAAACATCCACATTTCCAGTGAGGTGGCATATGTGAAGCAGGGCTTTTGCCCCAACCTGCCGTAAATAGCTGGGAAAATGTCCTATTGCCCACACAAATACTGTAACAGAAATTATAACTGCAAAAATACGAAGATGTAATGCGTCCCCCTTTCCCCTTCTTTGTAGTAAATGCTATCGAACTGCTAACCTGGGCTGGCTGTGTGCCGCGGTGATTTCAGCAGAAAGCCAGCGCCTGGCCGCAGGAGGTTCTGCGGGATGGGAAGCAGAAGAAGGTTTAAAACTCAGCAGATGGCAGAGGCGGGCATTGTGCCAGCCCAGGGGCACTACCTGGTGTGCCTACGGGATCGCTTGCTGCATTTGTTATCGAGATGGGAATGAGACATCTTTGGTTTATTATCCTTTCTCTTCCGCCTCTATGTGATTTTGCTTTTAGCCACCAGACAACAGCAGTCACACTCTTCTCTGGAGTGTGAAAGATTCAGCAATAAAAGGAGCTCAGGAAGAAAAAAAGAGAAAAAAAAAAAAACAACAAAAAAGAGGAGGAATCTGTTGTTTTTCTGTAACAACTGGTCAGCTCCAACCTGCAACCTGTTGGCCTCCTGTGATTGCTAATAACTCTGTTTACTCAGAGCCAGACCACAGTGGTGCTTTTGGACCACAAACTGGGCTGACATCGTGTAAGCGTGTAAAGAAGCAGTATTTATCATTGCCATGATTTTGTAGCTTTCCCCCACACTTGTGTTTATAACAAGCGACTCGGAGACAGCACAGCTGGCCTGTGAGATGTCTCTGCATGAGCAAAGGAATGGCTCTGTTCAGAGAGCAGGCACAAGTTATTCCCCCTCAATCTATCAATAAGTGCTGTAGTAATGGAAAAACAGCATTTACCCTTGCACCTTCTCCCTTTGTTTCGGCTCAGGACTTTGCCTTCCCATATATTCCATGGGGCCGATCTGGAGGAAGTGCTCAGGACAGTATGGTTTGAATGGCAGAGAAGACAGGCGGGGTCTTTTTCCATCTATACCTTTGGGCCTTCCCAACCTAGGGCTGAGCAGAGGGCTGGGCATTTATTCTACCGATGTGTCAGCCAACGTGTAAGGCTCTACTATCTGCAGTCAAGTGGTCGCAGAAAACTCTTTTGCGTGCACTTTGAAAATGAGGAAATCTTGGAAAACCAGCAATAAGGGCACCTGGAGTAAAAAAATCCTTATAGATTTCTTGGCTAAGTCTGATGTGAATTTTACAGATGACGCAACAGACATCCATCACCCCCGGGCTGAGTGTGTGGACAAAAAAATAAAACTTTTCTCCCTCCCCTTGATGTGGTTCCATCAATGTAGCATTTTCCTCTCCTCTTTTCTTCAGCCATAATGTAGGACACCAGCAACACCACCCTCTACTCCGATACAGCTCAGCAAGAGTAAATCTTTTCTCTTGGGAAGGTTTACAGCAAAGCAACAGAGAATTTCAGGGGGAGTCTAAGGTAAATTGGATCAAGCTGCCTCAGAGACACTTACCTAAATCACTCTTCTTGTAGTGCAGGCACAACTATCCTTCATTTTCACAAGCACTAAAAAGAAAACAGAACCACTGAATTCATTTCTTCCCAAATAAAGAGATGTCGGAAAGCAAACTCAAGTTAACCACTTGAAAAATAACTTTCCTAGTGCTGTAATTCAAAATAACAAGGAAAGAAAGGGAAAGGAAAGAAAAAGGAAAAGAAAGATTTTATATTAAATTACATTAGCCAATAACCTAATAATCAGTTGATTGAATTTCTTTGTGAATAACCCCTGCTATATAATGGCAGCCCACATACAGTACCTTGATACTTTGCAGTGACTGGATCTTTGCCCTCTCATTATAAAATAAAATATACGGTATTTTAATGTAAAAGATAATGTCAAGTTTGATAACACGAGGCAGTTAGTAGCTACGTTTCAATACTGCGACAGCATCAGTTCAGGTTTCCTCTGTTGATGAAAAGTGAGTTCTTTTTGTCACACAAGAAAATATTCATTGTTTCAAGACTTTTGTGAGGAAAATGGTACAGACATTAAGTGAGAGACATGAAAGATTATTCACGTTCAACTTTAAAACCAGACACGTCCAAAATATTCTCTTTCAGTTAGCATTTCTTTTGATCCACTAGACTTCAGCTGAGACAAGAGAGGAAATTAAGTCAAAGAAAGATTCCCTTCCAATTAAAATCTAGTAAAGAGAGGAAGATTAATCCTCTCCCCTGTTCTGTCCAGGCTGTGCACCCTGCGGCTGCTGGGGGAAACGCTGCAAGGGGGGGAATGGCACCCGCAGACTTCGGGGAGAGGGTCTCCCCCGCGGTCGTGTCTCCAGTCCTGCCTGTGGGATGCAGGTCACCCCTGATGCATTACTCTGGAGCAGCACGGGATGCTCCTCGCCCTGGCATAAAACCCATTCTTGCCCCAAATGCCCCCCACGTCCAGCAGTGGGGCACGGAAAAGTTACGCCAGAGCTCAGATACTGTGGGCTTCACCCTGAGCTCTGCTGAAGGCGGCATCAGGACGGGGGAAAGGAGCCTCTACCACTGTGTGTCCCTTGGGTGGGAGGTTTTGGTGCATCTGCCAGTGCCGGCAGGCTGGGGGGTAAGGGGCTCTGAGCCTTCCCTTCGTCCCCCTCCAGCAACCAGGCTTGGTGCATCATTTATTATCTGTCTTAACTGATTGGGGTTTTAGGACTTGAAGACAGGGATGGTTTGCTGACAGGGACCACTTGTGCACTGCGTGACAAAGTGTATGCCGTGGTCTTCTTTTGCAAAAATACACATGGTCTTCTGCTAAAGCAAGAAAGGGTTAAGTTGCCTATGCGGCTGATGCATGGTAGGATTTAAAACTGTCAGCAGTAAACCCCACATCATTCATATGTGTATGTGCATTAGGTTTTAAATATGGATGCCAAAAATGAAAATGCAGCTTACTGAAGAAAGGGAGAACACATTTCCTCATATAGATAAATTTTCTGATTTCTGGAAGAAATTGGGAGAATTAACAGCACCTGCAAAGGCAGAAAACAAGAAAAGTAAAAGAATCATGGATAATTAATACTCTGAAGGCAAAGACATCTTTCATGGAAAAAACATAACGGGCCAGAAATTCAGCTGCTGTACATTAGCTGATTTACATCAGCTGAGGAATGTGTTTCAATATGATTTAACATTTTTCTTATGTTACCTGGGAGATAAACGATTCAAAATATAGAGAGAACTTAACATGCATTATCTGTCATCTTTTGTTGATTAATAATTTCAGATGTTGTTACTATTATTTAATATCGAGAGTCATTACACAGTAAATTAAAATACAACAAAACATTAAATGCAGCAAAGCATTACTTAAGCATAATCTCTTAAAACCGAAGCAAATGAAGCAAATCAATTTTAAAGGTCATTAAGGGGAGCTGAAGTCGTAAGAATGAAATTACCAAATTATCTCATGTTCCAGGCTACTCCTAGGACAGCTACTGGACAGGGCAGAGGTAGAGGCAGCATTTCCAATTTTGCTCTCCCAGATTGCCCTGAAACACTCCGCTGGGGTGAGAACATACTATTATGTTCTTACCCTTTAGCTGGAACAGGATGTTTCTGGCCCTGCTTTTCTAAGGGCACACGTTTGCACGGTTGCACTGCGGCTCTCTGAAAGGCCCCTTCTAACAGCATTTGAGCTGTTTGCCCAGTTTCGGCTGAGTTGGAAAGGAGGGTAGGAATCTCAAAGACGAATCGCGGCAAACTGCAAAAATTGGGGCTAATTAGAAGGGTTCAGCGATCCCCCATGCTACGTGTCCTGCCAAGCAGCTGAGCAGCCACTGGGCAGCTCAGGGCAAGCCTCAAAAAATGCCGTCTCCTGCCTGGGCAACCTTTAGCAGAGGGATGGAATTAGGAACAGGGAGCTGAGGACAGGAGGGGAAAAAGGAGGCAGGGGAGGTGAGGAACAACTGGAGCAAGTCAGTGGAGGACAGTGGGAGGTAATGGGAAGCATCATCTTCAGCACTGAGAAGCATTAACAGACTTTTGCAAATGTATTGGGTTTGTATGGCAAGGGTTTTGTAGTGGGGGAGTTACAGGGGCGGCTTCAGTGAGAAGCTGCTCGAAGCTTCCCCCGTGTCCGACAGAGCCAATGCCAGCCGGCTCTGAGATGGACCCGCTGCTGGCCAAGGCCGAGCCCATCGGCAACAGTGGCAGCGCCTCTGGGAGAACAGATTTAAGAAGGAAAAAAAAGTTGCTAGGGCACACAGAAATGGCAGCTGGAGGGAGGAGTGAGAACATGGAAGAGGAACAGCCCTGCAGCCCCCAGGTCTGTGCAGAAGGAGGAGGAGGAGATGCTCCAGGCGCCGGAGCAGAGATTCCCCTGCAGCCCGTGGTGATGAAGACCACGGTGAGGCAGGCTGTGCCCCTGCAGCCCAGGGAGGTCCAAGGTGAAATATGTATCGGCCAAAAGGATTCATGTCGCTAAAAGGACTGGTATTTTTTCATTGACTATACAGCTGAAATAGAGGATATATGTGCTCTCTCCTCAAGCACAGATATCGAGGATACTATGAACAAGGGCTAGTGAACAAGGGCCATGTTCTGCCCTGTAATGTGGAAGCTTGATGCAGCTTCTTAAAGGAGGGATCGCCGCAGATTTAAAAGGACCATCACTTGCCAGTTTGTTTTGCAAGCAAACTTTGCCCTACTAACTGCTGCATTCACTGCTGCTCCTACAAGAAGCCAGCAAGAACTGTTTAGCCATTCTTTAGAAGTCCATGCCTCACAGCAACTTCATTAAGGGAATGCATAACCTGAAATTTTCCCATCACACTCAGGACCAAGGCCTTTTCTCTAGCTCCCTTTCTTGGAAGAAAAGCCTCCTTCAAAAAAAGAAGAAAACACACTTGAGGTGCGGAGCCCGAACTATCAAGGGGGATGCTGCCAAACACAATTCCACTGAATGCTGGGAGGAACAGGAGTGAGTTTAGCTGAGCTTTCAATATAAATCCCTTTTATTTCCTATGTTGGCTTGGTGGCTGGGAGAGAGCTATGATAAGTAGAAAGTTCTGCTTTAGTTTAGTGAAATCAATGACTAAAATCCTAATTTTACTGCTAGGACTGCAAACCAAATGTGTGGCTAATGCCTGCTGGCTCCTGCCTGTGCATGCTGTTGGCAGCTGACAGTCATTCACCGGACTGGTCTGGCATCTTAAGGCCACTGCTTGTGTGATGCTCCCGTAAGGTACCTCTCACCTTGGTGAAGGAGGCTTAGAGCAATGAACCTTCTTGGACTAAGGCACAGTCTTTTTGAACACTGCCATGATGAGCTCAAAAAAAAAAATTGTCGCGTGTACTTCATTGTGGTAAGAATCAATAAGACCAATAAAGATACAATGGACTGGGGAAGAAAATGCACAGGAGAAAACAGGATTGTGTCTTCACATGTAACAGGCACATAGTGCCCTGCAGAAGTTCAGCTTTCCAAGCGGCAATTCCCACGTCCTTCAGATACCTTTGGGTTCTGGTAGAAAAGGTTCATCTTCTTTGATTTAAATTTAAGATTAAAACATGGGCCATTAGCGGACAAAAAAGATTTGCTGATGCCTGGATCACATATGAAATTCCACAGTGGCACTTTCTTCTAGTACAGTAAGACCAGGATACACTTTATTTCTGGGACAATACGGACACTTCCCAATGCATATCAGAGAGGGTTATCTCTTCCTGCTGGGACCTAACAGCTAGCATCTTCGACAGCTGAAAATTTCTTCAAAGGGAGGAGAGAAAAAACTTTCAGTGCACCCAAAAAAAGAAACCACCTACAGGTGCTAAGCCCATTGCCCATCCAAGTGAGGCTTGTGTATGCAACAGATTGCAATACACATGCAATACACATGCATATACCAATACATATAAACCAAATTTACTGAAATCAATGTAACCAAACAATCACATTTTCCTGCCTTCTGAGCTGAACTCTGAAGTTCCAGCCGAATCTCAGAAAGAGAGATGGAGATCTGGCCTTAGAAAGAAGTAGTGGACTTCTACTTAACCTAAAGAGTAGTGTCAAAGGTTTTTGGGGGAGGCTAAACAGTTGCCACCCTCTATCCTTCCCCATTAAGTGTGCTAGGCAGCAATACAAACAGTGTCTGATACCAGTGCAGATATTCAGTGTGGATTACAGCAGATTTGAAAAGCCCATGAGCTACCTGGGATCTAATTCCCCCCCAAAAAGCAATGCCTGCCTTAGCCAGTAAGAAAAGCTGAACACTAAAATACTTAGAGATAACATAAAATGGCTTCTCCCCGCAAACAGCAGGAAAACATGCACTGCAAGTAGAGCTGTGTAACTAATTGATTTGAGGGGTTTGTTGGCGGTCTGAAAACTAAACACACCCAACAGGTAGGTTTTTGAGTTCAACAGAGCTAATGTATCCTATTACCCAACAGGTTCCACTGTGTGGCTTCCCCAAAGTCTAATAAAGCATGAATTTGGAAGCCCTTCCCTCAGCAGGGTGTTTCTTTTCCATCTGGACACCTATTTTCACAAAATTCACAGGACCACCCGTGAGACTTTTGGGTTGCATCCAGACAGTGGGTATAACCGTAATTAAGGGGAGACCGTCTCAGGCATACGTGCACACAAATGTGTGGCGAGATGGGGCACAAATACCACCTGATCTCTGGATCCAGGCTGTATTTTTGGCACCAGGAGACAAAACTGAACCACTGTGTTGCCAGACAGTCACAAGTTTTAAGCTTGCATGCCCCACACAGCTAAGCAGCATTTGAGCAAGAAAACTCTTCCCATCTACCCACATGACGATATATATCTTTCAGTAAGGGTTGAATTACCTTGAGAAAAGAATTATACCAACTCTGCCCTATTGTATCCCCTTCATATCTCCCAAACAGGATTGCTTTCTCCTTGGAGGAATAAATGAAAGGGTTAAGTGAAGGGAAAAACCAGGTATCCTTGCCTCTCAGCTTGCAACAAACCATCACCGGATAACAACCAGGTCCCTTTCCTTTCCTAGAACAGCAGCTGTGGACACTGGCAGACAACAAAGAGATGATTGTCTCAGCACATTTTGGGAAAAAATCCCAAATACTGTCCTGATCTGGTGGTCTAGCAGTCAGAAGAAAAAGAAAAAAAAAAAAAAAAAAAAAAAAAAGAAATAAAAAAGATAACCTTTTTAAAAAATGGGGACATAATGAGGGGAAACCGGACTTCTTTATTCTCCCCCCGAAAGCACTATGAAACAGCCCTTCTATTTATTTACCAGGGTACAAGTGGAGCTCCTTCCTAAAACAGCTGATCTGTGTGGTTATTACAGCATTTGTCGTAACAGCAAGTTTTCACGGTAAGACAATGTTACAAGAGCTGTTGAGATAGAGCGAGGCATATAAACACAAAAATACAAAATGACCCGACTTGCTCATCACAGGAGAAAGCTGTTGCACAGGCAGTTGTCAGACAGTGACCAGTGTTCAGCTGCTCTCCTCCAAGGTGCAAGCCTGCAAGAAAAAGCACACAAGAACCCTCTTTTGGGACAATTCTGGCTCAGAGCTGAGGAGATGCCACCAGTTCTGTAGCTACAACAGGGATTTTTCCGGAGATGATGCAGACTTATATGAAGTTTTAGGGCAGCCATTCCTTTTTGCCTTGCTATACAAATTCCAATGTCTAATGCAGGCACAGCTTAATGTAAGGATGAATCACCTTCTCCCTTGGAACAGAAGAACTCGGGTCAAAAATCAATAGCCTGGATTGTTCTCTGCACCTCTGCTTTCAAGAAGTGTCACTTCTATCTCAATAAGTATGCAAGATGCATGCAAGTATTTTCTGCTTTGTCTTCTTAAACGTGATGATCTTTGCAGAGAGACAGAAAGAGGTGTGCTTCACTTCTTAGAGACACGTGACATATTTATTCCTCATTTCCAGGCCAAGAAAGAATTTGAGCAACTCATTCACAGAGTTGAACCATTACAGCTCTGACACCTCAGTCCAAGACCATGGCAGAACACAACCTCCAACCGTGCCCGAGGGCAGAGCATAAAGACACGTGTAGGAGGTAGGGTTATTAACAAGAGCAGCATAAAATTAACAGTTAGCTATTAGCCTTTATGTACACAGAATGTTTATTTCTCAACTAGGTTCAAGCCCATGAAAAAAAAAAAATAAATGAGATGTCTCTGTCTTCAGGAGGGCTGAAAAGAAAGGCTCACCAGCGGAGGAAAAAAGGCTGGTGACAAGGGATCTCGGGATGCTGCACAGCTGCTGCAGCTTTCTTCTCTTCCAGTGTGAAATGTCATGACACAAGCGGGAGCCACGTTCAGCCATCAATATCTATAAATCCCAGAAACTACCAACTTGCTTTTGAGAGCAGATTTTTATATACAGTGCAACTCCAGCAGACTAAAAGAGAAACTCGATACCAAACTAATGAGAAATGAGAGGAAGTTAATACACTGTAAGCCTTGGCTAAATCTGTTTGTCCTATTTATTCATTGCCTTGTTGATCTGGAACCCTTAAATAAGAAATCTGGCCTGTTCACAATTATTGCTTAATTAATCCTCCAAAGGTCTATGAATAATGAGACAAAAATAACAGCGCCCATTGTAGAAAGAATATAAATAGAGATGAAATATTTTGTCTGGAGCAGGCACTTATAGAACAAATATCCCCACTTCTCCTCCTTTAGCAAATGTAAAAAAAATCTTTTTCTTAAAAAAAATGAAAAGGCTGCAAGTGTAACTGCTGATCATCATCTAGCCTGAGACAAAAAAACATTATTTTTTATGTAGAAATACCTTGGCTGATAGGAGCTGCTTGGCATCTCCCATGGCCAGGCCACAGCTTGGGCTGTGAGTGGGATACTGAGCTGAAGCTCAGTGTTTCCTTACTCAAGATCTGACCTCTTCACGTGTATGACTGAATTAATCCTTCTTACACATTTGCCTAGTGAGGCACTTTAATGCCTGTTTCAAAAGGGGGAAGCAAAAAAAGAGTGATTAAGTATCTTGCCGGTAGTGCAGGAAGAAAAGGTCACACAGGAAAGATGTTGAGGAAACTGCTCTCGTTTCACTAGCTTACGAGAGGAAAAAACCAAAATATATATAAAAAAAGAACCGATTAGTTCTTAAGTGAAATTTTTAGGTGAAAATCTTCTAGGAGAACGCCTGGGCAGTAATGAAAAATAGCAAAAATTGGGGCTTGAATGAATGATCTCTACAACTATAACACACCGTGAATGAAAGTCCAGCTAAAGTGATGTCCCATCTAGCCCTGGCTCCATACACTTTTATACGGCGTGAGGAATGGTTTGGAAAACTCTCATTTACACACACGCTAATGCCTGCAAACGGAGCCTGGAGGACTGACAATATTTCAGCTAGCAATAACTATAAACCCCATGATTAGAGATTCCCAAAGCAAAGCAGCCTCAGGTTGGCAAAAACGTTTCATTCTGCTTGAAAGGAAAGTCTGTTCAAGCGGTCATCAGGGAACTTTGTTTCTTTGCTTGAAAAAAATATGTTGTTTTGTTTCAGGGAAGATCCCATACTCCTCAATGGTGATTAAAGTTGCAAAAAGGAGTTGCCTCCTTGCCCTGGACTAAGAATAAGCCCCAGGAGAAACAGGCTGCACCCATGTGAGAATGAGAAGAGTGGATTGCTGTAAGCTTCTAAGGAACCTGGTGACCTGTTTTTCCAGAAAGTTTCCATCTGTGCTCTTCTTTGGCTTCTCCAACCTCAACATACACGTCTGAACTCTTCTCAGAAGGCTAGCATGAAGTAAAATGGAGAGGTCCCTTGTGAGAAAAGGATTTTGGGGACAAAATAATCAGGGGAGAAGGGGAGACCTCCAAGGAAAGAGGTCAAGTGACCAAGTCATTCTGAAGACGGAGCCATGTGCGGATTGAGACACGGACCCTGTGATGCTGCAAATGGAATCAACTTTATTCTCTACGTTTTCCATGTACGTATCATCTGGAAAGGGGAGGCTTCTCACATTCCCCAATCAACTCTCAGAGCACGTCTCCCGATATGATTCAACGTTTGGGTTCTTTCTTCGGCTCCTGGTTGTCGTTTCTCAGCTCCTTATTTCCCGGGTCTGGCTCATCCTTTATGGAAACACTGGAATGTGCAGAACTAGCGCTGTACAAATCTTCCTTTGTTCTATATTTAATCAAGTGGCTGAAGCCGTACATTTCCCATGCCATCTTTAAACACAATATTGCTCTCCACAGAGTCCTTTATCTCACTGAAAGGCAACACGTGGTGGGCACTGCCCAGCCAGCTGGGGCCCAAACTTCAGCTCTTCTCAGCCCTATGTTTTTCTAGCAAAGTGAGGAGTCCAGCATATTCCTGTCTCTTACACAGAATAATGCTGCTTTACTGGATGTGTCAGTGGAAAAGTTCCCACGTTGCTGAATTAATACATACAACAGTATCAGTTCAGGCACTGCCAGTCTGTAGAAGTTGAACCCTGACCACGCGCTTGCCCTGGGTGTTTGGGAAGGCCGGCCAGACGCTACACTAACTGGCAATGTGATAACATGCCGTTTATTTCTTTCCTCTAGCACCAAGGTGGGAACCCTCTTGAACGCAGGGGCTCTTCAGCTGTACATTTTGCTGTAGCTCCTATTGTCTATGCTTTTGGAGTAGGCATTCTCCTGTTCTTAAGCTAAAGTCTCTGTGCCTCATCAGAGAAAGGGGCTGCCCTGCAGTTCTCTCCAGCCCAATCAAAAGCAGTGTAAATACCAAAGTAGGAGAACAGTTTGTATCCTGAGATAATAAGAAGGGGCAGTGGACTGAAGACAAAATAAGCCACTTACCAAATTTGCCTTCCTAAGATGGGTCATCTTGCAGTGAGGAACAAAGTCTGCAGGTTCACTTTTTCTTCTTCTAGTGCATCACTCCATTTGTAAGTAGTCCCTGCTCTTTCACTTCATGGACACACACACGTGTTTCCCACCTCTTTGAAAGGAAGGGCTGCTACAGAAGAAAGATTGCAATCATTAAAATCCTACCTGCAAAGAGTGCAACACCCACTACCATCCTGTGCAAGCCCAGCAGGTAGAAACAAGCCTGTCTGTCATGAAGCAACCGAAGGTTTGAGCCCTATTCCCTTCAGACTGCTGATAAAAGCAAAACCAGGTGGGATCAAGCTGTCAGAGAAAAAGGCTGCTTTTTTAACTTAGTTATTTAAACCAGATTGAAACTAAACACCCAGCTTGGCTGAATGCTTTCAGAAGACTGACAAAGGTAAGACAATGAGTAAGTGCCATGTTCTCTCCGGCATTAAACTCTGTGACACGGAACAGTCAGAGGCCTAATCAGATTTGCAACTCGGAGCAGGATGGGTTCAGAAGCACCGGGATGTATTGGGACTGAATTCCCTGTAAAACTCCAGTCCTCTTGGTCGGAAGGAAAAGGAGGGGGCCACTGTGTCCTACAGTTCAAGTAAAGCAGCTTTTCTGTGCTTCAGTCTGCAGCCAGGGATCAGGAGTCGAATGGGATCTCCTAAGGAGCTGTGTATTAAGGATCAGGTGCCAGAGGCTCTGAAAACCTCTACACTGAGACCGTTGGCTTCTCTGCAGCTGGAACTGCCGAATCTCTAGTGACAAAAAGCTAAGCAATACTGAAGTGATTAAATGAGCTGCCCAAGGGAGAAGCCTTTCAAAGAGGCATCCCCCAATTACCCCAAGACTTCCCCCGTCTCTTGCCATCCCCCAGAACTGGGACTGCCTTTGTGCTCCACCACAGCCTTTCCCTTTTCTGCGCAGCCAAAAATCATCGCACAGGCAGATGACAAAAGAAGGTAACCATCCCACTGGTACACAGGCAGATCAGGAGTGTCTTCCCCCATAAAAAGTGGAACGACCTCCAAGTAAATGATGTGTTTCTTACTACCTGCCTTCAACACCACTAGAGTGTGGAATGAAACCAGCTTCTTGCCAGACAGCTGAATGTTTCAAGTCCCGACTCCACACTATTGAACACTACCCAAACCACCAGCAGCACTCAGACCAGTCAATAAAAAGCATTACTAACCGTCGCTCTTCTCCTCTAAGCCAAGCGGAAAAAAAACGGTGCCACGTTGTTGCCGAGGATCATCAGCTAGCATCATCTCAATAAACCACACGCCTTTCCTAATTAAGAGATGCCATCCCCAGCGAGGCTTAGCACAGATCTCATGGAGCTGCAGTCTGCGTTGGTATGAGCTCAGCGCTGGTCAGGTCTTGTATCAAGCCAATTGCTACACCCAGCAGTGTCTCAGTGCCCCCAAACCAAAACTTGAGCATTAAACTAATTAGCAGTATGCTAGTGCTTTTATACATCCCCTGCAACCAGCAGGATAAAAGATAAATAAGTTGTTAGCCTCTCCTAAAGGCTTCCAGACTATTTATTTATAGACTCATTTATAGGTGCCCTTCACAGAAGCATCTGACCTTTTCATAATGATTACTGAACCTCTCCCATAAAGTCTGTGCATAATGAGACAGCATTATAGTGCCCATTTTAAAGAGATGAGAACATGGACTGAAAGCAAGTAAATGAAATGGTCTGGTTGCAGAAGCAATCTGTTCCACAGACATGTGCCAAACAAAGACTCCATTACTCTATCGCATGTCCCTTAAAAACCACTCGGACGGCTCTGGTGCTGCTGGCAGAACTTTGCAAGAGTCTAACAGCTATAGATCAGCGCTGGACCCAGCAACGGCAGGAATAAGATGCTCCCAGTCAAGCCACCCCATCAAACATCAGCAGCACCTTCTGATTACTGTTCCTCTTCAGGGAGCAGACCTATGAGTGACAAAGCTGCAAGTTTTGAGGCTGGCTTACCTTCCAGACTCCTAAGTTGCTCCTGGCACAAGGAAATTAAGGCATGTTGGAGAGTCAGAGCAAAGCTTCATCTCAGCCCTCTGAACAACCCCATCACTCACAATATTTACCTTTTTGTTTGCTGTCAGCGAGACATAGGTTGCTGTACTGACACTTGCCCATAAGTACCAGCCACAAATTTGATTCCTTTCTGCACTACCATGCTGGAAAGTTTCCAGATTGTTTTTCACAGGCGAAGCTGCCATCTTGTCCCCAAAGCAAACACAAAAAGGATATTGCTAGAGCTGCATCTGGGGTGATGAACTGAACCTCTCTGTTGCTAGAGGATTACTGGTTGGAAGCCTGCATCCCAGAGCACTGAGAATCACCCAGTGAAACCAAAGACGTGTGAAAACCCACTGACTTTCTATTACCAGAAAAGAAAGAGACACCTAAGATCAGATGCAAACCAGGCTCTGCCATGTCGTAACTTTCTGCCTTTTGCCACAGAAGCAGCTGACGTCTCTGCTAAAAATTCTGCAGGAAATGTAAGGAACATAAGGGACCATCCACAAAACTTTTCTAGGTTGACATTTATGCCAGAGTATTTTTTGTCCCAATTCAGACTAAAAAGAAATAAATCAAGCCTGGAAGTTTCTTCACTGGTCAAGAACAGCAGCGTGGGCACAACATGTCTCTCCCCTGAAGGCGAGTTGTTAGCAAGTCCCTGGAAATGTTCTACTCTTGCCTGATGCTGAAGGGCTGTGCTATCGAGGAACATATTTTTCTCTTAAGCTGTGCTATCAACAGCCTCTCCTCCTATATACAGGATCATAAAACAGTGGAGATGGGTAAATCTGGCCCATTTCTTTTCACACCAAAACAGCTTCCAGAATAGTGTGAAATATGCCCTCACCTCTCATGTCCCAGAGCGTCACGTTTGAGGCACCCAAGGATCCAGCAGCAATGATGCTACAGAAACTCACCCAGACAGCAAAGAATAATCCCAGCAAGGCACATCGGACAGCTTGGAGGCAAACTCTTCTATGAAGGATTTAATGACCTCGCGGGAAGCTATTGCTCTCTCCCTATACAGTGCGTACAAGTTATTAATGGTTATTTGTCTTAGCAAAGAACAAGAAGAATAAGTGTACGGTTTAAGAAACAGAAAAGAATGACTTTTTAAGTATGACCAGGTGATCACAAGCACTTTTGAAAGGGTATCTTTTGAGATATGCCATGCTTTACCTAAAAAGAGCCAGGCTTTCTCGAGTGCCCCGCTCAGCCAACGTGGCCAACTTATGACCATGCTGACAGAAACAGGTAATCTGCTAAACATTGTATCATTTGTTGCTGTTCTGCAGAAAGGGTTACAGGTGCGGCTGGTTCTGTTCCTGGTAGCA
>JANZLQ010000007.1:28454288-28475965 GCA_026212715.1 Elanus axillaris | reverse complement strand
AGCTCGCTGTCATCGGCAAACTTGCTGAGGGTGCACTCGATCCCTCTGTCCGTGTCACCGACAAAGATGTTAAACAGCGCTGATCCCAATACCGACCCCTGAGGAATACCACTTCTCACTGGGCTCCACTGGGCTCCATCTTCCAGCTGAAGAATCCATGTGGCCCAAACCACATGAATAAAAGCAGATGTTAGGAGATGTAAGGGAGGACTTCGCAGTGTCCTTAGCTCCAGCTGAGATCAAGTGACAAAGTGCTGACATCCTGAACGGTTTCAGAGTTGGGAGAGAATTTCCCAGCTAGATTTATTGTTCTTCAAAATCAAGCTTGTTTATCCTGGTCTAACATGATGTCTAAAAATGAGGTATGTACTTATCCAATCTTAGTGATCAAGCTTGTCAGCCTGCACTCCACGTTAATCCAGAAAACTTGGCAGGTTGCAAATCTGCCTTCCTGACTTCTAATAGTAACACTTGTCCGTGGTATTATAATACTAGTTCGGCAATAAGAGCAAAAACCTGTTTTCTGGGTCCTGAAGGACAGAAGGGTTCTTGGATTTTGCCTTCCAAAGAGGGAAACTAGACAGACAGACTGCTGTTCAGGGTGCTGCATAAACTGCACTTCCAAAAACATTCTGCAAGAGCAAAACGTATAGAAACTGTACAGAAAAAATTGCTTCTACTGGCTCTACAGTCTGAGCCACAGCACTATTTCAAGGCTGATAGACCACAGGAGAGCTAGATGCTCCTGGGCTGTTTTGGCATTAAAGATGTGGCCAAGATAAATAGCCAAGCTCTACAGAAGAGTGTTGTCACAGCTCACCCACTCTGGCAGCTGGGCCTCGCTGAAACCCCAAAGCATAAAAAATTGGCTCGTGCCACCTGCCCAATCTAAAACTCGAACAGTGGAACCTCGCCTAGGCAATTAGGGAGAACCTCACCACCAGGCAAAGGCTGCATGCTGTACTCTTGCAGCAAAAAGAAAACCAGCGTTGCGATTAGAGTGTCTTCAACATGGTATTAATTTATGGAGGAAATCTATGTAATCAAAGTAGCAAAAAAAAGGAGGTCTGAAGCACCAGGTGACACATTTTTTTCAGACATCCAGCACACAGCAGTTACCCTTGCTCTTAATGAGGTGAGGAAGATGGGATTTCTTCAGTGCTGTCACAAGGGTACGGATAGCTGAGGATTCCTGCAGCCAAGCATGATTTCTCTATTTGAACATTTTTAAAGAATGTCCCCCCCTCACTATCTCTCCTGCAAAACACATATGTCAATGCTGCTGAATTCATTCAGATTCAAAATCCTAAGAAGTTCAAAAGAGTCAATATCAAGATTTTGCAGAAGGAAATGCTGTTGGTTTTTTTCAGATTGAAATAATATTTTGGGGGGTAAAATTTACTATTCGGTGTGCATTTTAAAATATGCAAAAATCAAACCCCAGAGTAAACAACTAGACTCAAATTCCCTTTACCGCAGGTTTGTGGAAAAACAAAGTATTTTTAAACCTGACCAAAACCTCAAATGTATGTATAAGCTGTGAAGCACTTGACTACTAGAGCAACACGGTTGGGTGTACACAGGAGAGACAGATGGAGAAGTGGGTACGATAGGATTCTCATGCTGTTTCTTAAGCCATACAGAAATCAAACAAAAAACAGGTCCAGAGAAAGCAAATCCTGAAATCCAGCTGAAACACAAGAGTCTTTGTTTTGCTTACTGCCTGGAACCATTTCACTGACCAGGGAAACGTCTGGTTTAATGGTCCCTCTTTCTCTCTGTCCCATCCAGGCTATGACTGCTCAGCCCAGCAATGCCACGCTGACAAACCCAAACTCCCAGGGCACCGAAGCTTTCTTCAGCTTCTAAAAATCAAAGAGAGGGAAACCTGCTACACTAGGTCAGACCAGTGGTCTAAGTAATACTACAACAGCAGGCACCTTTGAGGCTTTTTAATTTTGCTAGTCTCTCTTGTATCGCAAGAAAAGTATAAGGAACCTCATGCTCATCACTACTGCATATCTCATCTCTTTGCTCCCTTCCTCTTTCCTAGTCATTTTTTTAAAGTATTTTTTCTCGGTATTTTCTACTTCTTCCATTTGGGCAAGCTGCAGCCAGCCCACTGCAGGAAAGACAGGTTGCAGTGGGCGACCTGTGCCTCCCTGCAAACAGCAGATGACAAGGAACGGCAGCTAGACTACAACGTAACATGAGGTTGCTGCTCATACCCAGGACGTTTCGTGAAGGACCATCTTCAGAGAGGATGAGCTCAATATTCTCTGCACAGGAGGGCAGGCTACAGCAGATGAGCCCTGTGCGGCCACAGTGATGCCTGTAGCCTGCAGCAGAGCAGAAGCTCACGTGTGGACATAGATCCATGTGCAATTTCTGCCTGGCTACTTCCACTGAGAACCTGATTCAACTACATTTGGCACCGGCACAGCACTCCAAAAAGCTCTGGGTAGAAAGGAAAGTGTTTGCAGAAATGAGGCACTGCCTGATCAGATGCCCTTTCATGTGCACTTTGCTTCATTTTATAACACGACACTAATGTTGAAGCGCAGACGTTGCGCCTCAGCACATCTCCTCCTCCTGCAGGAAGGCTTGTGACAGAGCCGGTATGTCACCTTGCTGCTAATGAGGCAAAACTATCGCCCAAAGTAATTCAAGCCATTCAGGATGGCCAAGTTCATCAAGACAGCGATGACTGTGACTACGACCCTAGCTGAAGCAATTGCATTCAAAGCCTTTCTGCATCTTTTGCCAAGGGAGAGGCAGGGATGCCAGGCTGCAGACCTCAGGGGAGACAAACTGCTCTGGAGCTCCTCTCTCCCTCTAAGGCTCAAGGCAGAGGTTATGGTATCTGATTAAAGCACCTCAACAAGGTATCTGAGACTGAACTGGATAGGCAATGCTCCCTGGTTTTAGAAAGCTCAAGGATCTTAGTGTTCATCAGCCTGACGTGATCCCTAGGGAGGAGCTGGAGCTTGCCTGGCCAGTGACGGTGCTAACACTGACACATTGCTGCAGCCGTGGTTCTGCTTTTCCATACACCACCAGAGTCCAGCCCTACACTCCCATAAGGAAACACAGAGCAATAATTTTGCAGTCTGCATCAGTAAGTAGCAGAAAGCAACACGCTGGATACTGCTAAGTATAGCTGCAGTTTACCTCTGGGTGAGCAGAGTATAGATGCTTCAGGCTTCTTTCTCCTCTTGCATGCCTCCTCTAAAACCAGAGAACAACTCATGGGCAGCACTGTTTAAGGTGGTGGGGATCGGCTCCCTTAGCAGCAGCTGTTCTGATTTCCCATCTCCTCCTGTATTTTTTCTAAAAGGCCAGGTAATTACTCAGGACTGAAAAATCTATGTCAAAGCAATCAGTAGTGTCACCTCGTTGACTTCAGAGAAATTGCAGCAGGAATTAATCTGGCTTCACAATTCTTCCTTTCCCTGTAACAAATGGAATAACCTATGTAGATCCTGCCTGTAGGCAGCACCAGGCAAGAGGCCACTCCAACCACATCTGTGGGGCTTGATCCCTCTGAAATGCCATTTTTCTCACTGAATCCTCCCACGCCTGTCAGCTAATGTTACCAGTTGACTGAAGCAGCAAAGCACCGAGATGTCCCCCGTATCAGCCAAGGGATGGAAGGGGAGAGCCGACGGAGTCCCTGCTCATTCCCCTCCTTCCCTGCCCACAGGCTCAGACGGGCATCAAGGGTTGTGGCTGGAATTCGGGTCAGGAGAGAAAAAATACAAACACAAGAAAAGTTCTATTTCTGAACTTGTGGAAGTACACACAGTTCACCTTGCTGTCTAGCCTACGTACAGAGGAGTGGGGAGGGATTTTAGTGGAGAGCTTTGAAAGACAGGTAAATAGATCATTCTCCTTGCTCTAAATGCTACTTCGTTTTTACACTTTCTTCTCCCCAGAGCTCCTTATAGTCTAACCAAAAGCAGCCTGTTGAAAGAAAGGGAAGGGCAGAAAAGGAATTGTAATGGTAGATGTTAGTTTGTCAAACAAGCCACCAAAGAAAGTGTGAAGAAAAAGATTTTCTCCTGGAGCAGGGGGGCTTGTTCATCATTTACCTCATGTGTTTACCCTTGGGCTATCATTATATTAGCGACATTTCCCGACTGAGCTGGAGCACCTGGTAACTATAGTAACCACATTTTCATATCTGCCCATAAATTCCCTTGGTTCTAATTAGGGCACTCATTTATAACAGCAATAACAAAATGGGAGAAATAACAGCAGACTTAGCTCAGATACAGTTACCTCCTTCTCCCTCATGCCACAGAAATGACCTGTATCCGAGCGGTTCTTACACCATAAGATGCTGCTTATGGCACAAAGCCTACCTTACCTGTCATGTTGACCATGTTGACCACTTCGTATCCATCTGCTACGTTGTCTGTACCTTCTCACTTTCAAAAAGGTCTGTTCACCAGCCTTCCAGTTCAAACAAAAGCCTGGCTCGTCTCCTTGCCAGCAAGCTTCACGCCAGGCTGCGTAAACGTGTTCTTCTTGATAGAAGGAAGAATTCACACCTAGCCTACAACGAAATCGCGCACACAGCACTACTGCAAATTTTATAGACAGTGGGTGGATGCTATTACAAGCAGAAAGGCTAACCAGTTCAACTTACAAATTTACCTATGCAATCGAGATAGCTATGAAGAGAGGATAAACCACATCATCCAAAACAAATGACAGGTAAATGATGAAGCGGCAATGTGCAAGAAATCAAGACCAAGTAATAAACAATTGCAAAGTTCACTGGCTCAGTGTATTTCACCACAAATTATTTCTTTCCCTATGAAACAATAAAACTTGGTGAACAATTTGAAGTCTGCTGACATGATTTAAAAAGATGGATGGGCTGGTAGGTAGTCGAGAGTGTTTGCTTTATTGTTCACGGAGTCACTGCTCAGAAGTACATTTGTTTTGCAGTCTATGTGAATTATTGTCAAAAAAAATGACAAATCTCTTTCTCACTTCAGGCTACACTATGCAGGCCTTACATGAATTTCTTTTGCTGGAAGAAAAAAGACATCACATCTGTGTATTGGCATAGATAAGACAGCAAAACCCATCTCTGAAGAGATCAAGAGAGCAGGGCTCCTCTGGCTTCAGGTTTTGGGGGACATGTTGCCATCAGAAAATTTTCTCTCGCTAGCAAAGCATGTCAATTAGTGTAACTTAACCATGTCTGTCAACAAGAATATCTTCTCTTGAACCTTTAACCGCTTTTCCTCCACACTCCCTGGAGGCTGAGGGAACCGGATAAGAAAACATTCTGGAGCTTTTGCCGGCGCTGTTGGCGATTTCCACTTTGGAATAGTAAATAGACCACCAGTTACCCTGCTTGCTTTCCCAGAGTAGCCAGTCCTTATGACAGGGAAAGAGACAACAAGCCCAGCAGTGATTTCATGTAAACCGGTGCTAGTCCAAGCCACAGTGGCCTGATGGCTGACCTCAGCCAGGGTTTTGGGGACCAGATGATCCTCGGCAGACAGAAAGGGCGCTATCCACAGAAGGCTATCCACATTCCCACTAGCAGCACGAAAATTTAAGGGCGCTTTCAGGCTCACTTTGATCACAAAGAATGGAAGGTATTTCACTGAACTTTTAACCTGGGCATCCACCGGCATAAGAAGGGATGCTGCGGCCACACTCCGCAAAGCTTCCCCATTCCCACGTGCCCTGCTTTCCAACCAAGTACCCACCGAGAGAAACGGGACCTTCTTGCCCCAATGAAGTGACACCTGCCACTGGTGAAAGCCAGTATGCGTACCTCTCCCTTGACTCCCCGGTGGGTTTGCATCAAGCCACAAAGCACCGCGGGCAGAGCTGGGTAAGCCACCCTCAGACCGTGGTTGTAGAAAGCAGGTAGAGTTTGTTCACTGCACGCTATTTTATCGCTTTATCAGCTCTTTACACCAAGTAATAAGAGCTTTCAAAGTGAACAGTGTTGTGATGAGAAAATGTAAACCTTAGTGAATTGCCAAAGAAAGGTTCAAATTTTCTGCCAATTTAGTCATCAAGCACCATTTAGAAGCGTGGATAGAAAACACGTTGATAATCAAATTCTAATATAACCACAAAAATTGATTTAAGATGCTGCCAAACGTGAAGCACAGTAACATTCCATACCACATATATGTTTTTTCATTAAATAAGTGAAAAGTAATTTCAGTCACTGCCAGACTGGATTCATTTTTGAAGCCTCCCTCAGTTTATGAGATGCTGTTTGGGACTTTGGAGGAGAGTAGCCTGTTGCAAGTTGTGTCACTCATTACTGTACCCTCATTTCTCCATCAAGCTCTTATTTATTCAGGCTGTAGTATGTTAAGAGAGATGGACATTTGCAGTATGCATGATGCATAATGAGGCTCAAGTCTCTATGGAAGCCTCTAAAATTGCCCATCATACTTGGCTTACTGGCTCTTCCCATTTTCATTATGAGGGAACGCTCTCATACTGTCAAAATCTTTCCAAATGACCCCACAGTAACCACTGTAGCCTAGAGTACTTCTTGGCTTATTAAATATTATAACCAGAGTGTGAAAACTATAACATTTTACTTGATTCTACTAGTTAAGGAAAGCAAGTCTTTGACAGAAAAATAATTGCCCAGAAAATCAGGCAAAATGCTAATTAAAAATAAGATCAAATAAACAGTTTCTACGTGATCTCTTGAGCTAGTTTCATTGCAAAGACATCCTTTACCTGACATGATGTGTGATTTGCGAGACCCCCCTTGTAAGGTTAAGCATTCCTTGGTAGTTGCCTGGAAACGGTGCCAATGACAGTTTGTTCTCATTAAGAGCAAATAATGCAGAAAGACTGTTACAATTGTACATCTGAACATTTAAATCAATTGATTTTGGACTTGTTTTTTCTCTTTAAAGGTGCAAGTTCTGAAATCTTACCAGAAGTTTGGGCAGGAAATAGATTCCAAGTAACATGCATGAATACGCACAGAAATTAATTTGAAATTACCACTATTAGTGTTATTATTCTTTAGCCTAATTAGTGCTGAGCAGGAAACGATTGTCTTGGTTTTGAAGACTTCTTGAGGTTTTCTCGGTTTTTCCTTCCTGTTCTGCACTGTGTGAAACTCGGCGCTTTTAAAAAGATCCTCTGAGAAGTAGGAGAGAAAACTTTCAAAGCTGCTGCTTGGAAAAAAGAGTGAGAAGAGCAGAAATCCACACCAAAATAGCTACCATACTGGGAGTTGGGAAAATCCTTCTTGGAATGGAGACCCCACAAGTTTGGTCCTTGCTTTGCTGTTCATGGAAACCACACTGCTGCACTGGGCACAAATCCGTGATGACCGTGTTCTCCTGGGGACGCGCTTCAGGGCTGCCTGGGCAGGGCTGTCGCACCCCTAAGCCTTTACAACGCAAGCTTTTATCCCACAAGGTTCAGCTACTGCATGCGTTAATATTCAACTGAATTCATACTCCTCGGAACGAAACGCAAACCCAATCTGCACACCTTTCACTGCTACGGTCATCTGGGGGGGCATCACGTCTACTTTAACTTTGCCAGCTAACAAACCTGTGGCCCCAAGCTGGGTCCTTCTGCTTTGCATTGAGACTTTCCTTTATGACCAGGTGAAGCCGTGGTCAATGTTGGGAAGCGCAGACCAACCAAAGCACCTTCTTTACAGAAATCAATGACAGCATAAAGCATCACAGCCGCAATTAGAAGAGCTTTAACTAGTTCAAACTGCTGGTAAATGAAAAGAAAACCCAATACTTTCAGGATCGGGAGGAGGGCATCTGTTCTTACCGTATTCCAGCCAAGTATTTCCTTGTGGGGATGAGCGGGTGGAGAGGTGGACATATGTGAGATATTTAAGTGCCACAGCTGGCAGTCCTGCATGCTCATCTCACATTTTATCTGCAGCTTGCCTGTTACATTGGGTTTGACTTAGGTTCACATAATCGATTTTGAATTGATCCGATGGATGAGAGGACTGCAGTGTTACAAGTAGCAGACATCTTATTGTGGCCAGAGTCAGGGAATGTCTGTTCCCATCAAGGGATCCACAGGCTTTCACTGGAAGGCATCAGTATATTTAGTCTCTATACTAAATTTAACACTGTATTTAGCGAAGTCCATTCCATCATATGAAATCTTCTTCCTTTTTTAACAAGAGATGTACCATCTTGGTTTAGCTTTTGCTTTTTTTTGTTGTTGTTGTTTGTTTTTCCAAAGGGAAAACCACACACCACAGAAAAGATGATTAACAACAGGGAAGCATCTTCCTGGATGGACGGAGTTGCATGAGGTTGCCATGAAGACAGGTTAGTGACCTTTATTTCTGCAAAAAGGGAGAATTTATCCATTTTATTTCCTAAAGCAAGATAAACTCCACTTTACGGAGAAGCTTACAAACAGCTGGATCAGCCAGCCAGGCAGCCAGATACCACCAGACAACAAGCAGATTGTATAAACAACTAAAGAAGTTTGCCATCTGGCAACACTGAGAATAGGAGATGAGGGCGAACTCCATCCCGTTAAGGGAATGAAGACAGAGCCTTGTGTCAGATGGTGACGGACGCAGGCAAGATAACCACCGGCAACAACGCTTTCCACAGAGTTGTTTCTCTTCTCCACCATTACAAAATCAGTTTACAACTGAACAAACAGAAACTGCTGAAAGAGTGAATGCAAGATAAATTTCCCTGTCCTTAGAAGCTTTATGTTTCCAAAAAGCATGGGGCATGAGAGGAAATCTTCAGAAGCGAACACTTCTTGGATAATGACAACTGCCCAACAGCTAAAATCTCTGCTCCAGCTCAGATGTTCTCCTCAAAAGCACTGCGGAACTGAAGCTGAATCAGAGACATACATTCAAAAACTTTATGGAAATAAACCACATCATACAGCAAACTGGCTCGTGTTCGTGGCCTCTTGGGCTGCTGGAACAAACACTAGTTGGTATAGACAAGCTTGCGTTGTTAATGGCAAATTACATTAGCTGTAAATTTATCTACTTTCTTTCATTGACCATTAGAAATCAGAATATATTTGCGAGCCCAGTGCCATGCATGCTTGTCAGATGGCTACAAGGAAGATTTTTCACACAATGTAGAATTTGAGACATTTTCAAAGCAGTCATTTGCTGCTCACAATGTGTTACATCAAAGTTATATCGGTCTTACATGTCTGTATCTCTTCTCTCTGACTGGAAGACTGCAACTTCCTAAACAGAGAAATAGTAAGAAACGAATAAACAACATGTTCCCATGACAGTAACCCCTCCTTAGCAAGTGAGGTACTTCTACTCTTCCCTTTGCAGCAGTATGTCTTCTATTATAAATTCTAGCCTCATGCGAAGACTCAGCACAAAGTCCCACTAAGATTTGAATCTGCATCATCTCGCACTGGCTGCCTGCCAGAAGGGAAATTTTTACCTGTGGCAAGTAAAAAGCAGCCCCAGGTGTAGGCAAAATGAACCGCAATTGAACTGCAATGAGAATATGCAAATGCCATTTTGCAGCATTTGACCCCCTCCAGCGAGAATACTCCAGTGCCTCGTGCAAGACAAATAGACCAACCTGCTCAAAGAAAAGAGTTTATGGCCAATTTAAAAGGTGTTCTAGTTATAAATTAAAACTGTAGGATTGGGTGAGAAAAAAACTGAAAAAGGACATGTCCATAACTCCATTAAATCCATTTTATGGCCTGGTCTTAACTCTGGTTCCCTCTACCCAGGGATAAGCATGTCTACAGCAAGGGGCTTACTTAATCTAGCCACAAATGAGTGTTTTTAGCCCAGTGTATCACTACCGCCTGCAATCCTTTTCTTTACACTCATTAAAAGCAGACTTTTACATAGAGTAACTAACACACAGCACCTTCCTCAGATACAAAGTCATAAGGCAGATGGATGGACATATGTACAACTGCAGCTAACTGCTAATGTAGCCATTAGCACACAACAACATGACACCAGTCTGGGACATTTTCTGGAAGAATTTATTTTTATAAATAAAACCTTGGCATCCTGAGACTGATATCATCCTGCTTTCATGCAACCTGCCTGTGACATTTAAAGGGACACTGACCTCATTCTCCTTTCACCCCTCTCTGCTGAAGTTCTGATAATACCCCTCCTCCCATCATGAAAATACTATATCGACAGGAAAATTCACTGTCTGACTCTGAACTTCAAAGTCCACTTTCCTTCAACTTCCATTTTTTTAACACAGGGGAACAGATTCCTGATGGAGGTATTCAGGGTTTTCTCCAGAAAATTCCTAACCTGGCCAAAATCAAATTAAAATGGAACAAAAGCGAATGAGAAAATACAATGAAAGACTACAACAGAAGAAGTCTTCTTCCAAAATATGTGTCTCCTTATCAGAAATGGACATGAGTACATATCCATTCACATATTTATTCAAGGTCCATCACTACGGACATCAGAGTTTTCCATATGTGGAAGGACTGTCCATTCAGAGCTTCAGTAATGGTAACAGAGTCTCCATTATGCAATGAAATACAGTTTGGTCCTGGGGTCCTTCTACAATTAAATTAGGCAGAAGGTGAAGTGGTGCTGCAAGAAAACAAACAGGGTCCTCTCCTATTTTGAGCGTTCAGTTGGCAGCTGGTTTCTGGGTTTAGGTGATGTTGATGAGGTCTTCCCCAAGGGGTTACCTCTAACAAAGCAGCTGTTGTCAACGCATTACCGAACTTCAGAGAAACTGTCTTTGCCTTTTGCACATAAAGCCTTCCCTTTAATGGACAGTTATATCATTGCATGCTGTGCATATCTACATACACACGTTCAAAAGGACCAAGAGCTCTTTTCCAGACTCCCATGTAAACACAGCCAGATTGTTCCTGAAGAAAGAACAAAAAAATTTATTTTTGAAAATCACTCATTCATAACTATTTTGGGTTTTTTCAACATTTACCTAGCTCTATTAAAAAGTAAATAAGTAAAATGGCTTTCTCCAACAAGATCAGTTGATTTACAAAATTTACAGTAGAGCTTTAACTTATTTTTTCCATCCTTGGCTTTTTTAACAGATTGTTTGCTTCTTCCAGGTGAAGCCAATACATAGCTATAGGGGAAAAATGCAGCACACAAGGAAAAGACTCTTTCAGTCATTAGTTCTTCTTCATCGGCAACTCTGCTTGTGTTTTCATCTGTGAATTTTCTAAGGTAATGGCCAATCTCAGACCATGTGCTGAAGTAATAATTTGATGATAAAAGTAATCTTTCCAATAAATAGCTCTCTGAAACACTCTACTTTTCATTTTCAAATAGTCAGAAGGATTACGGTAGTGATTTGGATGTCTATTTTTCTAAAATTGCACTCCAAGTTTTCCTTATTCTAATGCAATGCTCAGAATCCTTAGCAAATAGGAACTGCAGCTAGAAGACAAGAAAAAAATACAGCAAAAACAAATGTAACCTTAGAAAATCGCCAATGTAAGTAGCTTCATTCCTTGTACTAAAACCCATTTGAAAACTAATCTACTGCATATTCTTTCCTTTCAGAAAATGTAAATTGATCTTTCACTTTGAATACCTGTCAAAGTACAACCACTATAACGTTGATAAGTCATTTTGCTCGTCAGCTGATAATGTCTGATATACTGCAAACTTACACGTATCTCCACAAGAACTGCTGGACCAGATTACACCCCAACTAGCGTAGGGGATGTTCACTCTTGGAGAATTTGGCAACAGCAAGAGCGAGGAATGTCTTTCTCCCACCAGTGGTATGGAAGTGGTATGAGAACACGTCACAAATACAGACAACTAAACCAGGTTATGACAGTTGCCGACACGGTGCTGGTTCGTTAATCTTCCACAAACCGTCGCCATGCCCCTTCCATACAGTGAACGGGGAGGATATTACCAGCTGCCAGGAAGCTAAGGATGGGTGAGTTTGCTAAGTACAAGTCTCAGCCAGTCTTACTAGGACGTTCTGGGCAAGCTCACAACAGCGTTGCTACGCAGAGGCCCACTTCAAATACCATACTTAATATCCACGTTGGCAAAACCGGATGATGCTATGGCTTGCTTTAGCAAAAAGCTCTATTAAAAAAAAAAAAAAACAAAACCACGAAACAACCCCCCAAAACTTAGATACCCTTTGATTTCAACCACTTCACTTAAAAAGTCTGTTCTAGGTTGTGGATTATGCCGGTTTCAATAATATCACCCACTATGGAGGGGGGTGGGAGGAAGGCTTTGGGGAAGGCACAGAAATACTGGCTATCTGCTGCCCTTTTTGCTTGTTTCTAAACTTAAGGTTTAGCACTCACATACCCTATAATTTTGTACATTTACTCTAAGTTTCTGGGGGATGTTTCTTCTTAAATGGGAAGACTCTCTTTCAGAAAATACTGAACAAAGGCAAAACTGCCTTTGATTGCAATGGAGCTGGGAATTCACTCTGTGAGCAGCACTTTTCCCCTGACTTTACTTGGTTTGAGGTAAGATGATGTCTTGAATAACCCTGGGGTGTGTGCTCCTTCCAGGAGCAATGGGAAAGGACAGCATCTCCAAAGCGAGAGGCAACTCATTTACTAAGTGTACAGCCCTCTCTGCTGACTACCTGCGAGTCCCACAGGTCTAGTTAGACTTTCAGACCAACACAGCAAGGTGAGAAAAGTCCCAAAAGATCCTTTTCCAGACTTGATACCTTATTTCTGGTTTGCATATTATTCATGAGCCACCCCTTTCTCTCACAAGTGCATATATATTTCACAAGCGCTCACTAGTCATGAAAAATGACTTTTAGCCTACGAACTGTCTCTAAACACTTCATCTCAATTATTTGTTATTTGTGGAGCGCAATTGGTCTGCTTAATTACTTGGCTCTGTCTTTTTGTGCCCTCAACAGATGGCTGAGCGCACTTAAATCAAGAGAATAACCAAGTTGAAAAATAACAAACCCTTTTGGGTTTTTTTTTAGCCGAAGAAAGACTGATGACACACATTGCAGGACTTCCACAAATCACCACCATTTAAATATTTCTGAGCAGTGAGCAGGTTACCTGCTCACATGACGGAGTTTTGCATGTACTCATTCATGAAAGCAGCTGCTCTGCACGCAAACCCTTTCTCTTTAGCCAAGTTTTTTCCTGCTTCCCAATACTAGTTGTTAAATCCTGAACAGAAAGAGGTGCCCAGCAGGAAGAATAGGGCAAGTTTTGGGGTGCCGGACCACAGGTGGCATTTCTCAGGGGGGATGAGGAAAGCGTGCAAAGTTACAGGTGGTTTTTGTAGCCTTGGGGATGATAGAAGGAATGAAGGGGCAGGTCATAGCCTTGAAAATTCATCTTCCACCTCTAAAAAAAAAAGCCCTCACAGGTGTTGTTCGGGCCTGAGCAGATGCTGCAGCTCCAGCCATAGCTCAGGCATGACCAGCTCTGCAGGCACAGCCTTGTGTTACCACATAGACACTCTTCAGTGCAGCACAGCTGCTTGAAAGGCACCAAATTACTCATTTCTGAGAAAAACTACCCAATTTTTCCTTCTCGTTCTTTGACACTTTCCTTGAATGGTATTTAGGTGTCTGAAAGTTACCCAAAAGCCAAATCTCCTCCCCGTTGCTGACAGAAGAAGGGAGAGCTTCAAAACAAAAGTGGCTTTTTCCTTTCTTAGAAATCACAAAAACCTCCTACAATGCATGGACAGCTTTGCCTCAGACTGGCAAAACTCCCCACAAGTAAACATACAAATTTTGTTCTGGCTTTTAAAAATTAACAAACCAACCAACCAACCCACAAAAAGTCCTCCCAAACCCAGGAGACAAAACCAGAGCCATAAATGTCAGTGCTATGGTAGTGAAATGCACGAGTGTGGACAAAGTCCTACTGCCGTGCAAAGCAGTTTTGGAAACTAAACCTTCAATTTTCAGTTGAGTGACATCCTGCCTCAAGTCCGTGATGAATTTGGCTGTTCAGCCAGACAGTTATTTCATGAGGGTTGTGTTCAGCTGGTGGGACTTTCCTGCCACGGCTCCTGTGGCTCTGCTCTGGCTCCTAGTCCTCATTGTATTCACTCATATAATGGGGATGCAAAGTGGATGACACTTGCTGACATGCTGGTGGCTTTTGCTCAGCTCCACCAAGCCAGCCGTGCTCTATTTAATTATGTGCACTAACTTTTTGTTATTTGGCATGAAAGTCTAGCTTTTAGTCTGGTTTTCTTTAGGCCCCCCCAGGTACCCACTGCCTTTTCCAAATGCAGACCCAATTCCTTCAAGGCACCTCCTCCTCCCCGTCCCTCCCTTTTCTCAATCACATTGAAACTAAGGTTGTCTCTAAGCTTCTCTCTGCTTTCAAACACAGTTTCACACTTTCTGTCTCAATTCTGTTACATGCTTGTCAATCCCATTTGCTCCTCAGCGTGGATAAGACCAGACTGGCTCTGCTTAGAAACAACAGGCTTTTCTGGGAGTTACAGTATTTCCTGAATATTGTTCAGATTTCCTGCAGAGTGAATTGACTGCAGAAGGCACACAGCTATTTTTAAATCCTCTTCTTTTTTTTTCCCCTTCTCATCTGTCCCAGATTAAAACTCAAAGGGATTTAGAATAGATGCTCCCAACTCATCACAGTCCCTCATACATTAATACCTCAGGTCATCGCTATCAGGAGCTTGAAATGTTCCATGTTACGTGGTACAAGTTTGACTTCAATTTTTCTTTTCCTGAATTTCTAAATATATTAACTTTGTTTCTCCTTCTAAACCTAAAACTTCTTAGTTGCAGAACCCAAACCATCCTGCTGGAAACAGAGTTCCCAAAGTTTCCTGAAAGAAAACAGGTTCTTTGGGAGTGGGATTCATCAAGTAGATCATTAGTAAAGGAGTCTGTAAGCTGTGTGGTTCCTCCAGCTTTACGAGACCATGTGCGCAATACAGAATGGATGATATGGTTAGCATCCCTTTCAGTGAAAAAAATGTGTTACTTAGTACTTCAGCACCTTAACAGGCTCCAAGTCACACCTAGAGATAAACCTCTGAAGTACCCCAAAGTCCAGAAAAACACCCCCAACACGAAATTTACACCAGGTGTGTACGAGACGGTATCTGCGTGCACGCAAGTGTGTATGTATGCACACCACACAAGAGAATGGCTGCGTATGACAGGACTGTATGTGTGTGACCGTACGCAGGAGCGTGTGCAGGACGGAGAGTGCAGCCCAGTGAGGGAAGGTAGCTTTTCTTCTAGCCAAGCAAGATGTACTGAAGGAGGTGAAGGAGTGGAAGTAAACATCCTTGCAGTGAGCAGAAAGACCTAGGAACTGATTTCTCTATACCTTTCCTATGTCTAAGTACTCAAAAATGGTGCCAGCATCCCCCCGTGCTAACGTGCCTGTTCTGCAGGATGCTGGAGAGCCAGAGGGCTTTGACACAACCAGGCAGAAGTATTAATGTACTAACTCAGGAGAAAGGTGTCTTAAACTTTAAGAGTTCTTTAATCTACTGGAGGTGAGGTGCAGATGTCGTAATGACTTACACTTCATTAGGCTACCTGACAGGTCCTTATAGCCATTAGTAAAGAGAAGACTGAACAGGTAAACCCCACAGGGAGCAATGGAGAAGCAAATGCTGGGACTTCTCGCCCGTACCTGCAGGGAAGATGAGAAAGAAAAGACCACGGGGAATGAAACACCACAGGTTAGGACATGAAATTAGATGCCATGCAGACTAACTCACTCCGCAATAGGGCTATAGCCTCAGGGACACATCTGGAGCAGCAAGAGGCAATGTCTCAACTGAATGAGGCCAAGGTAGAGGGAGGCATGAAAAAGCTGGTACCTGGTCTGGTTGGAGGGGAAGACCAAGACAGGGCACAGCCTCAGTGGGATAAACTATTGAGGAAAATGCAGGTTTTGAAGTTTTTTTTATCCTGGAGCTTTACTCTGCCTGCTCTTGGCTCTGGGTCACGGTAACAGTTAAACAAGCCAAAACTCACGTACTGTACTGGTGGCAGCTTCAGGGGAGCTCTGGGCTGATGGCATGGAGAGAGGAAGAGTTCGATGGAAACAGAGGACTTGGCTTTTCTCAAGCTGGAGTGTGGCCAGGGATGATGCTGCAAGAATTTCTCCAAGCAGTGTGATGTCAAAAATCTAGTTTTATGGAACTGAAACTGTTTGGGTCAAACAGGGCAGGTAGCTATGGCCAAAAATCAGTATGGAGAGGAGGGCAGGGAAGGTATGAATTCCACATGCAAAATATTGTCTTACCCTTTCTTTAGATAAAGGTGTTCAACTTCTCACTTTGGAGCAAAATTTCTTTTAAAAATTTAAACAATTAAAAAGCAAAAGCATTAAAAACCCAGAACAAATGAAATGTTTAGGTTAATATAATATTTTCTTTTCTATTTTTTTTCCTCTCCATTCTCCTAAAAGAACAAAAATTGTCTGGGACAACCATTTTGGCTGCTGAACTAAAAATCCTTTTTCCCAACAGCTCTTCACTGGCTGTCAGTCCATTAACACTTCCCAGGGCCAGGTATTACAAGAGCTAACATAACCTGGCTAGTCTTGAGTTAGAGGGGCCAGTGATGGTCTTAGAGAACGCTAGCTCTCGTTTGTTTTTACGCTAAGCATAGTTAGCTAGAGTCTGGTCATAAAAAACAGCTCTTAAACCAAGAGTTTCTTCAATTTCTTTGCTTGTAAAACTTTTTTACATTGCCAGCTAGCAGAAATGATGAAAGTCAGGTCTCTTCCCAGAATGGAGCCTTTTTTTGATTCCAGGCTGAGCATTTTCAGGGAGAATTCCAGAGGCAGGGAGAAATGCCCTGAAATACCCCCAGGGGATATCCTTTGGGGAACATCTGGGTGCTGCCTCATATTTTAGAGATGATCCGTATTTTACCCAAGCCTGAAAGGAAGAGCTGTTTGCTAGATTTCTTGCTTGCTGCAAATTACTCACCCACTCTGTTACAGCGTGCTGTGCACCCAGGCATTGCAGGAGCCCTTGTGACTGGCTTTGAACTCAACGCCTGGACAATACTTGGCGGAAGGTGAAAAAGGCCCTCCGGCTCTACCTCGCATTTATGTCACCGAAGCGTAAGTACCTTTCTAGCAGTTTAGTGCCTGGACACCACTGCCTGCCTATATTAAATCTCCAGCACGTTGAATATTTAGCTACAAACTGCGATAGTGCAGGCTACCCAGTGCATGAACTCTGTCTTCCCATCTTTGGCTGATTTTCCTATGGGACCTCAGGCAAATCACTCCATCTCTCTCCATAGTTTAGTTTCCTACATGTAAAACAGAGATAACTTTTATTTTGGTCCTCCTCTATTTTGTCTTATCATTAGCAGATGCTTGAGGGCAAGGACTGTCCTTACTATATCTTTATGCCTCATCTCACGTAGAACTGAGTCATAAATATGAGCACCATAAAAGACAAATACACACACTACACAAAGAACAACTGAATGCAAATAAAGATTAAAGACTATTGATGTAAGGAGGCATGCCGGTGCGAGAGCAACACGGTACAAAGGTAAAATTGAGGTTTTTATTTTCTCCTCCACTCCCAAATAAGAGTTTAATTCCACTCTGACACAAGCATTTATGCAACACTGTTTTTAGAGGGCACATTTCTCCTGAATGCTGTGTCACACACATCAGTCTTTCTTCAAGGTCAGGATTTTGTTTGATGTCTTTGTCTTGAGCAAACAAAGGAAAAGAGAAAACATGCACTAAACTAGAAACTGCTGAGCGTTCTGTATAAACGTTTCCATTTCCTCCCTGAGTTGGCTATGCATTTCCTCTATTTAATCTTTTATAACTATATAAACAAACCGTTGAATCCAACCTCCTCACATGTGTGAATTAAAAAGAGAAAGCCAAAACATGGTAGACACCATCGTGTCCAGCTGGTGCCAGTTTTCAGAGACTGAATCTTACATGAAGCCTGTAAATTATGAAACAAGTAAATGAAATGCCAATACAGAATATTTTTTTCCTGGTGAGGGCCACGGTTTTAAGATCTCCAGCTCCTTTCTACTAAGTGCTGCATTGACACAGAGTGGTAAACAATCAGTCCACCCGGACTAGAAAGGACTGATAAATGGTGATGGGAATGAAAAATTAATGGTTTGCACAATGGGAACCAAGGCTATGAGACCATCTAATCCACCCAAGGCTAGAGAAGTAGCTAGTGCCGGAGCTAAGACTTGAACTCAGCCCTTCAATATCTTAATGTGGGTATTTGGCCCTTCTTCCTGAAGTAGACGGTGTATTTTGTAACACTGAGCATCATGACGGTTAGCAAATGGGGCGAGGGGAAAACCAACAAATGCCAAGCTGAAAGGCACAGGCTTCTAAGGGATCCTTGAACACGGACTTCTTCCTGATACCAGAAGAAAAAAAAATTAAATCTAATGAGCAAGGGAAAAAGAAAATGGATTCTGAGCAAGATATAATTACAGCGCCCCATGTAAAAGTCGAGGAGAAAAGGCATAGCTGGCTGAGAAAAGGGGGTGTGCTGCTGCTTTGCTGAAAAAGAGACCAGAGAAGTTGGTGGATTAGCCCTTTTTCTGTCCAGCTTTTCCCCTCACACCAACAGGAACCCCGAGGTCACCCCGCATTGGCCACTGCCGCCCTGCAAAGGCGCCAGCCCCCGCTTGGCCCTTTCCGGCTGCCCGGCAGCCCTACAGCAATGCCCCGGTGTTCCTTGCTCTCCTGAGGAATAACAGCTTACTTGATAGCATCTCACTAGGCAGCAAATTAAAAGTGACCTGAACGATGGCCTATAATAGCAGGAAAATGACATTTGTGGCCCTTTTCCCTGCATATACAAAGAAGATATTCAACAGAACAGGGGTGGTTGTAATGCAGCGCAGCTCCACTCAAATCAGTGAAATGAAGCCAAATGGGATGGACTGAGGATCTGGCCCATTTCCAGGGACTTTTTTTTTTTGTTGTTGTTCATTTCCTTGTAAAACAACTGCAACAAAAGTAAAATATAACCTGAATACAGGTCAGCTGCTAAGCTAATACAGACTTCCCATAAATGACTGGAAGGCTTTACAGGCATAATCCATGTACAGCAGAACTCGGCATTGCCATGGAAACAATTACATTCAAAGAACAAAAAGCAATTGATATCAAGCCATTCGGAAGGCATTTAAAACTTGTTATGCACTTAAAGTACAAGGAAATTAGTTTGCTAATTAACACACTGTTCCCAGCCATTGTGATTTCTTTCTTTAATGGTGAGAGTGGTATTTGGTGCTTTGCTTTCCCTCCTAATGCTCCCTCCAACAAACACACTTAGCTTAAATACAATATTTCAGTATTTGTTTCAAGCCACATAATAAAAGCTCAAACTGCAACTAGTCTTTATCCTTTCTTTTTCAGCCAGTGCCTCCAATAGATCCTTTTTAATCTCCCCTAATGTCTCTAATGTAATGAAGCCCATATATAATGACATTATAATGGTTAGAAAGTGCTTAGGCAAGCCTTCCAAAAAGAAATAGAATTCAGACTCTTTAAACAAAAAGCCAAAACAACAATAACAAACCCCTCTCCAATAAAAACACCTTTTAATTAACTGCAGTGCTCAGGGCACTGCTTAATTATGAATTATGATTTCTAATACCCCAGCCCTACTCCTGCATGAGGTCAGTCACAATCTTCCCCAAGTTTGCAGCAGAAGAGCAGTCTAATGACCCCACATGACACCTAGCACTTGGAAATGCAATGCTGCTTGCATGTTAATAGAAAAAATTCTCTTCTTTATGACGATTTTAGCATAAGCCTCCAGAAGCAACAGGATACTAGAAGGGATTAACCATGCAGATGGCACTCTCTCCATGTGCCTCCAAGAAAAAGGTCTTTTGCATATTACACTCGCAAAATTCCTGCATACCCAGTGAAAATATTTCAGGCAGTGTAAATTCAGTAACATCTGTAGCTCTCAAGATCTTGATTCATTCCACCGTCCTGCCGGCATGTAATCAAGATGCTTAAAAGGGACGGGCAGGTGTCTTAACTGTCTTCTCTAGCCACCGGACAGAGAGGAAACTCCAGAGAGCAATTCAAATCTCAGCTGGGCTCCTTTGCTCCCTGGAGGTTCTTCTGTTTCTATTACCTACAAGACTACCACATGATTGGCAGAGGGGTAAATCCAACCCCAAAGATCACATTAATGCAATAAATAGTATTATCTCCCCTTTATTTTGTGAGAAACTGAGGCACAGAGAGATGCCGTGGCCTGATTCTTGTCATCAAGGAAAGCAAAAGAAGCATGCGCTTCCCAATCTCTCATCCCAATGCCTTCTGCAGGAATATAAAACCTGTTATCGCTCAGTCACATCCAAATACTGATTTTGGCACCAGCTGAAATGAAACCAAGTCCCAGACTACTTTTATTTCCGCTTTTTCAGACTGCCACGTCCCATCCTGGGCGGAACAGTCTGCAGCAGCTTTTTCGTCTCTGTGCAAAGCAACTGCTCTGCAACTGCGTGTTTCCTTTCTTTCTCGTCTCAGAGCTGCTGTCTGAGCGGACATAAACCATTTCCAAGCTCCTCTCATTCATTCACTGGTGAGCTGGAGACAGCTGCATTAGCAGCACTGCCAATAAACGGCACAGTTAGGGGGAAGAGCACCCTTCAATCCTAACTACTGTAGACAGCCTGGAAGAATAACCCACCTTCTAGCTAAAATTGTGTCCCAGTCCCCATCTTCAGGGAAAGAAAACACGGCCCAGCGTTGCTGTGCATAGCTAAATATACTGCTTCCAGGTGTGCTACTGGTCCCAAAATGTGGCTGGAGTGGAATAAAATCCTCAGGGGTTCCCCAAAGTCCATTTTGTATGAAGGAAACGGAACACGTTCAGAATTAAACCTATGCCTAAGCGTTCTGCTGACTGAGATTTTGGTGCTTAGAGCACTAAGGCAGTCTTTTGGCAATTCCCAAACCAATTTGGGCTAGTAGCTCCTAGAAAATGAGCCAAACTAAAAACCAAAGCAACAACCAACCTAAAAAACAACCCCACTCGCTGTGCTTTGCTGTACCACAAGGCCGTAATCATCAAGGCAGTTTTCAGGGTTCTACTAAAAGATAGAAAAGCAGATCAAGTGCCTGACCTGCACAAAAACCCCTTTTGAGAAGAACTGCTTGCAGAATCAGGAGTCAAGGCAGAAGAAATTCAGCTATTTCGTCTTAAAACTGTGAACCTTTGAATAGGAAATGGAGGTACAAGCAATCCTGCTATGGCTCATCATGAAATTAAAGGTTGGAAGATCAGCACTATACACATGGTTCTGCCTTGATAAGCCAGAAAAGGCGTATAGGAAATAGTTTAATAGCTTTTCTCCTTTTACCCTGGCCAGACTGCAGGAAAAGACAAGGATGATCTCCACATACAATTTTCACAGAACACAGGAAAACATATAAACCCCCTAATAAGAGCCTCATTACTTGATTAACGTTAACCTTCCCATGTTACAGAAGACAAAGCTGTCGTCACAAAGGGACTTGCTGGCCATATGTGGTTGATGACCACAGCCTGCCTGACAGTTCTTGACTAACGCCTTGGCCATGCTGGGTGGTGCCAGAGTTACTCCAAGATCCCGATAGCATCATCTCCCACAAGGGACGTGAACTGTAGTTTTCCATCCGTTATGTGTCATGTCTCCCTCCCTCAAAAAAAAAGAAAGCAA
>JANZLQ010000007.1:28437700-28454188 GCA_026212715.1 Elanus axillaris | reverse complement strand
ATGCCTCCCTCCCACAAAAAAAAAGAAAGCAAAAACCAAAAAAAAAAAAAAAGCCCTAAACAAACCACCCCCCTGAACCCCCCAAACTAGCACAATAATCCTGTTTCCTCCGATATTGCCTCTGCTCCTGCTGAGATCCTGTTCTTTGAAAGACTTTGAGCTAATCATAAAGTATTAACTATGATCCTATAACTCTCCCCCCACATCAAAAAACCTCGAAGTAGACTAGAGCATATTTAGAATATACAGTTCCTCTCTTTAGGAGCCAAATGCTTCTCAGAGGTAACTTAATCACCGATTACCCATAAACTTGGTGTCAAGCATTGCCACTCAATTTAATTTGCTTCCTGACAAAGAATGCCTTCCCGGGGATATCAGTATGAAACACAGGAAACAGTCTGTGAGACCAGAGGAAAAAAATAGACAGAAGGAGAGTGCACTAAGGTGTTTAACCTGCTTTTCATGTACACACATTGTAACTGCACAAGGAAGGCACAAACCCCAAATGAGGAAGCAGACCTAAAAGAGAAAACAGCTAATACAGGAAAAGGAGGGATGCACTTAATGCCTCAGCAGCTTGACCTTTATGGTGGAATAACCACAAAGCACAGTATCTAGCCTAAGGGAAGAAATAACGAGAGCTCTAAGCATAACCCAATACTCCGACCGGAAGCCTGGTACGACTTCCACGCTAGAAGGCAGAAAAGGCCATTACAGGTTATCCAAAAAGTCACCAAAATGTTTGCGTTTGACCTTGCCCTAGGGCTTACTTGCAGCTACAGAGCCTGAGTATTTATTTCTGTGTATTCTGTAGCCTAGAAAAAAAATATCCTTGCTTCCACCAGTTTTATAATTGGCTGTAGCATTTCCTAGAAAGACCATGTTACGGCCTGCTCGCTCCCCACATCACTGCAAGCGGCGGCTGCACCGACAGCCCCAGACACCGTTTCACACGCAAAGGGGATGACGCATTTCTTCACAGAAGCAGCATTGCAGGCTTGCCTTGAATTACATACTGTGGACAACGGGTGAGTTTCTATCCAAATGGGTGACTGTTCCTTCCTCCAAATAGACTGCCCAGGGACAAAAAGGGCACGATGTTCAAAAATAGCCTTTATCCAGTTGGGAGAAGGCCAACCAGAAAGCACTTGTTGGACGTGAAGTAGAAACATGGTCACTGGACATTGGGAAATTAAGGTGAGTTTAGCAGAACAAGGCCTGAGTGCAAACGACGGCTCAGAGGGAAGTGGAGCCATCCAAAACGAGTGCCCCAGCTGGGGAATTTGTGATGACTTACAGGCTCTGTGGACCTTGGTAATACATTCGTATCCTAGGACAGAGGCAGGGAAGGGATTCAGCAGCACAGGTTTTTAATGATTTCTTCTCTCCCAAGGCAGAATTACCAGACTTGTATCAGGGTCAGCTCCAACTGGTGTTTTATGCAAGTTTGTAAAAGTTGTTCTTGTGTGAAGACTAAATTAATGCCAACATGCCAAGCCTGTAGCAGCTCTTATTAAAAAGCGTCAGGGAAACAGTCCTAGACTTCAAGGACAAAGAGATCATCAGCAGCACCAAGAGGAGCTCGATCAGTCAGTTCAACTACCCCTTTCCAGGTGCAATACGGTTCAAAACACACATGTGGTGCTTCTCACCAGCGTAAGGCAGAAGAATTTCCTGTTCTACCACATTTGTTATGACAACACCAGTTTGTCATCAATCAATGGCAACAGGAGAGCTGAGCCCCTCCGTCTCCCTTCAGTCACAAAGCCTGGCCAGGAGACAGGGGTGAGCCCACTGTGTGAGAGGGACACGTGGCTACACCCAGGGTGTGCAGTGGAGAAGGTAGAAAGAAGTTGAAACACAACACTAACTAGGTGTAACCTGCCACCAGCATGTTTCGGGATAGGACTCACTTTGATGGGGGGTGAGTATTCTGCTCCCTTTTCAGTAATTTAGGAGAGTAGAACGTTTCAATAAAAATAGATAGTTAATAGGTGGTAAAGGTTTTACTCCCTTCCAAGAGGTGACGAGATTGAGTTGGCACCCAGATGAGAGCACATTCAGATCTTTGCAGCCTTCCTGAGCTGTTTTGGGCCACTCCACTCAATGCCTAGTTTTCAGTGGTGCACCTGGACACGCAAGCGAGATTTCAAAATGATCTAGGTTCTTGCATCTAAAAATCAGACGCTGAGCCTCAGACATCTGCCCAGGCTCCCTCTAAAGTCAAGGGACGGACAAGACAGGGGCTTCCCACATTCTCAGATTGTTGCTACACTTGTGTTATGACGGATCAGCACAATTTTCAAGGCACCGAATTGACTTACAAGCCTCAGTGACAGGGGAACGCATAACATTCCATATCTTATAAGGTGCTTCAGAAAAAAAAGCTCTCAAATCAACAATTTTTGTCTTAGCTGGAGTCTGGCCAGCTTGATGTCCTCCATATGGCAGCAAGTCCAAGGGCAGAGCGTCCTCTCCCAGCCGGCTGGTGAATGAATTTGCTCTGCAGAGGGAAAAGTAGCATTTATTTCCTGAGTTACCCTGGGCTTTCATTGCATTCCCATAATCCCAGCATTCATCCAGTCATATAGCTTTGCACAAAAATTAAAAGAGTGGATTAAACACAGGTCTGTTACCTGAATGTTTTGCTTGTCACCTATTACTGCTTTTTCTTTTACTGAAGGAAGAAGACATCTTTACAACAAAACATCTGGAATAAGAAGAAAAGCCTTACGCTAATATTTTTCATTAACAGCTTCAAGATGTAATAGGAGTAAGATTTCTTCAGCATTAAAGATGCAGACTACTTTATCCAAGAGCAGGCTGAACGGCAGGAAATGCATGACGAGATACAGAATCTCAGGCTATTTAAAGTTAAAAGGTATCTTATTATCACAATTATCAGGTTGGAGATGACAGGATGAGAATGGAGAACTCAGCTTAACTGGACACTGTCTGCTACCATCCACGTTCTGCGAGTAAAAAGGCAACCTGATCTGTCAGGGTATTGCTAAACTAATGCACGCCTGGCTCTTGAATAGCCAGAGACGATATTTGAAAATAACCATTTGGAATATTATCAGCTATCAATTGCTTCTTTCCAGAAAGCAGTTTGGTATCTGAAGGCACACACCTGCTGAATAAATATTTTAACTTGCTTAAATGCAATTACAGTCCCTTTACACAGTAGAAAGGCACTTTCCTGGCCCTGTATATCAAGCACATGAAAGTCTTCTATGCTGAAGATTTCAACAGTGTGCGCTCAGCCACAGTGTCATCCTCATTATTTCTTTGAACTGAAACAGTACCCTTGCAGCGAACAAGTATCACCATTTCATTGCAAGATTCACAATATTTATTTTATGAAACCTTAACTTTCATGATTACCAGATAATTTCAGATTTCTTTTTACATCTTTTTTGTAACTGAGAGAGCTGCAATTAAAAACTGAAACACACAGAGCAAGCCACTGCTAAAAGATTAGAAGCTATCAAATATACAGAACCAAAGCAGAAATCTTAGGATTTAGGTCTCACTCCTAGCACTTGAGAGATTGCGTTTGGCAACACAAATTGCCTTTTCCTTCCCGCAGTAATTCTTGTTCTTCTATCAGAAGCAGAATAGAATAAAATATGACAGCCCCTCTGCATTGCTAGGAACATTAACTTGAGACCTGGCCTTGGTTTAGGACTATCCTCGGTCATATCACTTCACTGACTTTTTGTTTACTTAAATGTTCCTGAAACTCCTGCACTGATTTCTGACTCCTCTTACGTGTGATGCAACTTGACCATGAACACAGTCCATTGGTATTTCAAGATCTTTCTCTCTCTCCTCATCATTTATTACTTGTTGTGTGAAATAATATATTATTTGCTCTGCAAAGTAATGAATCCTTCACCCTCCTGTAACAGTAAGACAAGAGGTTCAGTTATACTTCTGTTCCCTAAATTTCATGGTACCAGAATCCATCTTTTATTCCTCTTCACATTAATCACCCAGCTGATGACCGAACACACGCTGTAGAGCAACCACCAGTTGTGTGTCACCATCACCTCCCTGCAAGCCGCCTCCTGCTTGCATCAGCCCTCAATGTTAGCTCACAAGTAACTTCTGATAAAAGAAAACTGAAATCTACTGCCACATTTAGCCACAGAAGTGTTACAAACAGCTCTCCGGCGCCCTTAGCTTCAGTGCGGCAAACTTCAGCTATCAAAGCAGTGCCAGGATACCTTCGTTTAACACTCACTACCCCAAACTATTCAAATTATTACAACCCCCTGACAATCGATATAGATGTCTCTCTCAAAACGCCTGCATCTGGTTCATCAAGTCTTGCAAAGGGCAGTCCTTCTCTGTTCTGTGTCTTGGGGTGGGCTTGGTGGGATCAGCTCTGCGTGGGCTCGGTAAGTGCCCCCGGCCCACGCTGGACAGAAGTCCCCTCCCAAAGCAGCCCTTGCTAGTGCTGTAGGATAAAGAGCCCAGTGGCTGCTACACAAGGAAACACAAACATTTCGACAGTGCTTTTATCTAATTGGCTCAGAATAGCATAAACAGTCTGTAGGAACATATTTCAGGGTAAAGTTAGCAAAGCCCTTAGGCAAACTATAGCCAACAAGGGAGGAGCACAGCCCAGTATCTTTGAATTGAGGGGGATAAAGCACTAGGCTAGAGCATCAAATGCCCATTTTGCATTTCAGCCCTGTCCTGTACAAGACGGGGTGCAGGGAAGAACATTTGCCCCCTGCTCATCCATGCTGCTTGGGGCTGCGGAGCCGACTCTGCCTTCGTGCATCTCTGCTCTGTTCCCACACCAAACAGGGGTTGCTTGGGGACTGAGAGGAAGAGGGAGCAGATTCCTGCCTCAACACAGGCAAGGGCAATCATCATACCCAAGGGAATATAATCCATTTCTCCTCCAATATTTGAGGACAAAGGGGTCAGGAACAAAGAAGAATAGAAGATACCACCCCCATTAATGCACACCTCAGAGATACCTGTAAGCTCCACGCACGTCTACAGAGGATAAACTAGACCTGCAATCTCTTCCAAGCAGTATCAAGTCCCTGGGGAGCTATTTCTTTTGTACTGTAAGTAGCTATCTGTGGGGGGGAATCACTCTTTCATGCCTAAATGTTTTTGTAGTATTATTTTGCAATAGCATTGCCAGAGCTACATTATTATTGTTCCTGAATTCTTCCTTTCCTCTCCTAGAATATTCCTCTGGGCAAGCTGTGGCTTACTATGGGCTTTTACAGAAGACAGTCAGAGACACAGCAGATAAAAATCCAGTTAACTTAACAGGCAGTAAAGTGTAGCATTGAAAAATAAGCCTTAAGGAATGCAATAGTTAAGCCAGCAGAAAACAATACTGTTTTCTGTAGCAATTTAGGACCTTCATAAAAGACAAAGGAGTCTAACAGTGTGCAGCAATGGAGAAGGGTGTAAAAGCGAGACATGTCTAAACCCTGCAAATGGTCTCATCCAGCAGCAGGCTGGACTTCGTGTTCGTAGGCAGGGTCAGTGCATGCATACAGCCTCCCAGGGAAATCAATACCCAACTTCGCCCAACAGGCAGACACCAGCTTGGCAGGGACCCGCCAGCTGACACTGTTTGATACAATGGGGTGAACAGTGCCCATCATCTTCCTGCAGAAGTCCAAGCAGAGACGGGGGAGAGAAACGGCTCCACTCGTTCCTAATCGAATTGCACCTGGGAGGGAACTGGCTCTGCAGCCAATACAGCAGCTGAGGAACAGAGACCAGAAATTAGAGCTTGCTGTCCATCAAGCGGTGAGCCCGTGACATCTGCCATGTCATGGATAATTACATTTGCATCCAAATCTGGCTTCAAGTTATCCACTTGAGCAGAAAGCAAGCAGGTTAGTTCATCAGGGAGAGCATTTTGCAAAGCCTCCAGCTTTGTTTGTGCAAGGCTTCATGGTGCAAAAGAGGATGATGTGGACATACTGAGATACTTTGAAGGGACAGCGGGGGGTAGGCACAGCAGCGACATGGGCTTCGACAAGCCCACCCAGACACTCTTTTCAGTAGATGAAGCCCATACTGCTAGTTAAAGGCTAACTCGGACACAAATACATATGACCTGCAATCCAACACCTGTACTGCAATGTAAACCAAACAGCAGAAAATTCCCACTTAGCTCCTGGTCTGTCAGTGACAAGCTGACTGACCTTGAAAAAGTCTCACCGCTCTCCTACCCTTCTGTTTAAGCTGCAGAGCAAGGACGGGAGAGGCAGTCTGCTATAATGGGACCTTGATCTTGACTGGGCTTTCTGATGGCTCAATAATCCCAATAATAAACATTTCAGAGATGGAATTACCTACAGTCATCCTCAGGCACTTTTTGCATTGCATATGTATATATTCTAATTTAGGCACCTACACATTAACTGTAGGTGAAAGCATCACCTTGTGCTTTTATTACCCAGAGTCCAAAGAAACTGCACATCCTAAAAGCCACCTCATAGGATGAAAGAAGCTGAAATACAGAAGCTGGTAGAATGCCTTTAGCTATAAATCTGCATGGTAAAAACTGGTCTCTCTTTCCTCCAGTCCATTCAAAATGGCTTTTATCTACATACTGAGTGTCCTACTCCATACACAGTCTGAGGTAAAACATCCATGGTAGGCATTTGGAGCCTCCAGGGGTGCTGATAACTAAAATAATTGGCATATTACCACCAGAGACTCAGAAAAGTCACCTTCCAACTACAATGGGTTGCTTCTGACAAAAGTCAGCTGAGGCGCATAATGTCGTTGTTGTTCATTAGGTTTCCATTAATGATAAAACCTCCGATTTCAATATTTAATACACCTCAGAGATCACAGTGCATAATTTAATGTGCAAGCAGATAATTTGCTGATCAAGGTGCATGTTTCACATTAAGGCAAATTGTTGCACACTTTGCTGATTAACGGAATCACACACACACATACACACACAAACTGTACCGCTCTCTTCTATCAGCGAAGGATTGTCCTCGATGTAGCTAGTTCCTCATGGTAGACAGCTAAACCCTGTACATCCCAGCTCTTTTGCCTGCAGTATATATGCTGTATCACACATGTTTGAACTGTTTTCTACCCTGATGCACTGGTTTCTTGCACACACATCATTTGAGGACACCCTTGGCAATAGCGAAGTAGCCCATGCGTGGAGGCTGCTGTGCCGCGTGCCTCCCGGTATTACCTCTCTTTTGGCTGTTGATGTGTCTGCACCTGAATCCGCTCCTCGCCTGGCATCTTAGGCACGGAGAGCAGCTCTCTGGGCAGGAACTATGTTTTGGGGGTTTCTACACTTTCATAGGCAGGCATGAAGGCACCTGGATGAACAATAGATACAAATCGCTTTTAAGTTGGTATGCTCAAGGCTTTGTGGAAGTGGACAGGGATATTCCGGTGAAGTTCAACTGGGACAGAATTCCAAGTTAAACCCAGACACAGATAAAGTGGGGAATTTTTAATTTTTATTTTTTTCATTCAGCAATTCCAAAGTCTCACTTTGCTCCAGAGAGCAGCAAGAGCCAGGTGCCAAACCTCACGATGATACAGAAAACAAAAGGGTCGTTTTTCACCTTCCTGCGTTGTTAATTCACATGCTTTTTTTTTAGAGTGGGTTTAAATCATCGCAGGCATGGCAAAGAGCTTAGTGAATGGGCAAGTGCTCCTAACCACTTGATGAAACACAGGGGATGGAAGCAGGCTGGGGCAGCTACTCGTGGGTTATATAGCCCAGTGACTTTTCAATAGATCTCACTATGATTATTTTGGCTATATAGCTTGCAGAAGCTGCTGATCTGGGCTATAACAATCCAAACAAATTTAATTTACGCTGTAAAAATTGGGAAGAATATCAGCAAACTCTCTGGAAGCCCAAATAAAAGACTAGATTGTTCCTGGAGATAGCACCACTCCCTCTAAAAACCAGGACCAGACACCACAGGGTTTATGCTGAAACCATTCTGCTGTGTTTTACCTGAACGCTGCCCATTAACATGCAGTTAAACCCCTGTGAACCACTTAGAAAACGTACCCTCAAGTCCAAATTTGTCAAAATTTCTCAAGACCTCTATATGCCTGAGATCCCAGAAGGTACCAGCAACTTGAAGAGGTTTTTATATTTCTTGTCTGTCTCCGAGCTCAGTCAAATTAATAGGAATATATTGGCTCAGCCAATCACACTGGAGGAAATTGAGCTGGCTATTAATGATCTCAAACAGCAAATGGCCCCTGGGCTAGAAGAGCTCCCAGTGGAGCGACACTCCAAGTTTTAGCAGAAGCCAAACTTTTTCTAAAGGTTTCACAAACATTTTTTTTACCCTTTCACTGCCAGTTCCCCCTCAAACTCTCTCCGCGGGCAGCAGTATTCCTTACCAGGTACTGTTTGCCTGTGTGCAAAGTGAGTCTTGTCTCCCGGCTCTGCTTTAAGTGGCACCCACCCCTCACTCTGGCCAGTTGATGCCAAAGCCAACTCCAGATTTGAAGTCAAAAAGCAAAGGACAGCAACGGGGCCAGATTTGCAGTGGAGACAAGTTGGCTTTCTTGGATCTACACCAACTAAGAGCCTGGTCCTGGGGGGTCTCAGCTGGAGGGCTAGTGGGTTTGTATCTGATGTTTTCCTAACCTGGGCTGCCCAGATTTCTGTAAATAACCAAGCACAGTTCAGCTGATCCAAACAATAGTTGGGGAGAACAACAAATTGTCCCTTTTCCTTTGTTCTGTTAACATGGTTGGGAAACTGTTCTTTCCTAAGGACAGCGGTAACTGAATGTTCTTCACACATGATTTCATGTGACTATTAATCATGACAGGCCTTGTCCTTTTATTACCATACCAGTTAAGCTCATTCCCCTTCTGAAGCCAAAGAAAGGCAATCGGTGGTCAGTAACAGAGAGGAGTCCCTGGCCACTTGGCAAGTATAAGAATAAACAAGGACAGGGTGTGTGGGGGAAGAAATCTAATTCTAGAACCAATGACCGGGTTCTTAAAAGCTTACCAGCCTGGCTATTTCCTTCGGTTGTCATCTTATTTTGGTATCAGGTCAGGGTATGACAACTACTGTACTTTGTTCCATCTGCTGAATTTAAAATGCTGATGGTGCCGGGAAGCTGGGCCTGGCACGCAGGCTTCATGACACCCTGCCAGGGAACACCCTACCCACCGCATTACAAATTCAGGTCCTTGCCTGTGGCCTTCCTCTCCCCTTCCAATGGCCCCTGAGGATTTTTGCCGTGCCGTGGCGTTGTGTTGACACCAGACAGAGTATGTTCCTGCTCTGCCTGGTTATTCCTGGGAGGAGCAAATCCTCCCTGCCCCAGGAGTGCTCTGACTGCTCAGGGTCAGGAGTTCCTCTGTTAGCAGCAGCACATTAACACAAAAGTTCATTTTTCTAAAGTAAGACTACACGCAATGCTCCTATACCAAGGGATCTCCCCGTACACCTTGATGCTCATTTATATGTATAGGTCACACACCCAAATGCAGTTGCAACACAAGGAAATGTGCCTGAACCAACACATGCCTTCCAACCTAGGACAGAAGAGACACAGCAGCATGGAGCTACACATGAAGGCAATCTTGCTGGAGCACTGCAGGCACACACAGAGGTTTCTATCCTGCAAAAAGAGAAAGACTAGAAAGTCCATAGCATCCCAACTTTTAACTGAGGTAGCCGAGTTTCCTGCACTCAACCATTGTAAGTGTAGAGCCAACAATCCTTACCTACTTTAGGAGCAGTAAAGGGCTTGTGATAAGCCAAGCTTGGCTTCAGAGCAATACATCTCCGGCCAGAGTCCTCCCTCATTGTCTGTAACGCATCACAAGGAAGATTTCCCCCAGCACACTTCAAGAATTGATGGAAGTACCTGCATTAAGAGCTTCAGCTCCCTCTGCCATCTGCAGATTGAGGGTTACTCCAGCCAGGTAAATCCCATAGCCAGATGTGTCAAATTCCTTCCACTGCACAGACAGATTATTTACAGCAACTCACACAGAAAGCTCCGATTTTGCCCCTGATTTTATCATCTTGTGCAGCTAAAAAAATCTCTCTCATTCATTGCTAGCAACTCTGCATCCCTTCTAGTGTGGTTTACAAAAGTGATTACACCACTCGCAGGCATCAAGCTCTCAAATCCAAAGGCCAGATCCATCCAAATATTCAGGCATCTACTTCCCACTCAGTCAGAAACAAATTCTAATTTCTGCAGGAGGAGGGCACTGAAACGCAGCAATGTAACCACCCATCACTATGAGCCATCCCTCCCTCCAGCTGTGCCAGCTTAAGTTCAATGTTTTGCAGGTGTCTGTACGGCAGCAGACTTCAAACCCAGCCACTCTCCAAACCTCTCAAAGTCAGAGATTTTAGGCTCTGAAACCTTAAGCACAAAAAGTGCACTTCACAACAGCTCCTGGGGGTGTTATAAGGAGCAACAAATGCTTTTAAGCGCTCTTAAGAGAGAAGAAGACGACAATGAAATTGAGGGGAAATGGAGAAAAAGATAATCACGCTGCAAGTTGCTGCTCTCATCTCCCAACTACTTCCAAGGCAGCAAGAACCCAGGCAGCCGGCAACAGCTGCCACCCTATTAAACTCAACAATTTACAGGTGCTCAGAGGGAGCACTTGCGTGCAATTAGCCGAGCAAATTCACTTACTTCAAGATGCAGGGCCCAGCTCTCGGCTACTGCAGCTTGGCTGCGCTCCGTTGACTCTGTGGAGTACTGCCAAGTTACTCCAGACGAGGGTCTGGCTTGTGGATGTTAAGGAAGCTGGGAAAGCCTTGCTCCACAGTGTGATCTTGCAAATGATTACAAGTATATCAGAAAGTGTATTCACTCCTCGCTCTCTGCCTACGGAAGGTATTGGTGCAGTCCGTTAGGCCTACGGTAAAAAGAGAAAATAGGACTCCATCCCACACAGGCCTATTTGTTAGTGTTCATCCAGCCAGCCCAAAGAACAGGGAGGGGAAAGACATAGGGAAGTAAATCTGGTGGAAGTAACAAAGCTCCTATGCTTGCTTGAAAGCCTAGTGAGGGCAAAAAAACCTGCATCGCTGCTGACTCAGGCTAGTGTTAGCAATGGTCTGAAGATACATCGCAACACGGACCTCGCCAGCTCTGACAGCAGTAGGCACGGTGCCGCTTCTGCTGGATGTCAGGGGTGTGCGCAGGGAGCCCTAGCCAGGAATGCTGCAGCCCAGACAAAACAAATATATATATATATATATTAAAATAAAAAAGCAGAGTCATCAACACCATCCCTGCAGTCAGGCAAGCACCCTGCTCCCACCCTAACCTTCACCCCAAAAGCCTCCCATCTAGCTATCTTTGCTCCGTACCTATTACAGCCCCCCTTTGCTTCTATTACTTGACAAAAATTATTATCAACAGTAACAAACATTGTCCAGCAGAGCCACACCTACAGTGAGGCCCCATATTATGAATTCTTTGCTTGCTCAAGCTGGCATGAAACAGGGCTAGTCTGGTGAATGCAGCCCTCTGCAATCACCGGAACTGCTTGCATTTATTCCTGATGAAACTCTGGCCTGATGATTTAGGAATCAGACAAAAGAAAACCGGGATGATTTTTTTTCAGCATGGAATAAATAAATATGAATCTTTCCTGATATGGTGTCTCTTCTTGTGCTGCTCTTTCTCTTCCAGTTAATCTCATTAGTGCAAATTAGGGAGTTTCTGTGGCAGTTTAAAAGGTGTACTCTGGCGCATACAAAGGAAATAAACAAAGTATTTTGCTTCAGATCTCAGCTGCAGTCAATTTATTCTTTGAGCCTCTTGACTTAAAAAAAGTAAGACTTTGGTCTCTTTGCTTGTATCAAAGTCACACACAAAATTGAAACAGCCCCTGCTCACATCCACTCAAATTCAGTAACACTGCTGTTCTGATTTCGCAATGACCTGAAAATACTTCTGTATTCTCTTTGTTTCTACCTGCTTCTTTATTCCCGTTCTCCAATTAAACAGCCGAAAAATTCAAAGTACCTTCTAATTGAGGGTAATCCAAAATGAAAGCTGGCTAGAATGTTGCAATCAAAGAGCTGAACAGGATATCTTTACTTACACGGAAGAGTTCCAAGATAGCATCTAGGAGAGGATGACGGCTTTCTTCCATAAAAGCCAGGGTCATACTTTCTGTATAGGAATACAAAACCACAGAACACAGTGCAACCAAGAAAGTGATGTAGTGTAATCCTCAGCTACTGCAAATTAGCTTCCTACCTACTGTTTGGTGCAGACTCTGTGACAATGTTCTCAGCGCTCAGAAATGTCCTTTTTTTCTGAGAATGCCTCGGGTTGAGCAAGAATGGTGCCTGAGAGTAAGATGAGAGGGATTGACATTAGAAACTCCTTGTTTAAATCAGTGTTTTATTTAACATGATAATTAGAACAAATATCTTGGAGACTTTGGGCAACGTTACAACTTTAAGACAGCCTAGAAGCACTAAAATTGCATGTTTAAAATTGTCACCACTCAGGGAACTGGCTACAATGCTGTTTTGAAGCTCTTGTTAGCACCTTTAGGAGGAGCCTGGTTCTTGGGCTCTGTACGCTCTGCAGTGGTGATTGCCTCAAGGTACAGTATACACCAAGAGCAAATAAGTTTCTGAAGCTCTCAGGGGCACAGGCTGATAAAAACAGCAGAGCCCTCCATCTATCCTTCAGGGACTAAAATTAAGAACTTAATTTCCCTGGGCTCCTGCTGTACTCAGCAGAGGGAGATCGCTCCAAAGCATGAACCCGGCCCTCTAGGGATGCCTAACTCCTACAAACTACAAAGATGATGATGGCCTAGACCTAAGGTCAGTGTCTTCATTAGGTACCTGAAGCTACTGGAAGGATCCAGACTAGGTGCCTGGGAACTGTTAAATTTGGCAATGACTGTGGGATAACAGGAGAGCAATAAAGAGTGAAGATTTTTTGCCCTTCCTGCAATGACTTGTGCAAAGAATTTTGGACTGCATTAGTCACGGCAGACAGACAGTCACATAGTGCAAGAAAACTTCCACATGCCCCAACGCTATTTATTACGAGATCCAAAACTCATACGACTGTTTCTCTCATTGTAACTCTTAACCGAGTGGTAATCCCCCAACTTCACCCCCTATTTTCATTGTACCTGCTGCTTATTGCCATAATCCCTGCAAATAAACTTGCCTTATGACACACCAATTCATCCCTAGACTCAGCCTTAGGCCTCCTGAGGTATTAACAGAAAGATAAGATCCACGGAGAGATGTGAATGTAGGCTCAGTCACCCAATAAACAACCTTTTAGGAACTGGATATAATCCCTTTATCAGATTAGGCTTGATACCTTGTATTCTCTAGTCTGCAAGTGCTTTTCTTGGATCAATTAGAAGCAGCATTAGAAGAAAGAAAAAATCCTTACCGAGAAATTTCGCCACTAGAAGAACTTCTCGGCTGTAAACAAGCTAGGCTGTTAAAAATACCAGGTAAGCTTAAAGGAGAGCAGCAACTCCTACTATCTGAAAAGGCATCCTAAACTCAACTGGGCGCTGCAGTTTATCCCAGAGCACTCAATTCAAGAGATGATTTATGTGCAAATAGCAGAAAGCCAGGAGAGGGTGCTCAACAATAACGAGAAGAGGTCCTGTATATTGATTATGCCCTGGCAACAGTGATGCTTGCACACAGCCCCTGGAACTGTCACAGCTCTGGAACTGCCAGAACCAAGAGGAATAGAGGACTTCTTAACTGGTATTTTAAAATTTCCAAAAGGATTTTAATCTAGCTCTTTAAAAAAAACATTTCTGAATACAGGGAAGTCCGCAGGATAAGATTTAAAAAATGTGGGAGTCTGCCTGCCAGACTTTAGGCATAAACAGTTAAAATTCCACCCAAATCCCCGTGCCCATGTGTCCTACCAGCAAAGAGTATGAAGGTCTGCAGTCAGTCCACAGAAAACACCAAGCATGGGGATCCTGAGGAATCTGAATTAGTTGGATTTCTGCTTAACTCATTTAGACAAAACATTATGTCCTAATTCCCAAAAGTACCGAACTGCCCAGGGATTTTAGTTGGATATGGGCTTCAATATGTGACAAATAAGGCAGTGTTTCTCAAGTATAGCAAATGTCGCCTTTTTGTAAGGAGTCTTTAAAAAACAGAAAAAAAAAAGAATACTTCTTTTCAGATTGAAATTTCTGATTAGAAATAATTACCACTATTATAGTCATTGTCTTTAAAAATTATTCTTCAGTGAGAAAGACAGAATCTCAGCTGTCCACACAAATCCTACAGGAGTAGGGCAGGAACCAGGACTCTAAGCAAAGGCTTGTCCGTGCAATGTTGATATGTGAGGTCCAGCAGGATGGGAATCTGGAGCTATGACTTCACTAATGACACATCCTTTATCCTGCTAACTGCAAAAGGTTTTTACACAGTCTGTACTGTTTCTAACACAAATAACCACATGGGATTACATTTGCCGTAGCAGAATGGGGTGGGGGGTAGGGGGAAGGAGGTGTGAATTTATCAATTAAATTTGAAGCAGGACTTTTTCATGGAATCTGCTGTCACAGCTGCCTAAATTGGGAAACAGTGAAAATTCAGGCTCTCTGGACTGAGTAAATGACTATAATTTGGATTTAAATGGCATAGGAATCAAAAGTTGACTCTATTTGCTGATTCTATAGCCCTGTTTTTTTCCTCATTGTTTCTTCCTGAGCCTCCTACTGTTTATAAAATTGAAAAATCAAGCTGAGCTGAATGTCCAATGCCTTCACTATGATTGAATCTCTCTTTCTGTGCATGTGATTGACAGCATCGGAAAAGAATGTTTTCCTTAGCTAACAAACAATCACTTTGGCTTCATTTTATCTGCCCTTGCTTGGGATCATTCAGCCCCTGAAAAAAACGCCACTGGGAATGACCTTCTTCTTGATAACCTCCTAATAACTCAGACAGATATTAAAACCAGTTCTGCCACACAGGTGCTGGAGGAGTTTCATACATGATACTTGCAAAATACCCTTTCTTAGCTCTGAAAAATAGCAAAGCATCTCTTGAACCCACTTGGCAAAGACCCTGTACAAGGTTAAAGATCCTTGTTCGCTTTATTGTCTGTGCAGGGGAAAACACTAATCCACATAGACATTATTTTCAATGCCAGGTTTAAGGCACTGTAACTTTCTAGCCCTCTGCGGCATTGCCACTGCTTTATTCCCACGTGTGGAAAAGGTGAGTCAGACCATGCTGTGTATTTTGGTGTTACCAAAAGTCTTGCCACCTAATGTCACAGGTTATTAATTTCTCATAGAAATAACTGACCACTAGATCTTTTTTCCCCCATGACGGCAAGTGCTGTTGCTTTTAGAAAATCTTAGGAGATAGAGGTGGAAGGGACCTCAGGAGAATATCTGTTCATTTCACCTGCCCGCAGCAGCATCAAGTAGACTAGTCATGCAGGAAGACACTAATCCAGACTGTTCTTAAGAAGAGCTAATAACAGTCAGGGTTTAAGGTCTCCAAGCCTGCTCTTCAGATCATTCTGAATGACACTGAACTGCCTTATGCTGAGAGCTGTACCTCCTTCTTAGAACAAAACTTGTGCTAAGATATTATGCTATATAGGATATATATATATTTTCTAAGCATTCTCCAAATGTGTATCACAAAGCTCCAGCTATATGATATTGGTGCACTGTCTGAACAGTGTCCAGCTGGTGTCTGTAACCAGGCTCTTTTGAACAGCCTAAATAAGGCTCAGAAGCAGGATAAGTCCCTATTACAAATGTTAAGCAACAAATATCTCCCAATTAAACCAGCTGAAGGTAAAAAACCCAACAAAACAAACAAGAAAACACCAACAAAAAAAACCACAAAAAACCACTCTGAAACCAATCCAGAAATACTGCTTTCTCTCCAGGCTCTTTATCATTTTTACTTAAGGGATCTCAGCTGATATTATTGCTCAGTACTTTAGAAAATCTGGCTATTTAAGCCTCTATATACGAACCTCCCTATGCTGAAATATATCCCTATAAAGACACTGGTGGTGGAGAGAAAGGCTGATTTCCACAGAGAAACATTATTATCCCTTATTCTGAGATAACAGAGATGTCTTTAGGCTAACAGTACATAAAAGGAAGCACAATTACACTCAAAACTGAGGGAGGCAGAGCTCCCTTCGCTTTGGCAGCCCCATGCCCAGGCAGAGGACTTACAAACGCTGGGGCAGAGGGAACTGAGGGGTGACCACCCTTTTTTTTCTCTTATGAGCACCGAGCACTTCTTTGATTCAATGTGCAATCAGTGCTCGAGGAAAGAGGGAAGAGGTGGAGGAAATATTAATGGTAAGGCTGTATTTCAGCACCTGCGCTTGTTTTACTTCAGGAGCATTTTACTGGTGTTGTGGTTTAACCCCAGGCAGCAACTAAGCACCAGGCAGCCGCTCACTCGCTTCCCTCCCACCCAGTGGGATGGGGGAG
>JANZLQ010000007.1:28368503-28437600 GCA_026212715.1 Elanus axillaris | reverse complement strand
AGTTTGGGTCACTGCCCTGGCTGTGTCCCCTCCCAACTCCTTGTGCCCCTCCAGCCTTCTCGCTGGCTGGGCGTGAGGAGCTGAAAAATCCCTGACTTCAGACTAAACATGACTTAGCAACAACCGAAAACATCAGAGTGTTATCAACATTCTTCTCATACTGAACTCAAACACAGCACTGTACCAGCTCCTAGGAAGACACTTAACTCTATCCCAGCCGAAACCAGCACAACTGGGCAAGGTGTTGTTACGGTGTGAGGAAGTCCATGAAAACCTAAAGCCATTCGAGGTCAGAAAAGTGAAAATGCAGAGTATAATTTTTGAACTGGGGACAGTAAGCAGTCCAGAGCGTGAACATCAAAAATACTGACAGGGAAAGCTGGTGGTGGAAGACAGGAGGACTCAGGAGATGGAAACTCTGCAATGTCAAGGATCAGCCCTGATGCAAGGAGCAATGGAAGAAGATGTCCTGCCCTACTGGCCTGGCCAGTAAAGACTGAGGTAGTGAGTCAGTTAAGGCTCAGCCTGTTAGCTGACTTGTTTTATTGGGTGCATTAGTCTGTAAGTAATGCTTTACATTTTTCACATATGGGTATCCTGTTTACAGTCTCTTTGTACGCATAAGTGACCCAGAGAATGAAGGTTATGACGCATGTAAGAAAGCTATGTAAAAGTATAGTGGGAAAGAGACAAACATATACTAGACTAATAAATAGCACATTCTGGCTTTCTTAGTAATCATCAAATTTAATCAGATAACAATTAGCTCCATATTTTCTACCTGGCATAATATTGGATCAATACTAGATGGATATTGGCCACCTGTTCTCAAAATCTCTGAAGATCACCTTAAATACTCAGGTCAACTGGATCCTGACCTGGTTGCTGATGTTGACAATCACAGTTCTTTGATGCAGAGCTTTAATTGAATTAGATGCTTCTGCAGTCACTGATTCATCATCCTAGTATTTAGTGCAGCTCTGCTGAAAAATTTGCAACATTTCCAGTCCTTCAGAGGTGGCCTTCCTGGGAAGAGGATGCCTTCCATCCCAGAAGCTATTAAAGATACAAAAAGCTTGTCACTGAATCATTTTTATGTGACTGCTGGAACACTAGTCTGAACTAGGGCTGTATTTACGTAAATCAATGTGGTAACGGTCTTCTCTGCCTTTTTTTTAGTTTTAAAAAAAAGAGAGAGGGAGGGAAGGGAAGGAAGAGAGAGAAGTTGAGAAAGACTAAGAGCTGCAGTGACATTCAATGGAATAATTTTGTGCTGCTACAAATCAGTGTCTAACCACTAATGACAAGCTATGGATGTATATATAAACAGCCTTAATAAAAAAGCCTATTCCAATCACAGAAAAGCAGCCAATGCCCAGGTTGTAATGCTACCAATTCAATCATAAAAGCTTTCAGCCCTAATTTGTAATGCTGGACTCATTACTCAGAGGTGCCCTGCTCTTCCTATTGTCTTAGAATCATGTTTCTGGGGTAGCTCTCGGGTTTGGTCACACCATGGGCAGGTCCTTCAAAGATGTCTCCAATTGTGATTGGCATTTTCTCTCCTTTCTTTACATATGCTAAAAAAATTCCCAAATTGGGCTTGCTCTTTTTCAAGGCCGGATAGTCTCCAGCTGTCCCACCTGGGAACAATCAAATCCCAGCCACCAAACTCCCCACTTAGGTATGTGAAAGCAGACGCGCTGGGCGCTGAGCCATTTCCAAGTCTGGCCCACCACCAACCGCAGGGCTATTCATGGCAATATGATTCATAACAATAAATGTTTCTGAAGTGCTTCTCATTAAATTATCAGCACAAGCTGATGGTAATTCCTCCGTGACGTGGAACAAGCCTTTGCAATGCTGGGAGCCTGCTAAGCACCACGCAGAGCAACATGCAGGCTCAGATAGACAAATTTCCATGGCGAATTCCGTGCCTCGTGTTTTCTGTCGCAAGACCCAGAGGCAGCTCGGGAGAAGCACGAGCCCGGAGGCTGAGGTGCAGGATGATTTCGCTGAATTTGTGCTGAAAAGTCTGCCCCTTCTCTGCAGGCTTTGGTATGAAAACAAAAAAATTTCCAGCAACTCAGGCTCCCAAATCCCTGCGGTTTTGGCAGTTCTACTGAGAATAAACAAGGAAGACGCCATTTGCCACAGGCTTGTGGAAATGCAGCAGGTGAATGCCTATCCCCTGTGGCGTGCCCTCTGTAGCCCTCTGCACTGAATAAAGCCCTATTTCACGACCTTGCTATAGACATCAATGCTCAGTCTCGGAGCATCTTTAGAGGGACGTGTAATGATATATATACACATGAAAACCTCTGAGTTCCTTGGCTGAAAAGAGCATTACAGCTAGCAAGTATGGTACTATTATATACTGCACGTCGTGCCAGGATACCAGAGTTTGAAGTATTGCTACCAGCCTCATCTAGCCTAACATACTGGCCCTTAATCTGGTTCCCCTATGAGGAGCCCTACTATCATGTCCACATGTAATCAGACCTGTGCAGCTGCCTACATGTTCTTTTTAATTGGATTGAAGTTAATCACAGTAGGATTAATTTGAAGAGATCAAGGCAACAGAGTGATTTTTGGTGGAAAGCAGATGGTTTCTTCTGGATGGAATAAAGCTCTGAAAGCAATATGAGGTGTTTAAGTTTTCAGGTTTACTGAGATTAAAAGCTCGGGGAGTCTGTAACTTAACTATAGTATATTTAATCACATTTATGCCATGTCAATGAAAGAACACTTTTGGAAATTAACTGCGTGGTTTTCAAAAAGAAGAGGCTCACTGACAGATAACAGCATCTGACGAACATCAAGCGCTGTGAAGGGAGGTATGAAAGCATACGTCCAAAGCTGGCATAATTACTCCCAAGCAAACAAAAGTTAAGCACTGCTGTTGTCATAAGAACCAAGAGCATCCTGCCTCTCCAAATGGCATAACGTGTCATTGTTAAAAATTAACCATAATAAATGGACTGGCAGTTCAGCACTGACTTGTGATATCAGCTGTTTCCCTTTCTGCCCTCCAAATGGAGTTATTGTAAAGGAGTCCAATATCAAAGCGCAGAGTAAGTACATAACCTCTTTAAAATAGGCCACTAATATTCAGCCATCTAAAACCCTGGGAACATTTGAAAACCTGGACTTAGAAGGTTACAACAAACTTGAAGAATCATTTCATTAATGAGCTCTTACATATGCTTGTAAAATACATTTGCCCATTCCCATGCTCAAACGCACACAGACATCCTGATTTCTCTACAAAGTCAGACCTTGCCGAGGTGCCGTAATTTGTATGTGATGTACACGCTAAGCAGGAAAGCAGCACGTCACTACGGTGAGGACGCAAACTAGATGAAGCTGAGCCAGGAATAGAGGTAGCAGGTCTGCAGAGCAAGGGGAATGGGAGTCTGGGGAAAACCCATGCAGGGTAATGCCGGTGTGCTCCGCAAACTCCAGAAAGGAGAATTTTTTCCAAAAATGACAAGCAGGTGTAAGAACCTTAGGTCTTCAACCACGAAGAAAGGCACCTAGAGCTCACTCGCACTCTGTAGTCACTGACTTCCCGAATCTAGTATGAACAAAATCATTTCACGCCCAAACAGGGTCAAAGAAAGAAAGAAAAGCTCCATCAACCACTCTGAAACTGAACCACAAACAAGTGCATTAACTAAGCTGGCAGGATTCCTTTCCACATGTTTTCCAAGGTTACGCACGTGGGATTGCCATGTACAGAACTGGGACCAGCTAAGGCAGAACTAATGAAAGTTCTACACTGAGATGCTGGATTTTATTTTATAATTCTTCTTAGCACAATTTCTCCCTAATCTGGTCAATTCAGTTCTGCCCACAGTTTTTTCTCTTCTATGGAGTTCAGGGCAAAACCCAGAAGTGTAAGTTTTATAGCATTACATTTCTATTGCATTTCTAAGAGCACTGAACAGCAGTGATTACTGAGCTAGATTCATGCTTTGAAAAGAGGATCTTGACTTACTTGAGAAGTCTGCCCACTTTAATTATATCCAATTATCTTGTGTAGGGATATTAAATAACATACATCAGTAATATTAGCAGGGTCAGAATACCATTATGGTGAAATGCATTCCTTCATCCAAAACTTCTAATCAGAGCTCCCCTGTGATGCAAGACACTTCCCTACAGATGTGTCCCCTCATCTTCCACTTACTGTAAGTACCGCAGCCTTCATTATCATAATAGATAAGAGCCTCACAAACAGCCACAAGTTTATCCTAAAAAAAAAAAAAAAAAGAGGTCAGTATTCCCTCTTTAGACCCAGGGAACAGAGAGATGAAATGCCAGAGCAGATCCTCACCTCCTGCTGTGCCTGCAAAAACGGGAGCAGAGGGAAGAACAATAGACTCTGAAAAGGAAAAATGGAGTCACCAGTGGAGAAGCAGCACCGCGTTAAGAGCACAAGGTTACTTCTGTATGCCCACAGGCTTGCAGTGCATACCCTACTTGCAACAAAATACGACTTGATGCACAGAAGGCTATAAGAAGAATGAAAACCATTAAGATGTATTTTAGTCTCCTTTAAACGCAACATAACTATTCATCTGCTATAAGCATGTCTCATTTAAACCCCAGGGTCTAGTTCTCCTCCCATTATATGCATTTATTTAACATTTCATAATCTGCTAGTGCTGAAAGGCAATTTAGGGCAGGACCTCATAGTGATTATCACTTAGTGCAAAGGAGCTTATTACCTTACACCCACACTCCAGCACAGTCACTAGAGATATGCCAGAGTTTATATCAGCTGAAAGTAAAGATTAGCTATGGATATTAATAGATACATGATCATATTTTCCAGCAAGATTTGCGTAACTACAGACTTGCTCTATTGTAAAGTTTTACTTTTCATCATGTAATTAAAGGTGATACGCATGAAGCTAAAGGTAATAACATTTTATATATTACCTTTTTGACAAACGGAGAGATATACTGCTAATAGCCAAGTAGATTTAATCTACAGTTGTTATAAATCATGTAGGAAAACATTTGGTTACATTATTAACAGTAAACTACAAATATGAAAAAGTATAATGAGGTGGCTATCTTGTAACTAAAACATAATTACACTGCAAGTGTAGTGATCACTCTGGTTTTAAATATGAGCATAGACACAGGTATTTCATTTGTTTTGGACAGCTTTCAAACAAAGATGGCGCACATATACCACTACTTCACAGAAAACAAATGTCCTGGCATTTCTTTGGCATAGAGAACACTGCAGCTGCTAGAAGAACAAGTTTTTTCACTAGTACTAAGTACTTTGCATTAATACTTCTTTGTTGCAAACACAAAGTGTCCTTTCATCTTTAAACAACATCTACAATCTTTCCAGCTGTCTACTGAGTATTTTGATCACTGTCTTGGGGTCATTTTACACCAATGCAAAACCAGAGAGAAAGAGTTATCACCCCACCCCCTGCAAACAACAGCCCTTCTACTCACAGTGCACAGCTTATTAATTTGGGGGCACTGGGATCAGCAGCTAAAAAAACCCAACAACCTGCTTGTAGTTGGCCCTGGAGACAAACAGCTAGCTCAGCTATGAGCAAAAATTGCATCGCTCCCATCTCCTCTTCTCTTGTAGGACTGCAAGCTCTCTGGGACATAGCATAGCATAGCATATACTTATACAACTCACTTTGCACTGCTCAAAAGCTGAGGACTGTAAACTGGCAATGAAAATTTCCTGGAATGGTACTTTTCTGCATTTTTAATTTCTTCTAAAACTACAGCCTACAAAATGTACCATTCCTTGTGAGTGTTAATTGAAACAGACTGCCCCATTATCGTCTTCTTAATACAGATTTCTGCTTTGGAGTTGTTATTAATGACAGAAGTAGAGAGGCCGCCTCAGCAGATCTGCTTCTAGTCAAGCTGGAAAAGCTCTCAGAGGAGAATGAAAGAGTTAATTAGAAAAGAAGGATCAGAGTGGAAAAAAAATAAGTAGAGTACAAATGACTGATTAGGGGAGAAAACGAAAGATCAATTTTTATAAAGGGAATTGTATTCAAATGCCAACTTCATCCAGCAGTCTGCATAATTCATGTAATACCTCTAGCCCATACATGCCAGTTGATAGCTGTACCTGTTTGAGGGCATTAATCACACACTAGAAAAGTCAGTTATTGTGCAAAAAAAAAAGATTGGATAGATAATGAAAGTAACAGGTACTGAACAGAAAGAGCATTAACTCTGACGCCAAGACACCACAGATATGGGTGGATGGAGAATCTGACCTTCATTTTGTAACAGAAACAAGCAGTATTGTTTTAGAGAATGTTATTTTACTATGAAAAATTGAAATTAGTGTAGTATAGCCTCTGGGCAAAATTTTTATCTAATTTCAGGTTTGGAAAAGAAAGATTAAACTAATTTGAAATGAATAACTTTTCAAAGTTGATATTCCAGGGAAAAATTCAAAGGGCTTTCAAAAATGAAGTGCCTGCATAACATGAAAATTAGGCATTAGTTGCTGTTGTAAAAAAAAATATATATTGAAAATGTCTTTTTTTGATTACTCAAAAGCTGTAAAAAACTTCACATTGAACCAAAAAAGTCCCCCTGAATTCAATGAGCATTACATCACACCTTTTGGGACAGTCCTTCTACACTAAGCCTGACAGATAAGAAAAGTAAGGATAATTACTGTCTCTGTCACAGTGCGAGCTTCTCGATATCCAGAGCACACCCATTTTATTTGCCAAATGCGTAAGCTAGGATGGCCAGTAGGTACCAATAGCGCCAGACCCCGGTTTGCCTATACTGTCTGCAGCTTGGGCACGGACACCCGGCCTGGACACCCTGAGATGCGCCAGCCGGGGCTTCTACCCACTGTTCTCATGTGCAGGTACAGCTTGTCCTGCGGCACCCCAAGCTGCTCATCAGCGTCTGTCCCTTGAACACGCAAGATAAAAACTAGCTCAGGTATGTCTTGCATTATACGTGGTTCCAGCGTGGATGGTCTGAGTCAACAGTGGTCAGAGTCAGCGTTGCCCCAGAAATAAAGACTCGGGGCTTCCTTCAGTGGAGACCGAACGGTTTTCCCCCAAAGGCAAAAATACTTGTTGGACTCTGCCTCCTTAGCAAGCCCAAGCACAACCAACCTTCGTAACCCCTTCGGGTCCATTTCCCGCCAGCTTCTGTGGCTCCTACGATGAAGAACTTTCAGTGTACGTCGTTCCCTGTTCTCCCTGTTGCATTTACCTCCTCAGCCTAGCGATACTCAGGAGCAAGTGTGCTTCACAGAGCTCTCCACCTCTTTGCTCAGCTGTTTGTACAATTTGCCCCGTCTCTTGTCCTTTGTACGGTGAGGACCAGGATCTCTGTACAAGAGTAAATACAATAGGATGGTGTAAGAGCATTTAGCAATCAGTTATTCGTGCTGCAACCAGTTGCTTCCCCTTGATTGCTCCTTTTGTGTTAAGAGCTTGTCCTTCACACATCTTTGACAGCAGAGAAATTCTGAAGCTAATCAGTGCGCTAATGAAACAGTTGTTCTGTTAATAAAAATTTTTAGAAACTGGCAAAGAAAGAGGCAGCTTTACAAATGAGCCTTCCTCTTCAGCTTGGGCTCCCATTCAACTTGAGTGCCACAAAACAGCACTTCAGCAGTGCTTAAGCTTTACTACTTCAACTGTTGATTTCTTTCTCCCCTGGATCATGAACCAATTAGAAGCGTTACAGGAATTTACCAAGAACAACCGAGTCAGCCCTATGGCTGTTACTATAATAAAGTCACACCTGAAGAGTCCAAGCCCCATGGAGCTTGACACAACGGAGCCCTGCTGTGGCATGGACAGCAAGGGTCCCCACGTCGCCAATCCGTGCTTTCGGGACACTCCCCTGTGTGCCGCGGGGCTGAGAATGGAGCACCCACGCCGGGATGGGGGCAGCCAGATCAAACCGGGGCTCTCAGAGCCCATCCAAGACAGCTCTGGAGATGCAGAGTTACCTACCTCCCAGCTGCCTCATAGGCATCTCTCCTTGTGCTTTTTGTAGCTTGACAGACTATCCTTTTCATTCACATTTAACAAGCAGGGGTGGGAAAAGCAGCAGCCAAGTAGTCAATGGGCATCCTGTTCTGCCAAAACTTTCAGGAAGGCAGTAACTGCCACCAAATGGCACAGGTTGGGGTATTGGTGGTTTCAGCCTCCCAAGCAGGAATCGGGTCCTTCAAGCAATTTGTGTTGATGTTGACACCGAAGTCACCTTGGCCACAGGTCTGAGGCAGCAAAGACAATGAAGGGAAAATGAAATTGAAGAATATGCATTTGCATTGTGGCTGCAAAGTCCCTGGTGACTCCCCAGTGAAATGGCAGCTCCAGAGGGGGGAATCGCTCCCTTGTCTTCAGCTGAGAAAATTATTTTGGTGAATAATACAGCTGCACAAACCCCAGCAACTTAATATTTAAAAAAACAGGGGAGTACGGGAGAAGCAGAAAGAAGGATGGAAAACTGGGGAATGAAAAGGCCAAGTAGCCACAGAGAAAATGAAGAGCAGGTGAGGGCAATAGGAAAGCTGACAATGAGTCCGTGCCGAACTGACTGATCAGTGACTCTCCCTTTCCTTCATTTCTTTAGGGGAGTGGGGATTCTTTAAAATGTATTACTTTTTTTTTTTTTTATCAGGGCTTTGTACATGAGAAAGTGACACCACAACAGCAAGAAGTTTTGCCAGAACCACAGAAATTCCTTCCGTCTTCCTGCGCTTGATATTAGAGAGCCCCTGGGCACTGACGGAAAAGCCCAGCTTTGCCCCGCAAAGCAAAGCTCTCTCATTGCCCACTCTGCTTCTGTGAAATCTCTCTCTGCTGGAGGACTTGGCCAGGACACTCGGGCCACCTGGTCAGAGAGGTTTGCTAAGACTTTGACAGGCGTGGAATGTCAACCTCAGACAGCCTGCTCATGGGACCGGGGAAATCCTGTTTCCCAGCCTGGCTCTTCTGACAGCTTCCCATGAAGCATTTGGTAATCGAGGGACTACATGTCCTACCAAAGTCCTTTGGCAAAGAAAAACAGAATTTGTACTCAGTATTATTGCCGATGTGAAATTATAAGCTGCTTTTGTGCAGTATTAAGTAAATAGTTAAGGACAAAGCAGTTTTTAACAAAAAGAGGTAGCGAGATACTCATGGATTAGTTTTGCACTTCAGCAAGCCTCAAAGAATTGTCTATAATATCTCCCCATTCTCAGGATGTAGCTTTTTCTTTTCAATGAGCCTGTCACCTCCTGTCAGCGTCCCCTCTGCCTTCCTTCATCCTCTTAATTAGTGACTGCGAGCTCTGCCTTTGTTCTCTCCGTTCGGCTTTAAGCTAGAGAAATGAAATCGGAGGAATCCTCCAGAAGGCTTTATACCTGCACATGAAGGTGTCATAAATAGCCCGTTAATGATTTGAAAAGTGACTAATAAGTAGCTACACTGGGTAACCTTTCAGCACGCTGAACAATTTGTTAAAAACTTAATCAGTTTAATGGAGGCTAGTTTAGTACCACTGGTATGGAAGCAGGCAAATGGAAACTCATACCAGCAGTGCTGTTTCCTCCGTGCCTCTGCGACTCAGAGACTTCCCCCTGAGATGTCAGCGCTGGGGCAGAGCCAAGAATTCGGGGTGAATTAACCCAAGGGCCAAAGCCTAAAGCAGATGTTAGGCCTAAACACATTAAGTTTGCTTAGTAGAAAACCTTGTAAATAAACCAATCTGGTCCAAACATCTCAGCTAAAAATGATTGTCATCTTCAGGGGATACTCCCATATCTGCTAAGTCCAATAAAAATTAATTCCTCAATTTTGTGCACCTCTGCTGTCATTACAATCTCATTCCTAATCCCTGTTCCCTTGCGGCAGGTTCAACATCATAAAAGTGCACTGGAAAGTTATCAAATACTTTACCTTCGAGATGTTCCTGCCAACAAACCAACTTTGAAACTTGAGTGATGGCAAGAGACCTTGATGCACTGTTCACACCCACTGCTGCATCTGCCAGTGCTGACTTGGGGAATTTGAGATTAAGGCAAAAATGGAATTTAAAAAATTAACAGAATTACTTGTTTGCAGAAGATACATCCCTACACCCCAGACTCCTCAAACACGCTCATGTACCATAGCAAGGGGAACACATGTATTAACAGGAGCTTCATTTTTATAGGTTTGTGCATTAATGGGGACTGAAAACTGTGCTCCTTTGGCTGACCGCATCCCAACGTGGGATGCAGCGAGACTGCAGTTGAACCAGTGTAGGATTCTAAACCCTTCTGGCAAGAAAGGGCCTAACATTAATTATTAAATAATAATAAATTACTCTGTCATTGACCTACAAGTTTGGTAAGATATTAGGATTCTCGTGTCTAAATCTACCTCCACGTAGAATTAACAAGAATACTCTTTGAAGAATAAGCCCGCTGAGAGCCCTGTGTCTGTATCATTAACAGACATGACACTACGAACAAAATAAAATGTTCCTATCATTAGTGACAAGAATTCAGGGTGCTTCTGTTTCCAGCCAGGCCAAGCAAAGGGTTTTTTTCAACCACAAGACTGCAGATTTCACGATATCAGCAAGCATGTCACAAATCCTTACTGTGAACTAGACTGCTTGCTCTGAATCTGTCTAAGAATCTGTGACAAAACATTTAAATTTTTCCTTTTGAAATGGTGACTTGTTTGGAAATATCCTTGAAATTTTCTTGTTTTAAAAATATTTCAAAAGTCTTTTTCAGAACACAGGAGTTCAATATGAGCCTTGGCAAAACGTCTATGTCAGGGAGAAGTGAGATAGAAAACATTTGAATATTTCTTTCTTTGAGCATTTTTTCCTTTTTTTTCCCCCTTCTATCCTTTTCTGGAACTGGCAGGTCACCCACCAAATCCCCAATTTCCTTTTTTTCTCAGGCACAGATCTCAACTGGCTTATTTATCACCGTAATTGTGCAGCCATAGATCCAGGATCCTAGCCTCACAGCTAATAGCACAATGGAGTTTCTGAATGTATAATGGTTGAGCTCCAACAGCAAAACCAATTTGCAACTCTTCATCTGGGAGCTTGATCCAAAAACTATCAAAATGAATGGCAGAACGTTCCAGTGTTAAAATCCAGGGCACTGAATCAGGTCCAACCCAGGCAGTAGCCCCAAGAGAAAACAAAGAGGAATAGTTTTTTGGGGACAGACTAATTTTTTGGTTTGGTTTGGTTTTTTTATATTTTAGTTTTTTATTTGCAGGAGGGTGTTAGGAAACAGATTTCAGTGTCCACACTTCAAATGAAAATAAAAACAGTAAGGAGGAAAATATTTGAGTTATGGCATGAAAACAGAAAGGCTTGTTGTTTGGGTTTTTTTTTAATTATATGAGCTTGGATTCCCATTTAATGGTCCCTGAGACTCGTACACACAAAAGCCACTGACGGCCTATTTACGAGTCATGATGCTGGGGTTCTTTTTTCTGCTTGGGAATGTGCTTACTCTTCTGTTCCTGCCTAAGCGGTGTCTCACTAGCCTTGACTAACCTTCAACTCTGTAACTGAAATGCATCACATTTACACTCCGGTGTGCTTTGGAAACCTTGATACCCACCTATAAATGGGAAAACATGACTCCACTGTAGTTTCTTCCATTTGTAGGCAGATAAATATATATGGCATCAATGCTTCTTGGCTCTCTGACAGCAGAGCTGTCACCTCCTGATCTGAAGCAAGTTTTAATGATGAAAATCAGTAGTGCTTTCTGACTTGGTACTCACAAAGAGGCATTAGTGAGACAGAGTTCCAAGTATTTTTTGATTAGTGCATTTCTCCAGGCAAGAGTGTGATTGAGTGGTAATTTCCAGGCTGAAGCCCTTTGGAGCACGGGGGCATCCTTCACTCATCAGAGTAAAGTCAGTGGCAACTAATTCCTTGACTTCACTGGACTGAGACCTTTCAAAACTCTCTTTCACAGAAAGGATACCTACAACCACGTCAAATAAAACAAACCAAACCCAACCAAGACCCTAATTTTGACAAGACTTCTGATTAGCCCAAGAATTTTGTGCCTTTACATCCTGCCATAACTGTATTTTGTGCGAAAATAGCCCTAGAGAGCCTGTTTGTAGGTCAACACTTGCCCATACAAGTACCAAACACCTGTGTTTCTCCCGCTGATCAAAGTACACAGCCCAGGTAAAGAAATTCCACTTTTTAAAGCATGCAATACAGGGACACATCTACCACTCGGGGTCAATCTGACTGATTTTAAGAGAAATATAGTGCAGTTCACTTCAGCCTACATTTCCCTCATTTCACTGGCTCATGATACAGAGCTTATGCAGACTCTAGGAAAACTAATTATTACCTTATCTGTCTTGCAAAGGTGAAATCCCTATGGATTTCACTGGAGAGATGACAACTGTTTTGAAGAACGGTATTGCTGGTTCTTTGTACCAAGGAAGTCATTAGAAATTGGAATCTGTGATAAACACACGTTTTTCTGATAAAGATCCATGGTAACAGAGCAGACAAAATGTAGATGTTTTATTCTTCCTAGGTTTTCTTGCTGCATTTTTATTTATGCATTTACTAAGGTCAAATGTATACTATGGAAAACCCTTTACAAGCTTTTTAGCAGCTATTCCATAGAGACTGTCAGCCTCTATTCTTTCCTTGCTTTGGTGTATGTATCAATATTTTACAGTGTTTACTGGACACATTTCTGAGCACAAAAATCTATGATTCTACTACAAACATTTGTTTTGCTTTTCTGTAAATAACAGCAGCCTTATACTTTCCTGAAACTGAATAAATCATTGCTGAATCTCAGAAAAAAATAAAATACCATCTCAAAGCGAATATTTATTACTTTCGGTAGAAAAGAGCAAGCAGGATTGGGTTTGGTTGTGGGTGGTCTGGTTGGGGTTTTTTACATTAAAATAGGTAAGTTGGAAAGAAATGCTTTTTGGCTTCATATTCTTCCAAATTCTGACTTGAAAATGTGGCCACGGAATCTTCCTGCACAAAATAATTTGATCTCACTTAAAATTTCATCTTTGAAAGCAGTTGTCAGCATATTCTGAGAGACTGCGTAAGTTAAAACCTGCTGAAAACAATATTAGGAGAATAAAGGCAAATTTCTTGCTTTTGTGTCCTCCCAGCTTGACTGTATTATAGCGTGGAGGTGTGCTAGCTGTCACATGAGCCTGAGTGTGCTATGATGTGCCGTACAGATTCCTCCACTAATGAGGAGCAACGAGCACACTCCCATGTCCTGCTGCATTTTACTCAGCCTGTCTTTTTGCAAGGATCTCTTCTCATCACTTCTCAGCAGGAATTTCTTTCTTTTCCAGAGGAAGATGGAGACAGCTTGGTGGGTGTTTGTCTGTATATGGCTTTAGAAGAATATGTTAGAAAGCTCTACGTTGTACAGAATAATACTAAGCTGCTTAGCCTCCCCATCTCAGTTACCCTCTAAATAATAGGAGCCGTAACACAGGGAGGTACAAAGATAATTGTGTAGAAAAAAAATTAAGGAAGCTCCAATGTTGGAAAAAGAAGTTATATAAATACCACTGACAATAATCATTCACTGAACATACCATACTTGAAGAAATAACATGCATGCCCGTCACCATGGACAAGTTGTGCAAGACTTCTTCAGGTTTGAACAGTAACTAGACCCTGATATCTTCAGGAAAACATTTGGAACCTCGATCCCCGTCTTCTGGTCTCATCACTAAAGTCCAATTTTTCTTTAGTATCTGATTTCAGTAGAGGACTACAAATGACAGAGTAATCCTTTTTTTTTTTTTTTTTTTCCCTTTTTCAATAAGAAAGTGCCCAGGGGGGCGACAGAAAGGATCCCCTCTGCCTATCATGGGCATTTACCTCAAGCCTTGGCTGCAGGCATATAATGAATCAGCTCTCCTCAAACAATTATATGACAGACCTTTGAGCTCTTGCAGAGAAAAACGTCCGATATAGGTGAGCCCTGCCATCGCCCCTCTTCTAGGGAGCAACAAAGTCCAGTTTTGCCTTCACAGCCAAGAAGCCACACGCTGGCGCTGCCTTGCCTATCGCCACCCGTGGCATTTGTAGTTTCGAATGAGGAAGGAACAGACCTAAGAGTCTGAGCCTTCCCACTGCTCTGACTTGGAGGAGGGAGAAGAAGCCTGTGTTTCCAGGCTCATGTGGCAGCCTGGACCAAGCTCTGTGCTGCTTCGCTGCTAGTTCTCCAGGCATAAAGCACTTCAAGACAGCTCTGGCACCTGAGGGTTGGACCACTGCCCCAGTACCCTCACTTTGAGACCACTCAACTCTGAGCTTCCACAGCTTCTCAGATGCCTTTGGAAGCACCAACGAATTTCAGGTTTGTGTTCTGTCAGCTCTCCTCCTCTGAGCTGCTTCACACGTTGGCTTTTCTCAAAGCTTCCTATACTGCTAAGCAGCTCCCTGACTGCTTCTCCTCAGAACCTGCTTCCAAATAGGAAGTAGGATGAATATGTAGGACAAATACGAATTTGGCCATAGATAGAGCACATGCAAGTTCAAAAAGACTTAGCTAGAGGCCCCCCAGAAAGACTGTCATTGGAGATACATGGCTGAGCGTAAAGGGTTAAAGTTATGAGAGCTGAAGCCTGTTCCAGCGTCAGCTGAGAGGTCTAATGGCACAGATACATGGAAAAAAGGCTGAGACAAATGTTCTCTGGCAGACCTCGCTGGAGCAGTTTAAGATCTCACTGCCCTGACTGGCTATAACATGTCACAGCTAAACATACGTGAATGGCTCATGCAAATGCTCCCAATTCATTTTAGCGCAAAGTAACACAGGTTCATTTAAATCATTCCCAGCAATGAGGCAGATGAGAAATCTTGCACAGGCTTGGGAAACACCACAACTGTGAGAACAAGCATCCCTCCTGGAAGGGTAAGAAAGGGAAAATAAGGAACAGATAATGGTGTAATGTCTTCAGCAACTCCCAGCAGGCCCGCAGGAGAGCCCTGTCTAGACTCTACAAAACAGGGCCACGCAGTTGCGCAGGGGGCTAGCCCAGAGACTATCTGGCACTTCTTTGCTCTCATTGATCTCAAAGCACTTCTAAACCAGCTGCATTTTCTTTTCTGTTTAGCAGCTGGAGGAACCGAGACACAGCCATGAGGAACTGATTGACCTCCTGGCTCTCAGCTGCAGAACCCAGCATAAAAATCAGTTCTTTCGAGTCCTAGCCCAGGGTTTTATTAACTAGACCAGGGTAAAAAGCAGCCAGAAACCTAATTATACCACATTGTGACTAGGAAGTATCTGCCAAAACTCATCCGAGAGAGAAGAGAGAATGAAGCCATAATCTACTTAGTGGAGACAGGCCACGATGGCCAGTGAGGGATCTGCAACTCCCTTAAGTCTGAAAGAGCCTCTATTCAGTCCCAAGTTGCATAAGATGGGCTGATTTTGATAAGGTTGCAAAGAGTCCTTGGGCATTTGTTACTCCCAACTTCACAGTTCACCTTTTTGGGTTATAATAAGATTCATAAACAAGCGAGTGCTTCTGGCCTCCCTGCAGGACACGAGGGTTCTTTCCTGCCTCCTCTCCTCAGCCCCTTCTCGGGAGATCTCTCTTTTACTTTCTTTTCTTCTTGCCCTTCTGTTTCCTGCTGAATCACACTGTGAGTAGTAAGTGTTTTGTGATCTCTGGTATTTTTCTTCTTGACTTTCCTTTCAAAGGTGCAAACACCATAGGAAAAAACACTCCTTCAGAAAAGATCAGTTTCACAAGTTATGAACTATAGGACAAGGTTTCAAGAGAGAAGGTTCTTCGTGAAGAAAAGGAATTGCCATCCACCCTGCAAACAGAAGGTCACGGGCACTCTCTGTAAGCTAGTACTCACATAGACCTTCCCAGAGGGAAAAGACCAGCTCGGCCATCTCTCCAAAATGCTGACAGGGAGAAGAAAAAGCTCTCTCACAGGCCTGAGTAAGAATAAAAGAAAGGGTTCACATGAAATTCAACTAGAAGCTACGGACTTTAATAACACTCCCTCCCTGCACAAGTACTTGAAGCTCAGGAGACCTCAGATGTGGAAGCGTCATCACTGTTTGAACAGTTAGCTTTTCACATCCCGTGTGGGTTTTTCCAGTGTTTGTTTTGTTGGGGTTTTTTTCTCCTTTTTTTTTTTTCTGAATGCTTGTAAACTTTCAGTGGTTACAACATTCTGCATCAAGACTTTCCATGGCTGAACTATAGAGTTTACAAAGAAATGCTTCCTTGAATTGCTTTAAGCCTTTGTGTGACAGTTTTTCCTTGCTGAACTCTAGTACTTGAAATCCTGGAAGAAACATTGAACAACCATTCTCTACCACGAACTCATTTCACAGTCCCCCAGCCATTGCTTTTCCAGCTTGCAAAATCCTAAGCTTCTTTGATCACTCCCTGTGCTAAAGCTCTTCCATATTTTGATTGTCCTTCATATGTCCTTTGGATCTTTTCTGGTAACTTCATTGAAACGTAAGCCTGCCAGAAATACAGAGTGCTCAAGAGGTGGAAGTCCTGGATTTCTGCAATGCTATAATAATGACTTCTACCCTGTTGTCTATTTCTTCATAATAATTGCTAACCTTAGCCCTGCTTTTAGGACTGCTACTGATCATTAAGCCAATGTTGTGGTAGAACTATCTATTTTAACCCCAACATCTTCCTCTTGAAAGGCTAACAGGTAGCTGGTGACCCATTGCTGAGTGTACAGTTAGGATTGATTTTTTTTCCCCAACGTGCACCACTTTGGGTTTTTTTCTACACTGAATTTGATTTGACATTTTATTATCCAACCACCCAGAACAGTGAGGTTAATGACATCGGCCCCCTGTTCACAGATAAGAAACAGAAGAATGAAGACTTATACAGGGATTTCAACAGAGCAGAGGACAAAAGATGGGTCTGTTGCATCCTCATTTTTCGCCCGGGTGAGAAAGCTTGTTCCTTGTAAAGCTTCTTTAATGTTCTTGTATACCCGCAGTGTTTGAGGGCATCCACACAAAAGCAGCCATTTCCCTTCGCTTCCAGAAGTGGGGACCTTGTATACAGAAGGAAAAAAATCCCACAGCTGAACATGTGGATGGAAGATGAGATCCAAGAGATTTTAAGGCTGTTCTTCAACAGCCAAGCAAGTCCTTAAAAGTGTCACAAACTGGCTACAAGGAAGCAGGTTTACGTCCTTTATGCCAAGGTGTTGAAAAGCATCTGTCAAAGCAGTTAGTCAAGCTAAATCTAAACAACCACCTAAAATCTTGATATCTCGTAACCAGCTAGCTGATGAGTATGGAGTCACTGGAGCCACAGGAAGGAGATGTAGCTGGGATGGGGGGACCAGCACAAGGCCCTGAAGATGGGGGCTTGATGTTTTCTTTTGCCACGAGGAGAGCAGGTATGTGCACTGCGCAATGTCTCTAGCGAGGCTGCTGCGGGATGGTATGAGCCACCCAGCTACAAATGGACAGGCCATCTTCCTGCAGCCTGCTCAAGGAGAGGTGTGCAGCCATGGTGACCTGGTGCTGCCACACACCTTTGTGAAAGATCATCAGCTTTTAAGGTTGAAATGAATCTTGCTGCTTGCTCAGCTTCACATTCAAAACCCCTCCCAGCTATAGCACTACAAAAGACGTGACAGCATTTGGGGATGTAATTGAAAACACTGCAGCCAGGATGCAGGTTTGGGAAGCATATGGGCAATATCCTGCAAATCATTTCCATATATAGCTGTTATTTCAGAGCAGATCTTATGTATGTAACTGCAGCTTCTGTTATCTCCTTTTCTCTACTACCTTCTCAAAACTTCCCATCTGTTTGGCTCTCAAATTAACTGGGCGTTTTAGCACAATGGGCAAGCTCTTCCAATCTATTATCTTGAAGGGAATTTTAATAACTTAGACTTGCTGGCCTGCGTATTAACCCTTCGTTTTCTGCAGTTTGCTACAGTTCTCCACAAAACAACCTGCTATGTGCCACACGTGGAGACTACCACGAGATTTCAGGATGTGCATGTCCCTGTCCAATTCACATGTCAAGGAGCAGCACCCTAGTGGGGCAGCACAGTCTTGTTAGCCCCAAATTAAGCCTATTCTTTCCAGTTACCATCACCTCAGTGTATACAGAAAGCCTCTCGGCCAGTCTTTCTTGGATCCCACAAACTCAGCTCTTTCACAGACTGGCTCAACCTCAGTTAGCTCCACTCCATTTCCATGGGGCAGTATCAACAGTGTCACAAGTGCCCATCTCACTAAGGCACCTTTAGTCAATACCTTGTGCCCTGGCACCTCAGGTTTTTAAGAACATTTCAGTAAAAAGTAGACAGAGATTTTTAAACTAATGAACTCTCTGCAAGGGTGGGCAAGGGGCTTGCTGGGAGCACACTGCCCCTGCCCAGAAGAGCAGCCTGCAGCAGGGTGAAATCTAACATTTCACGCCACGTCAGGGTATTGTCGCATACATCATCTGGCAAGTGATTTCCTTAAATGACACCCACCTATGATCTATGAGCCCTGGTACTGTAGGGCAACTGCAGGCCAGGGAAAAAGCGAAACTATTATATTGCTGGCTTCATGATCACAACTGATTTTCGGAGCAGCTAAAGGCTCTCTCCTGCAGAGAAGTTTCTGCTTGCTTATACACAAGTTTATTGAAATGTCTGTTGGTCAAAACCACAGTTGTTGACTATGTTTCTGACCAATACAAGCAAAAACCCACAAACAACAAAAGGTCTGTATTACCCATAGTGAATATTCCTATCAAGGACACAACCTAGCACAGCACAGAGAGGAGATGAGTAGCAGACTCTCATGCCTGGAAGCAGACAAACAAACGGTTGGAAAAGAGTCCAAAGGCTTGACTAAGCTGACTGAAAGCAATCAGGAGCATCTTGGGAGCCTCTGTGAGCTTGGGCGAGACTCCATTGCGAGCTTCCTGCTCTGATTTTCAATCTAGGCTGCTCTTACACTCACCGTCTTGGGCAAAAATTGACTTCCCTAACCAAAAGTGCCTTTTGCTACATCTGCTTGCACTGATCGTACCCAGCTGCCCCAAGCCTATAAAATATATTGCTGCCTATCTTTTTATCCTTGTGCTGTGGGTTCCCCGACTAGGGAATATTACTTCCTCATGTGCACAAAGTCCGGCAGAGCAAGACCTTGAGACACTTTCAGCACAAGCTCAAGGAGCGCCTGTGCCTCGAGACAGAGGCTACAGCCCAGTCCCTTCCAGCCCGCACGCTGGTTGATTCGCTTTACAACGTAACATAGCCTAGAGGAGCCACCTAGGGCCTGGAGCTCCAGACAATAATTAAGTTGTTGGTGGGTTGCCCCAGCATTACAGTAATTGATGATTAAAGCAGGCACAGGACACCGCTGAGGCCTGGCATGCAATAAGGCTGCTCAGTTGCTCTCCTCCAAATTCACACCACTGAGCAATTTTGTTATACGCCTCATGTTCCAGGATGCTAACAGCTTTGCTGTTTCCTAATCAGCTGGGGCAATTTACACAGTCTCTGGCTGTGTTTTACATCAAACCTCATTTGATTCTCTGCTATGTTGCAATACTACTAAAGACAACCATCCTTCAAATAATGCTTTCCACACACATCATTCCCCTTCTTTACCAGTTTTAGATGAAAAGAGCAACACACAGCTGTGTGCTAATTAAGAGTCCTTGTATATTGCATTCAGCACAGTTCTCTGCTTTGTTTCTCAAACAGTTCTCTAATCTAACCTCACAGTTAATATACCAAAAGATGGTATCACCGAGCACGTGTTCCGAGATGGAAACGACGACATTTTGTTGCCTCATGCAAACAGCGCTACATCCAGCCAGCAGAGACACAGGAATCGGAACACAAGCTTAACCTAGCACTAGCTCATCTTTTTACATATGCAGAACAGAGAGAAGAAACTTGTGACACTCCTGCGCATAAGCTTGTATTGCTACTTTATAGATCACCAGCTCAGAATAGATCTCCGATAACAAAGGCCTCAGGTGAGAGGGAGAGATCTCCAGTCTGAAATACTGCCTAATTGGAAGCAAAGTGCCTTATGACATATTCCAAGCAAATACATTTGTATCATCAAATGCTTACCCATAGGCAGATGGCTGGAATTGCACAGTGGGGTCCCTTCTTGTAATCTGCTGCCACTAAGAGCTGTTTGAGCCAGATCCAAAACCTCTTCAAGTCAATGGGAGTTTTTTCAATTAACTTCATAGAAGTTGGGTAGGATCCAGAGAATTAAGTGACCCTGGAGATATCTTCTGGTTGTCTGCTGACACTTTCCAGGGGGGAATTTCCAACTCCCTTGGAGGTTTTTTTAAGAAGTTCTGAAGCAAGAGAGGTTTAGTTTAGGTTTCCAGAAATTCACGCTACAGGAAAATCCTGGCCCTGCTGAAGTGAGAGGAAATTTTGCCGTTAACAGGAGTTTACACTTACTGCAACCTTTTGCACTACCCCAGGAGCTTTACCAGCTCAGAAAGCTGCTCAGATTGGCAAACTGGTTCTTTCAGTACTGAACAAGCGAGGCCAAAAATAAGCACCTAATCATTGCTCTTGAGATGCCCCCTACAGCTCTGTAGTATCTGGAAGCTTTCCACCACTCCATTTCTTGGGGGACTGTAGCATCTCTATCTATGAGATCTATTAATATCAGCCTTTCCATTCCTCCCAAGCTTGAACTATTTTAAAGCATTCTGCAGTTAAGCTAAACTCTCCCTAAGTTTTGCATTAACCCAGTCTACTTCTTGGATGTGAAGTGTAGCTACTCCTCAGTTCAGTTTTACTTCTGCACAGAACAGAAAGACCTACAAAGTTCTCCCAAGAGCTATGGCATGGCCCATTGACAGTAACGCACCAAATTTATATGCAAGGCCATGACAAGCAAGCTTGGTGGCTTTTTGAAAGAACAAAATTAAGCGTAACTTTGACCGAAAGAAAGCAGCTCAGATATTCAGGACTCAGACTTTTCAGATAGCTAGTAAAGAGGTCTTCTGGGGATACGGCAAGTAAAAATTTCCTACATTTACCTCAGGTAATTATATGCCTCTAGTAAAAAAAAAAAGGGGGAGAGGGAATAAATAGAAGGTGGTGAAGACCAACTGTACAGGACATGTTAAGGATGCAGTCAAAGGAAGGGGGCTCTTTAGAGAATCTCTGTCCCACCACCTCCTTCATGTCCTCAATTGCTGTCCCTCCTGACATCTTAAGACTACAGAGGTGCAGCCTGATGACTTTTCCATATACAGCTGAAAGAAGCTGATATATACTGATAGAGAGGTATATATACCGATTCAGTGTTATGGTTTTTTACCTAGCATATCTGGCTTTGATTTAACCTGGAAAATTCAAGACTGTATCTTGGCATTTGAAAAAATGAAGCTCTTTCATTTTTTTTCCAATCCCAAATTTTCCTTTTTTATAGGCAGAATACTCAGAATACTCAAACCAAGATGTTTGGATTTTGGAAGATAAAATGCTTTCAAAAATTCACTTTCAAGAAGTAAAAATGGGAGGGGTTTTTGTTGTTGTTGAACCCAAATGCATATACTGGCCATTTTTCACTTGTAAACTTCTGGAAAGCCTGCACGATCATCTGGCTCTGGCTGGAAGACCTAACTTCACACACTGCTGCATTGGCTTTCCAATGGAAATCCTACAGGCCCACAAATGAAAGGGCACGTGCAATTCTTTCTCCAGTCCACCTTTGTTATGTGCCTTCCACATGGAGAAACTCTGCCTGGGAGAGAGCTCTGGGAGACTCCGGCGCTGCAGACCTGGTATCGAAGCAGCTACAGATCCCCATCAGTTTGAGGTTCTCCATCAGTTCAAGTCCTTACTGCTTATTCCAGGCTTTCTAAAATATTAGTAGAAGGGTACTGAAGAAGTCAATATTCTGTTTGTTGATATCACCAGTGATAACGTAGTCCTGGCACTCAAGTATCTCTGTGATATAACATGCTCTGCAGAATATAAATCTTGACATTCCTAGAAGTATGATGACAGACAAAAAGGTCCGACTTTGTAAAGAGTCAAACTACTAAAATGAGATTCTTCTGGGAGGTAATTTGATCTTTCACTACCTTTTTAAATCAATCTCACCCAATCTTCCAAATTGCGTCCTGAGCTACTGAATATATTTCTGTGCTGTAAACACCAGGACAAAGTCAGCGTAAAAATCTTGCCATCAGTTAACTAGCTTGAAGTCTTTCCTATATTTTGTGTTGACTGGAATGATAAATAATTTATTTTCAGAGTACTAGATCTCAGAAATAAATTTCTAAAACAAAACTCCTGCAAAACACAATTATTATTCAACTCATTTTAACAATTCGATAAATGCAGTGCAATGACTTCCGTTAGCTATTCTCCTAGCCAAGGTCTACTACATCATTAAATATTATTGAGTTGGGTCTGCCATTTTACTTGAAATTATGCGCCTGGCATTTTAGTCTATGGCCATAAATGCTGGAAATGTCAGTTATATAAGCATCCATCTTTTTCACTACTGTCTCCCATCAAACATTAATGGTAGGAGCTCTAATCCATTCTACACAGTCCCAGATATCTACATTTGCTAGGAAAGGAACTGTAACAGAGCTCACTGACAACTCACAGTAAGTAATTACTCTTAGAAATATCTCAGTAAACCCAATTTGCTCCCAGAGGTCTTTTAAATTATATCTCGTTAGAGTGCAATGCTTTTTCAAATGACAAGGTCACACAAAAAAGCAAAACTCTATTTTATCTTTATCAGAGCTTTACCCCCCCACCATAAAACTGTTATAACACATAATTCCAACCAGATAGAGATATTGTGGTTTACTGTTGGAGCCCAGGAAAGCTATAAAGCAAGCAGAGTTGTTGTTTACAGTCACAATAAATTTGGAATATCGTATAGCATTCTAGGTGAGGCAAATGCGTCTACTAATGTCAGCTGAGTGGTAAGAAGTACTTTTTTTTAAAAAAAAATCTTTGCTGGTAGAATAATTTTCTTTTGAATTTACACTAAAAACTCCTTGTAAATCAGAAAAGATGAATCTGAAACTATATTAATATAGCAGAACACATACTTTATCTCATCACACTGCTTATCTTATCTGCCTTGGTGACTTCACAGTAAGAGGTTATTGAAAAGTAACACGGGTTATGTAATTGACCAACACTTCCAATTTTATTACATGTTTTGATAGTTGGTATTCTTTCTTATAAGCCCAGCTTCTGAAGCCATGCAATTAGGAAAGTATATGAAAAATATTCTTGCCGTTGTTTTCCTGAAGAGCACACAAATAGGTTGCAGTCTACCCTGAGCTCAAACCCAAGAGCTAGATAATCTCTTTAAAAAGCATAAAGCTCTTTGAATTTATATGCTGATCTTCTGCTATTCAGGAATGGGGTAGGAAAAGGCTCCTCAGTCTTTAAGTCTTCACCAAATGTACAAAAACAGTTGCCATGCAATCACACGGGACAATGAGAAAGACAACAACGGTGCGGAAGTAGCAACTTAATCACATTTTAGCAGCAGTCATTTTGGGTAGTAAAGCTGCATCTTGTATTAATGAACAGAGACTTCAGTTCAATCAAAGAGAAGGAGGTAGAAGCTGCCAAACAGACTCTTCATTAAGGATATCCTTAATTTTGTTCCCATTTGAAAAATGATGCCCTTAAGTGAATATGTGCTTTTATTCTTCAGTCCCAGTTACCTGGCACATTGAAAGAACACACCAAATTGAAACCCAGCAGCACTGGTATATCTTGTCAAGTAACTACCTCCAAAGAAATTCTCCAAGAATTCCAGAGGATGACAGGGTGCCATCACAGAAAATGCACAGCCCAGTTTGAGAGCTGCTGTACAGGGGGTGGGATACAATATCATTCTGCAAGCAGGGGTAAGCCCAAGTCTTTCTAGAAATGTACCAAAATGAACTTACCGACTCAAAGCAGAGGTCGGAACAGCGGGAATAACTTTGGAAGAAGAGATGTCCTCATAGTGAGGGGTTTTTTAAAGCCTTTTCTTTCACAAGAATATTGTACAGGAGTGATTTGGGAGAGACTTGCAGGAAATTTAATGGGCATAGCACAGGGACTGTCATAACAGTCAAGAAAGTTTCTGAGCAGCACTTCCACTTCTATATGCTTTACCATCTTACATTTGACTTATTTCCATTTTTTTCTTTGACAAGCACAGGCTGAGATTTGCAGAAGGACAGCATCAACAAACAATCATCTTACAGTCATCTTTCCCAGAAAGTTTACCTTCTCTGAGCCCTGACAATGAAAATAGGAGACTCTTCTTCTTCTGACAAGGGATCTTCTCATGCTGTTATATTTCCTTGCATTGCTTAATCAAGACAATATATAGAAGGCAAATTCATAAATTAATGCTTATAAATACAGACCACAGTGCTATAGTTTTAGCTTGGGTGGGACTGGAATGGAAGGGCTGCGAAACCTTGTTCAAACATGGGAAAAAAGTTAAATGAATAAATTAAATAACACCAATTTGATGGAAAATGAGATGCAAGCTTTCTAAACACAGTACAACTCAACTGTGTGGTCAGTAACACGAGCTCAGACGAAAAAAGCACCCAGCATTGGCTCCTTCAGGCTCAGTGACTTTCTGAATTTGGGTTTTGCTGCTCTGACAGCTAGAATCCCATACCTCTCTGACAGGGGAGGGCAAGAACTTGAACAAAATCTTGCTGACATGCCATGACTGCCTCTTATTGCTACAATGGCATTCGCTGTTATTTGCCATAGGTAAAAAAAAAAAATATATATATATATATAAACTTATCCTATTTCCTCAGAGGCAGTAATGACTGAAATACAAAGGCATCTACGTATGCAGGGCAGGATGGAAGGACTCAGCAGAGAATTAAAGCCCCGTCTTAAATATATCTTAAATATATAGTCCTTCTAGAGGTGTTAAGGGAATGTAAGGTACTACAGAACTGTCTGCTGGGAAATCTTTTAAGAGGGGCTCTTTGGACACATTATACCAGTAAGAATTATGAAGTCCTCTTTGAACAGGACAATGCGGGAGGCAGGAGCTGGAGTGGGAAAATAATTTCTCCTCTCCCAATATTTCTTTGATCTTCTTTAAGTATTAGTGGCTATGAAAAAGCTTGCAGATGCAAAGCCTCAGAACAGTTATTAATGGACGTACGTCTACACTCTGAAAAGTCCCCTGTGAGGCACCAGAAGGCAGCTGCTTGGGCACGAAGCAGAACCCACAGTGGAAGAAAGAATCTTTCCCGTTCTGAGCGATCTCTGTAGTCAGGGCACAGAGTCAGACCTGTGACTTTCTGTCCCTCCCATCCACGCACATGACAGTGTCTGTGGATCACCTGGTGCAGCAGTAGAAGTCGTTCAAGAGAAAAAAATTCGATAGAACGGAAAATAAAAACTGCCAGCACAGAATGTATAGATTGGAGGTCATTTCCTGTATCCTTATAGTGTTTAGACTACAATTTGCAGGATCAACCAGCATCATTCCTTTCTCTTCCCTTTTCAGCTCTTACATGCAGAACAGCTTTAACAGAATTAACAGCTCCGAAGACTGATTTTTAGAAACATCTGACCAAGCCACCCTGCTCAAAGCTTCTCAGTTATTGAACTCTGTGGTAAGAACTCCTCAGCAAAAGTTCAGTCTTGTCAATAAAACCTCAGAGACGTCAAACCTGCCAGTGATCTGCGTCAGGTAACTTAATGAATTTAGGTTTATACACTTGCAGATCTGGTCCACCTGACTTCATGAGGAGAGCTGTATCATTTTATTCCAGATGTAAATTTGACTCATAGCAATAGAGGTGCTCCGATTCATATCAGCTATGAATTTGATCCCATGACTGCAATAGAGCTGAGCTACTTTATGTCACTGGAGAAAACTGGGACAAATCTCTATATCTGTAAAGCCATAGTCTGAGCTCCCTCTTACTATAGTATCACACATTTCAAAACCAACTCATAGTCTGAATTCTCTTTCCTTTTTTTGGCCCAGTTCTTTAGCAAATATCCATAAAACCCTGATATATTTTAAGAAAACTAGAACTAGCTGATAAAAAAGTTAAACAAGTTAAACTTCCAATAACTGGAAGTTAAATTTATCTCTGTCTGTAGAAATATGCCTTGTGTCTGAATTTATTCAAGTTTTTTGCTGAGCTTTGACTTTTAACACAGAGCTTCATTTTGTCTCTCCCCAAATGAAACCAAAATGTTTCAAAGCCCAAATGAAAATGATACATGCAAGTTCTGCACAACAGCTTTTGCTAGAGGGAAACAAAGGCTCTCATCAAACCCATAGTTTTCAGTAAGAAAGCACCAGGATGAAATACTTTCAGCCAGGTCTACCAAATATCTGCATCCTTTCTTTCTGGCATTTTTACCTTGCTCCCCAGTGAGTCCCAGTGATTTCCCAGAGCTTTGCAGTCAGCACCTGCCAGGCAGCAATGCCTGAGCCATGTCATCCTGGGAGCACAGTCAAATGATGTTGGGCTCTGCGGATCCATGAGGTAGGATTTCCTCTTGGTTTCCTCTTTGCTTTCTAAAATGGAAGGAAAAAGGTTAGTAATTCACCACTGCCTTAATCTCTCTAAGAGGAAAGAGCATTTCTAATACTTCTAAGACTCTTCAGTCTATCAGGCACATCATTCCTGCCTCTACAGGCTGTAAACTGAACTCAGAATAATGAAAGAAAGACGTGTTTCCATTTGCTTTTCCTTTAAACTGAGTTTCTAACTGGCAGGAGATTATCCAGAGGTCTTGGAGGATGTTCTCTGAGAACATCTAGAGGTTGTTCTCCATCTCCTCAAAGATATCTAGATCTTTTTTAAATCTTAAAGTTTTAAAATCAAGACTGAATACACATTTTAAGAACTTTGAATCAGTTCAGCCACAGGTTGTTAGGACTCCGTGGGTAAAATTTAATGCATGCAGGTCAGTTTAGAAGGTTATCACAGTCCTTTCTGCCTTAACAATCTACAAACCTGTGCAAAGAGCAACAGAATGTAATCAACCTTTTGCTGCCCCTCCTCATTCCCCTAGTTGTAGTTTTTTATTGCAACCCTACAGAGACATAAAAATTAAAAACGTAACAGCAAGTCTGAAATCAAAACAATTAGACAGAGAGCAAATGAAACAAACCAAATGACCAAAGCCGCTTCTTTTTTTCTTTCTTTTTTTCATCATCCTTTTTCTTTTTAATATATAGATTCCACTTGCAGCTTTTCAGAACCACCAGAAAACCGAAATAATCTATTACACACACAGCTCTGCCGGGAAAATCTGGGCTCTGCTGTCACTCTTACTTCCCCCTTGCAGCATCACTAAACTCTCAGACATCCCTGCCCAAATAAGTCTTTTAACAGAGCATTTTGTCCTCTTTTTACCATTCTCACTGTGAAAATATCTTCTAGGCTTTCACCGAGCTGAAGGCTGATCAGAATTTTTTGTGGTGTACTGATAACAACCAACCAGAGTGAGTCTCTCAAGCTGTAGTCTGGACTGTGGCTTGTATTTCACAAGTGCATGGAGGAAGATCACAGGTAGCCATTACCCCTTTTCACCTCTCTGCATCAGTCAGACAAGTCACTATCTTCACGACTGTGGTGGAGGAAATCTGTCACAGCTTGCAGCGGGGTTAGCTATTGCAAATCAAGCTGGTAGGGGGAAAAGCAGTGGTGGGGTTATTTTTCCCCTGATTTCCCACTAGCCAGCAGATTGGAATCAGAGCAGTGGCCAGGCAAGCATCCACGCAGCCACTTTCAAACAAATCACATAGGCTCATTCACAAAACTCAGGGAAAATCCGTTAACTCCTACAAGGCTTAATCCAGATTACACACCACCACTGCTGAAACTGGATGCTGGCTCATCAGCTGCTACAAATGAAGTTGAACTTGTGCCTTTTTGTGTTTATATAGCTAAAAATGGGCTATCATCATTTTAATGCCCAGCATCACCCACAAAAGACCATAAACTTTTAACACAATGATAAAGCCAGGCTTTAGCCTTTTAAATAATCTGCATCTTGACTAGCTGTCCAGTCTACTTTCTCCTTGCCAGTTATATTGAGGGGCCATAAACAAAGGGGAATGAGAACAGCCAGTAAATTAAAGTGCAGGCAACTGAAAAGGTCAAAGTAGTATGCTTTATTATTGTCTGTCACAGAGTATATGGCATGTTAAAATTCATACACTGGTCTTTCAGGAAAATAGAAACAATCTCTAAAGTGTATGAGAAATCAATCAGTATGCATCAACTCTACTAAAAATGATTGGACTGAGTGTATCTTGAAAGGCCTGTGGATACCAAGATAAAAACTTCTGTTGCCTCTCTACTGCCTTAACGGGTGGGAACTTGGAGAGGGACTACAAGACCGACGCTTGCATGTATTTCAGCAATACTGCAAATGCAAAGCTAGCGGGAGGAACTGAAGCAGCAAGGATTCCACTGCAGTCCTTTGCCCCCACGCTCAAATCTTAATAACAATAAAAAAGTGTTAAATTCAACCGTTAGATTCAACAGGCAATTTTCCCCTCAGTTATCAGCTGCTGAGGTGCCAAGGATGAAATAAAAAAAACGAGAATGCACCCTCAGCTATGGATTGCTCACTTTTTTCATGAATGGCCTGCAGAGCATCAGCATCAAGGCGCAGATGCACAGCCCTAAGTGAATCTACCATTGCTAATGCTCTTGGTGCGTTCAGTCTCATCCACCGGAGGAAAATATTGGATCTCAAGTGGGATCTCTTGGGTTGTGGGTGCTTTCTGGCCTGTGCTTCTCAAGAGTACCTACTATGGCCAGCACTGATCCTTGAAAACTGCATTAAGCCAGTTATCATAACACACCGCACAGGGCAATTTGGTATCATTAACTCGGTTAAAAATGACTGCTCGCTTACCGAGAACAGCCTGCCTGCTGTTAGTCCCTTGGAGTTCAGCTGCTGAAGGTCATGTTGCTTTAATCCCATAAGCAAATTATTAGAAACAGGACTGGCCAGATGAAGTCTCTTTCCAGGAATTGACTAATTTTGAATGCGACTGTTCGTAAGTATAAGCAGAGGAGAAGAATTAGAGGGAGTTGACAGTTTTGAAACATGTTATTTGTGATCAAGTCCACCAAACACTAATGAGACACAATGTCTTGCCTGCAGCACAGCCTGATATATTTTTTTGTCACATAATTATATGCTACTGTGGCAGAACATATTTTCCACAATGATTTTCTTTCTATCTATCTATCTACCTATCATGGGGGAGTGGACCAGCAATTTGCAAAAACCTGTCTTTAAACAATGATAGAAGATAAATAGTGTCTGGTCTTACCATTTCTCTTACAACCTGACTAAATGCTCAAACTCCCTGATTCAGAATAAATATATTTTCTTCTACTTTTTCCTAAAGAAGGATCTGGGCGTTGTTTTCACAGCTGCTGGATTCATCGCCACCATAATTTCATTCTCCCACAGAACCAAAAACTATTGTACCTTCATGCTGTAACCACAGTCCTGTGGTCACAAAGTGGCACCTGTCCTCCAAGGGTTCAAGAGTGTGAAATGGCCAGAGAAGATGCCTGCAGCTGGTGTAGCAAATAAGTAGTGCTTATGTCTCCCACCTTTTCAAAGAGGAGGGAGGGTAAATCCTCAGACACACCGCAGTGTCTCTTCCTTCACTTGGAGGAAAAAAAGGCACATGCAACTTCTATTATGTTGTTAAACACGCTGCCTTTTGTCATGCTTTGGTCAGCTGCAGAGATAATTTTACCAAATTCTAGTCCCCACAATGGTTTCTCCTCTCAGTTATGATTGTCACAGATAATGAAATACCGTTCAACAACATAGTTCTGCACTAAGCCTTACTGAAACTGAACTAACAATCTTGTCTCAAGATTAAATACTTTGGAGGTTTACCTCGGGAGAAAAGCTGTCTATGGAAACATGATCCAAACCTGAGTGAGACACACCAGAAAGATAAAGCGGCACATAGGCTCCTGGGGTTAAGAATATAAATCCCACAAAAATCCTGTAAGAAGCAGACCAGACTTTCCTGCGCTCCCATCTCAAAAAGCCTTGATGACAGGTTTTTCCAGCACAGGTCCTATCAACTCCCTCTCGGCCCTGCCACTACCCTCAAAAGTGCATCCAACAGGGAAATATATCTATGAAGCTGCAGTACGTTTTCTGGAGACTTTCACAAGCACTAAGGACTCTGCAGCTCACGCTCCTCGGCCCCCGTCTCCACATTACAAGCAGTGTCAGTACGACAGTTCCCAGAAAGGATGCAGCCTTTTACGTACGGCACTCGACGTACAACAGAGACAGACATACTCGCAGTCCAGCACAGGAGGGACAAGATGAATCGCAAGCACAATTTCATTTTGGGGAGAAGGTCCTAAAAGCCATTTTTGTATGCTTTTTATATCTTAACAAAACTTGTTCATATATTCCATAGCAATATATAAAGATCATACATGTAAAATAAACTCTGGGTACTGCTTGCTATCTGTTTCTGTAACTTATTAGCATATACGTTGCAATTATGTTAAAAACCCATGTATGTAACCTTTTTGTGATGAGGAATAACTGCTCCTTCATAAAATTCTAGCAAAATTATGCCTTTGCAACCTCTTATCTGAACCACATCTTAATAACATTGAACAGGGATTTCCCTCCCGTTAACCAAAAGAGACTCTGGACTGATCATTACTCCAGGCTCTGCCACAGGGCTGGCCCCAGGTAACACCACTGCCTTTGCCATTCATCCCCCATAAAAGCCAGACCTTTGCCTCTATTCTCAAACAGCTGCTCCTTCCAAACAACCCTTCTCAGCTTCCCTGATCCGAATTTGAAATGCTTTGGACAACCAACAGGACTTTGCTGGGGCTGCTGATTATCTGTCCAAGTGAATGCTAAGAAGAATTGTCATAGAATCATAGGATCGTTTGTGTTGGAAGGGACGTTCAAGATCATCTACTTCCAGCCCCCCTGCCCTGGGCAGGGACACCTTCCACCAGCCCAGGTCGCTAAAAGCCCCATCCAACCTGGCCTTGGACGCTGCCAGGGATGGGGCAGCCACAGCCTCTCTGGGCAACCTGTGCCAGTGCCTCACCGCCCTCGCAGTGAAGAACTTCTTCACTGCACCTAGTCTGAATCTACCCTCTTCAAGTTTAAAACCATTACCCTCCATCCTATCAGTACAATCCTTGATAAAGAGGCCCTCCCCATCTTTCCTGTAGGCCTCCTTAGGTACTGGAAGGCCGCGACAAGGTCTCCCAGAGCCGTCTCTTCTCCAGGCTGAACAACCCCAACTCTCTCAGCCTGTCCTCACCAGCCCTCTGATCATCTTGGTGGCCCTCCTCTGGACCTGCTCCAACTGGCCCACGTCCTTCTTGTGTTGGGGACCCCAGAGCTGAAGGCAGAACCGCAGGTGGGGTCTCACGAGAGCTGAGCAGAGGGGGAGAATCCCCTCCCTCGACCTGCTGGTCACGCTTCTCTTGATGCAGCCCAGGATATGGTTGGCTTTCTGGGCTGCGAGTGCACATTGCCAGCTCATATTCTGTTTTTCATGCACCAATTATCATTATTAAAAATTAATTATATATTAATAATATTAATTATCAATATTTCTTGATGCCACTGATGAAGGACATTGTAAGTAATTTAAAGCCAGCGTCTGTCATGATCGTTGCATGTTTTCTGCTTTTAGTTTGAATTCTGCGTAGCAGGGTACCAAGGTGATAGACATAAGTGATATTCCTAAATAAGTGATGAATCAAAAGCTTCCATTGAGTAAACTGTAGAATAAACAGTGCAAGGCTCTTTCCCCACCTATTTATGACCTATCAAATTGACTTTATTCCCCTGTATTAAAAAGATCAGCTCTCAATCTCTCTTCCTTTTGGTTCGGGATTGGCAGATCATTGAAGGCTGTGAACCAAGAGGTCACAGAAAGAGAAAATCTGATGGGAAAATCTCCCAGCCTTAACTGGGTGGAATATGGATCCAATTCAATCCAGAAATTCAAGCTTTGATATCATTCTCTTGAAATCCTTCAACTGGCATTTTTCAGTGATTTGCAGAAAGTTACCTTCCTCGGACTGAGCAGATTATCACAGAGACCACTAGAAAGGGACGTTAACTTGCAGCATTGCTTCTAACAGAACTTTTTAGTCTTTTCCAGTTGGGTTTCTTATCTGTCCGTGACATGTATTTATCTTCTTTTTCTGCTCATTAAAGTTGCCATACTTATGACTGAAAGTGCTTGGAAACGCTTTGCTCTAATCGAAGTAAATCCCCTTTTCAATCTCCTTTGCATAGGCGGTTTGTTGATCAGCAGAGAGCAGAGCTAGGAGTACATGGCTGGGGAAGAAGAGGAGGGAACATGTTTCCAGTAGCCCCCAGGAAGCTGATTTTTACCCGTATGTCATATCCCATTGCAAAAGGCTGGGTCACTGCTCACTAATATTTTGTCCATGCTGGATGCAATCTAAATACACAGATATCACTTAAGAAGAGCCATTGCTATATATACATTTTCCATTTTTGGGGGCTCTCTAGAAGCCACCAGATGAGAAACAAACAAGTTGCAAAAACGCATCTGTTGCTGACCAGGGAGGTGCCACTGGTCCCAGTACCAACTGAATACTGAGGATTACAGGGCACACACCAGGCAGACATTTCCCAGAGCCTGCAAGCAGGTGCACCTGCAGACATACCCAGATGTGTCCCTTCATGGCTGAAATTTGGGTCAACTGGCCAGAGTTCCTCAAAAGAAAATGAAAACTCCTATGCTGAATATCTAGTATGTACCTCGTGTAGCGAGTGAAGATACTGAAGGGTGCAGAGTCACCGCATGCAGCCAGCCCAACCTAGCAGATTAGAAAACCAGAGATGGATTTTAAATCACCTTAAAACTAGCCAGCCAGCAGGTAGATTTAAAGACTTTCTTGAAAAATACTTCCTTTTTCTTTAGGAGCAGTTTGGCGGTGAATGCCATGCCAGGTAGTTTTAGCAGACAGGAGAGGGGAGGAGGATATGTTTTAAGGGCATTTCATCTCAATAACATTAGTAGGAGAAACTGCACGGTCCGGTGGCTACATCACTGGGCTGGAACTTACAGCATGTCTAGAACCATGCCAGGGATCACCATGTCGAATGCAGACTCAACTCTTGGACCAAAAGCAGGAAAAGGCATGGCAGCACCATGGCTGGGCCACGTTGCTTAGCTCTGCTGGGAGCCCAAGCTTATTAATTGCAGCATGGCACATCACTGATGGGACTGTGCTGCTCAGGGAACCCAAGGGAACATCCCTTGCCAGGCTGTAGCATGAGGCCGTTGATCTCCCTGGATCGGCATCGCCATGGCTATCCCTGCACTGGGCTCCACGGCACAGCGCAGAGGGCCCCTTCGGAAACCCAGGCACGGCAGCTGTCTCACACTCCACTTACTGCACAGGACCCCGGGCAAGGCTGCCTGCCTCCCCCACGCCTTCTTGGTTTGGGGTTTTTTTGTTTGTTTGTTTGTTTGTTTTAAATATGCTACCTTAAAGATTTTTGCTTTTATATCTTAAGATTTTTTTTAAAAAAAGATTCTGCTGTCGGCAAGAAGCAGGACTTCACCACCGTGGTCAGCGGCAGAACTCCACGTGTTCTGGGGTAGCTTTCCAGGCTTCTTTAGTTCTCAGGAGGGAAGAATCAGTCTCACAAAGGATTCTGCTTAATCATTTGCTTAATGCCAAATTTTGTCTTTCTAGGTCAACCACCACCCCCTAATTCCAGATGGGAGATGCAAACAATCTAATACCTCTGGCAGCCTTAGAAACAGGAATCTTTCATATCACGACTTGGCTTCATCTGAATCATTTCAGGACAGACTGGTTTAAATCAGGACAAAGCAGAGACTTGATCCCGTCACTATACATACTGTCCCTACAGAAGGCACAAAGAAGTACTGCGCATCACCGCATAATGAAAAATTAGCAGTAAAAACTTGAGCAAAACCAAAACCTGTCCACAAAGCATTTCAGTTTTAATGAAAAGAGTCTGTTTAGACAAAATTCTCTATCATCAAAAAACTGTCTGACTGAGTCGAGGCGGCAAAGCTGCTGTGTTTTTCATCACCTGAGATGTTCCTCTTCTGGAAAGGGCATCTGCTGAGATAAAGGGAGAGTTCTGATGTGTTGGTATTTTACAACAAAGACCTACGTGAAAATTTTCCGTCAAAACTGCTGAGGCAAATGGGGCTTTTGATTTAATAGGAAAAAAAAGCACAATTTTCTACTGAAAAAAAAACCCAAATGCCCCAAACAGAAAATCTCTTTAGGACTTTGCTACTGCAGTGCTTCAAAAGAAAATTAAGTTCCTTTTTCTCTTCTCCTGAGATCCTGCTCTACCCCGCTGCCAAGCACCCCAGTTGATCCGTCCACCTCACACCACGGGCAGGGACTCCAGAGGAGAGCTGCCACCTCTCTCCAAGGAATAATCACTAGTCACTTATCACTGAAAATATACTTCAGATAAGGCTTCCAGCACAAAGGAGGGATGTTCAACTTCAAGAAGCCAAAACTGAACATGGGGGTTCACCAGCTCATGTATACTACCATCATTCTAGACAGGTTCAGAGCTCACTGCAAAGCTCATTCCTCTCTTACCCCTTCTCTAGGTATTTGGAAGTGGTGGGAGTAGAGAGTAGTGGAAAAAGTGTTTCAAGCACCAGGAAAATGGACTGATGAAGAGGCAAAGGGCTAGTGGTAGATCTTTATGGATTCCTGCCTTGAAGTTGGATTAATTTATTTTCTCCTGCCTGACTTGCAATCAGTTTACTGCACCTTTCTTTGCCTGGCCAATTATATAGGCTGAACCTTGTGCCATTCCTCTTCATCGATCCTCCATTCCCTCATCACGCACTTCTTGTGTGAAGCATAGTATGCACCAAGCAATCTCCCCTGGGCAAAGCAGCTTCATCCCGAGATGCCCTAGCTAACCGGGGATTAACAGGGAATATTATTCCTCTCCAGGACCTTACAAAATCTTCAACAGAGATGTGGGTTAATCTAACCACGTATATATTCAGCCCGTCTCTGGTGCCATCACAGGTATCCCTGTCTGCTGCAAAGAATAATCTCCGTCAGCACTTTCAAGGGGGCAATAATCCACCTGATGATCCATCTGGCACACCAGACAGGGGACAAGGCACAAACCTGGGGGAAAAGTTAAAGGTGTCTCTGCTTCTACCCCTGTGCTGGTGATGTCTGCACTCAGCACCACTCTCTTGTGCTCTGGCTGTATTTAGTTCATCACTTTCCCAAACCAGGAACTGCAGACGCTGCATAAAATAGCTTAGTGAATCATATATTTTTGCCTTTTTTTTTTTTTTAATTCAAATGAGATTCATATTTAAATCAGACTTTGGGGAAAAGTTCAAGGTTAATTCTTTTTTTTTTATCCAAGTGTGGCTCTCCCATCCTTCATTTCAACTTGCCAAAATACCTCTGCTTCTTGTTTTCTGACAGTCCTGGCTTTATTTGCACCCGCCGCTGGGTTGCTTTGGACATACTTAGCCTGTTCTCAGCTAAGAAAGTCAGTTGTAACAGAAAACCCAACCCAACCAACCAACCAAAAAACAACAAAAGGAAGGTATGGGAAAACAGACAAGTGAAACAATGATGATCTCAGGCCTTTTTCTACCCCAGCCACTGGTGCAACATCAACCCATTCTGAGAAAACAGTTCTCAAATACCATGTAGGCTGCAGCTCTACCACTAACTGTTTCCTGACTGGTTTATTTACCTAAATTCCCTGCTCCCGCCAGCCGTGCCCTGCTGCATTAACCAAGCCCCTCTACTGCTATCAGCCCCCCGCCCACAGCAGCCAGTCTGACATTAGTGGGTTGGCACCTATGCATCTATGCTCTGACAGCAAGGTTAGGGAGGTAAAGTCATACAAGCCGACTGTGACTACCTTGTTCGATAGCAACCCTTTAGATCTGCTCTAATTTCCCTAGTAGGATTAATAATGAGCGTATTCTGTTAGAAGAGGGCAGAAACCAGACCCTCGGTCCCTGAAATGAAAAGGCTAGGGAGGGTGGATAGAGGATGCTCCCCATGCCTGAGGAACCACTAACACAAGCCACATGTACAGGAACGCTCTGACCACAGAGACCCTAACTCTGTGCCCTCATAACCATCACTGCAGCGAAGACACGGCACAGCGGGTCAAGACTGTGCTGTGCGGTACCGCGTGCACCAAATCCTTTGCATTTGGTTCCGCAAGTGGATAGATTTGCTCTTGGCTGCATAGACGAGGCTATCTCCTTGATCCTCATTTTCCCTCATGTCTGAGAAAAATCTAATACTCTGGGAAACAAAAGGAGAATTCCTCCAACTTCTTGAAAAATCCAGCTGAACGGCACTGTCATGGCTCCGGATGATTGCTGCTACAGAGACAGTCCCAGCTCAGCCACAGGGAAAGGAGGGGAGCTGGTGTGCCATATGCATTTGCCATAGGCATTTGGTGGGTTATGGCAGTGTAAACAGGGGGAGCATGTCTGAATTAAGGTGCTCTAGTCAGGGGTTGCCTCTTAGGTAGGACTGAGTGGAGTCCAGCAAAAGGAAGCTGCACAGGACTTAAGTATTTAGACAGATAAATGTGAATATCTGTGCTATAATAAAGGAGTAATTTGTGTGAAGGGAAATTGCATTATGCTTATTCAAAGTCGAATTTATTTCTTCCCTTTCTTATTAAGAAACTCATTTTAAAAATCCCAGCCTCAGGTCAGGGTTATACTTACAGGGCTGACTTCGTATCTGCCAGTACAGAATTCAAAATTCTTACGAAATTCCTTACTGTAGTCAATCGACAGCATAAGCCCCCTACTCGGGCCAAGAATTTTCTATTTTTCTTTTAATTAAAAAATAGCTTGAGGGCAAGTAAGGCTTAAATTACTTGCATAGAGAAAAATGCTTCTCTAAGAAACCCATTAGGAGATATGGCTTGAGAGCAACAGAAGCCCTTCAGAATAAACAGAAGTTTAATTTTTTTAAGGTAATGGAGAGGAGAGAAGATATTCCAGAGAGTTTTCTTCAGCTCATTTTGGACTGTCATTTTCTGCCCTGAAGCCATAGTTGAGTTACCACCGAGGAGATCAAGAGAGAGCGGCTGGGGGAAGAGTCAGTCACTTAGCAGAACGGTGGCAGGAACTTGTCTGTGTGTGGATCTCCGCCAATGTGGGTTTATTTAAAATATGCAAACCTTGGATCCAAGACAGTTACAAAAATACAACCCAACGATCACTACAGCAGTTTGGCTCACACATCAGCTGGCAATTTTATGACACGCGTATTGGTAGTTGGCATAAAGCACCTGTAAGCTCTGATGCAAAGAGTGGCAAACAACCTCCACCGCCCCCAAAAAAGTGAAAGGGGAAAAAGCATAATCCCAGAACCATACACATTTTGGCTTTCTGGAGCTGCATTGTACTGAGGACCTGGAGCCCCCCTCGCTGCAAGCACAGCGACCACATGCTTAGGCAGCCTGTCTGCCTGCCCTGGAGGGAGATGCAAAAGCCCTGCACCATCTGAACACAGCAGCAGAAAGATGAGAGCCAGAGAGGACTTGTGCGTTGTAATTTTTAGCTGGCAGGTGGGGAGTCAACAGCATCCGGTTGTACTGGGTCAGCCAGAGCCAACAGCATTTCAATCCGAGTCTGTATTTACAAGGGACTTAAGAGTTTGCATCCCCAGACAAGTTAACTAGCTCATACCCTTCCCTGGCTAGGGTGGTATGCGTTTCCAGCAAGACAGGACCTGGCAGACAGGCTGCTCAACAATCTCTTTTAGGGAAGTGTCAGGAATACGGCACACTCTACTACCCCCCACACCCCAATTTCCTTCTCATACCCCTCATTTTCACTTGGATAATGCAGAATCCTCCTGCACCTCATTCTGTAGTATCAACACTGGGGAAACAAAACCAAAACACAACAAACCACATAGAAATAGCAGATTAGGTTCAGAATTGTCTCTTCTTTGAGAGGTAATGACTGCATAATAGTGTTACACTCTAGTTAGGCTTAGAAGAAAAGCCCTGAATTAGAGAGCAGATCATAACATTACAGTGACCAGAGACAAGGCTTAAAGGACTGAGAATTTAATGCAAATATATGGAAGGGCTCATTTAAATACTAACAAGCTGTTGTCTTGGCCTATCCGCAGAATAACAGAAAAGGGATAGATGAATTTTCAAAGGGCTCTCAAACAGCAGCTGTGACTTCTGAACAACTCTTCTGCAAATGGACGAGGAGGACAGTGAGGGGGACAGACCAACCTGAGGCTGAAGAAAAGCAGAATGCCACACAGAAGGAGGCATTTCTCCCTCATCACCAGGACAGGAATTTCTTTCTTCCCTAGCTGCTTAATGAGGACTTCGCTAGCCTTGTGGCAAGAGCCCTCTGCAGCTCTCTGGGCATAGGTGAAGCCCAAGGAACATCTGTCACTGAGTCCTGACCCTTGGTTTGCTAAGGAGTATGGAAGAATTCCGCTAAGGACGACAGAGGGCAAAACAAAAGGGAATTCAAACTTTATGTTGAAAACTGCTATACTCACTTAAGCTTTACATCTTGCAACACTAATGGATTAGAGCAGGATTTCTCTGCGAACGCACGGATCCTCTCTTGGCTTATCCGCATGCATGTGATCCTGAGTCAGCAGCAGCTAAGTTCCTCCAGGCCAGGAGCACAGGCTGCAGTCCAAGGCTGCGGACGTTTCCTCCCCACTCCAGCCTGCTGGAACCGAGCAGTGACCAGAGATTCAAGAAAGCGAGCAGCTCACAAGCTAGTGTAAGCACTTACAGGTTGTGACTTCACCTGGGTCTCAGGGTCCTGCCCTGAAGACCAGGAAGCAGTGCTGCCAGCTCACAGAAGACAGAGCCGTTTGGGATTGCTACCAACACTTCAGGGCTGCTTTTTGACAGTCCCAGCTACAGGCAACAGCATCACATAGCCGACAGTGATTGCTGAAATAAACCAAATTTGACTTCACTAGGCGTAACACATCTTGGGGCAAGAAAGAGCCGGCAAGAGAGAAAAGCCAGGACTTGCATCCTCTGGCCAACCCTGCCAGGATGCGTGATTTGCGCTGGAGCTGGGCACAAGGAAAGCGGCCGATTAGTGGAAGACGAAAGCTACATCATTCATTAACTGACTGTGTTTTGTGGCACTTGCACGTGCAGTCGGTTGGGAGGTGGCAGCAGAAAGTTTCGTGGTGGCAAACCCTAAAATCATCTTTCAGGTGAAACTGCCACCACAATAGCAGCGGTTTCGGCTGACACATTAAACTTTGCACAGAGAGAAAAGAGCTGCACCGCAAGCTCTATTCAAAGGCAGCTGCAAGAAGCTGTCACCTCTTTGTTGTCAGTCACCAGCTCTGATCTTACCCAGATGACCTTAATGTGCACTAACGTATCAAAAATAATACAGACCTGACCTGGCAAGTTTGATCCCGTGACTGCCAAAGCTGGATTCTCCCTCCACACCTCCTGCCGCTAACAACCTCTGGGATATAAAGAGCATTTTCAATGGCTTAAAGAAGCCTTTTCAATACGCAAAAAAGAAAAAGGATTTCACGAGCTGAACATAAAAATCTCCCAATGTGCTGAAATTTCTTTTCTTTATATGGATTTTTTAACTACAGGGCCTTTAGCTACCTAGCAGACCCTGTACTGACAGGGTAAGCGTTACCCGTTCCAGACAGGCATCATGCCATCTCTCAAGCTTTATGCACGGTCTCCAGACCTCGTCTCTTTTAAGGCCTTAAACCTGCTGTGTCGTGGAAATGAAACCAAGGCCATATACAAAAGCACAGGGCAGCCCCTTGTACAAGATGAGGCAGAAAATGTGCTAGCGGCAACCACTTTAGAGACCCGTGGCACAGACGTTCTCAGATAGAGAAGAAATACATTCTGCTGGGCTAATTAGGAGATTGAGTGAAGGTAACGCTGTCACGTTTTCCTGCTTGTTTAAAAGAGTGGAAGCTGGAGAGAGAATTTAATGTCGAGTTTCACTACAAGAGATAAAAAGCAACGGGGACATAATAAATATAACACCTTCTGCCTGGGTTGCCTGGGATACAGCATCGAGGAAAGAAAGACAGAGTGGGTGAAGTATGAACCAGTCCCAATTCTCACAGCAATCATTGCCACCAGAATGCATTCATGTTGTGCCATTTTCCATCTTGTTATAATCTTTGTCACAAGAATGAGGTTGTTGGATGAGAAAGGCTTTTCCATATTGGCTTTAGCAGTATTGCTGCCACTTCCTTGATCTTTTCAATATTCTGTAATTGATCGGTTTGCCGTCCCAATTTCCCCTTGTTTACAGCCTCTGTAACTCGTAGCTGGCCAGGCAATTCAAGTAGATAAAGGACCACTGAAAAATCCCTGTCTCGTAGCACTCTGCTCCACCAGAGTAATCAAAGATCAGGGGTCACATCTTTTGGCTGGTGTAAATAGATGTAGCTCCAATTATGTTCGTTGGGTTTATTCCCTGCTACAGGCCTTGAGCAAGCAAGGTCCGTTCTGCAGCCTGCTGAACAGGCCACCGCTCTACAGAAATGCCAAAAGAAACTGAAAGTTTCCATAAAAAGATGCAGAATCACAGTGTCTCATTCTTTCTATGGCACTTCTGGGGAAATAAAAAAATCTAAATAAATTCTGCCTAAAAAATCACAAATAATGAAGAGAAAAATCTGTAAGACTTAAATCCTTTAAAATAGTTCTTAAGTCCAGCTTTGTCTGTATTGGAGGCAGGGCTCTGAATCTCTTCTCAGCAGTGCTGAGATCAGCCCTTTGCAAAGGCACAAAATCCCTCAGCAACTTATTAAAGGCTGCCACAACTTAATGCTGCCTTTCCATCTACTTCACTGGGCCTTAAAATACTCCTTTGGTCTACAGCTTGATTTTTCTTCTGTAAAAGGGGGAATGATGGTATATTTTCCCATCTCATATACTTAAACGAAGAAATTTTAGGACAGGAGTTCCAACTCTGGCATGCCTAACGCTCACAGTAGGCAAGTAATTTCAGAAGGTACTTGCCCCAGCACAGCCTACGACTACTACTCAGTGGCAGAAGTTGTTAAAATAGGTTGGCTGGCCAGAAGTATGGGTGAGAATTCCATGCCAGGGCAAAAAGCATCGCTTTCCGTGTTATGTGGCATCTAATGCACGGAAAACCTGCTCTCTGTCCCATTAAGGAAATAACGACCCTCTTGCCTGCTGAAACATGAGCTTCTCTTTGCAAGAACCAATATTGACAGAGCCCTTCTGGCAGCACATGAACCACATTGCACCTCACACCCATTGGGGTCCCCTCCACACGGAGCACCACAATGATCTCGGCATCCCATGGGGACAGCTCTGCCCAAACACATTTGCACGGTGAGGGCTAGCGGGTGGCGCGTCGTTCACCAAAATTGCCATCACAAGCCCGGCGTGCCTCTTGGGCGGCGAGAATGTCGCTCTCGCCCAGAGAGCAGGCAGGGGCCCAGAGGCTGCCCTCGAGCTCCAGTCTGCCAACTGATGTTGCCATTATCAAGCAGCTCGCAAAGGCTATATGTAAATTTATAACAAAATAATCAGTTGGGGAGAAGAAAGCACTCCTACGAGTGAGACACTTACTGCATTGATTGCACTGGGTATGGACACAGAACAGCGAAGGTCAGCACAGAGCTGTTCTACAGAGGCTGCTTATTTTTTCACTCTGCAGAAGAGTGTTCGCTGTTTGCAGTCCTACAACAGAGTATTAAAAGGATTATACTGTGTATACATGTAACATACTTTCCACAACATAGGATAAAGCATAAATGCTCAGAAAATTACAGTATCTTTGAACTTTCCAGATCAATCTGATTGAACTACATACATCATTTTAAGTTTACAATACACTTCTTGACATCAAAGGAGGGGGAAAAAAAAGGATAGTGTGTTTTTTTAATCAGGCTGATTAGAAGCACTGCTGTGACATCTCTTCTGTGGAGTTTCAATAATTCAGTGATTTTCTTTTAAATTGCGGTATTTTGTATATTTTAATCTCTTGTTTTATTTGGCTGCCTTTGAATTTATTTCCAGGGAGCTCTTATGTTAGAATCCTAGTATTAATTTTTTGTTGGGTTTGGCATTTTAGGTTTTTAATGTTCATAACAAACCTGAAATGGGAATAATTTGGTTTCATATTAGTAAAATAAATTGATTGAAGGCAATTCAACAATCACAAAAAAAACCCAAAGCACCTTGTACTGATCTGATTTATTATGGGTTTATTCCTCTCCCCTTTGAGAGAGATCATTGAGATCATTGTCTTTACTCCTAAACAGCTCATATCCTTTGAATAGAGACACACAGTTCAGGATCAGCATATAGACTTGCCAGAAAAAAGCTGCTGCATTTTCTCCCTCTACATTGGCACAGTCAGTGGGGAGCTGCTGGTTTAGAGACACATGTTGAGCTCTTGTAGATCAGTTTAGCTGCCTTGATATCAGCTGGGTTTTGCTCACTTTCATCAGTTAAGAATCGGTCCCCTGGTTTTACTTTAATTTCCTAACAATTTCAGTAATGTGCAAGTTATGCTAGAATACTAAAGTAGCACAGCTTCTTTTCTAACCCTGTGCAGCAAGCAGAGGTCACTAGGTAAGCTTTTTCTTCTTTGCTCTCTGAATTTTAATTGTGGTTATTTCACAGCCTGGCTCTAATTTCCAACACTAATTTATAATGAAATCTCTGTATTTTGCTTAGCTCCTGGCTTTATGCTTCTTGCTTGCTGGGTTGCCCTGGATATTGTTAGCTGACTCCCTGCTGAGAAACTCCACATAATTGCAAAAAAATTTCGCAGTGCCTTTCCCCAAAGGCTTTCCAGGTAGAGTTAGCTAGAATCAGATTTCTGCCCCACAACTCAGTACGGTTCGCCCTTTTTGCATCATCTCCGTTTGACACAGTGAATGAACCAAATGCACAGACCTTCAAGAACGCATAAAATTTGCAATAATCTAGGACCTAATTATGAAAAGAGAGTTGTCCAAGCGTGTCACCAGAGCAACTGTGCTGGAGGAGTCACTAAAGGCAACGGGGTATACGATGGTGGCAGCTAGAAGGACCGTAAGCCATTAAATAAAGTTGACTGCATAAGGTACCCAGACATTTCCTCGCAATCCTCCCACCAACAGTTCCCAGTGTTTTGGTTCATTTGCTAACCAAACGAGGCCGGAGCCGGACACCTTCGCCTGCTCAGCTCACCCTGTGCGGTAGGAGCAGCCAAGATGCAGGCAGCGGGGCCCTTTCTGCAACAGGGAACTGTTTGCTGCGAGAAAGAATGTCACGAGCCGGCTCTAAATCAAGGGCATTTTAAATGTCAGCCCCGCAAACTCCACTTAATACAGCAAGTGCAAGCCCAGCCATCACTGGAAGATTTTACAACAGAAGCCAGATGGGAGCAGCGGCGATGATCGATGATGCCGAACCAGGGATGAGATATCTCCTGCTCTTCACCAGCCTCTGCACGTGGCAGGGCTGCAAGACAGCTGGGAACGCGCTCAGCAGAGCGCACGTCACTTGTTGGGTCTCTATTGCTCCTTCCCAGTTTTAAGCGAAACGGACCATTGCTAGAGCCCCAGCCTACCGATCCTTGCTTCTCTTAGCCAGTGGAAATAGTCCCACGAGTAAGGTGTAAGCAGGCCAGGTCTGGTTTGCAAGAACCTGCCTTACACTCCAGCCTGGCACCACCATTGTGCTGTGTTTGATTTATGGTTAATATTCCTGTCAGCACCACAGGCCTTTGACACTCAAACCACATTACTCAATTCCACCTACTGTTGCCAATAACAAGCGCTGAAGTATCGGTTCCCAGCAGTTTGATATGTGAAGCTGAAGAACAGTTAGATTATCACCAGTTATGCAGACAGCACATTTGACAGCCTCGCAATGATGTTTTCAGCTGTCAGTTATTGCAACTACAGTGTGGAAGCCACAAAAGGGGCATATGCTGAATATGCACTATGAAGACATCTACTTTGGAAGAGGCAGGCTTCTGGATAAATACATTTTATGACATAATTGTGGTAACTCAAAATCATCTTCTTTATCTCTTGGCAGAGAGGCAGTTTTCCACATGCAAATTAATTACAGTAAGCTTGACTCACATCAACACTAAAAGAGAGGGTGGACACGAGCATTTTCAGCACTAATTCTGTGCTGCGGCAGTCTCACGTGACAAATGTCTGTATTACTACAGCTTACCTCTGTAGACAACAGTTGTAGCTGAACTGCAATATTTGGTCAGATTAAAAGAAATAATTCATTTCCCATTTAAAAGATGTGCTGATATAAAGGGAAATCAAAGTTATAGAAGTCATTATTTCCACTTATATGGACACAGCTTACAGTGTATGATAAACCTTTCTCTGGAAATCAGGCTCATTTGCAGTTTTTCAAACCAGGCAACTAATCTCTTCAAAATTATGGCTTAAGTCAATTATTGCTAGAGGGAGGGATTGAAGTTGTACACAGTTTTACTCTGATTGTTTTAATGAAAGGGCAATACAGAAACTTTAGATGATACACATCGTCCTGATTAATGAAATCTTTGAAAACAGTATCATAGTTTCTTTGAAACCTACCTTTAGATGATGTAATCTACAGTTTGCAGATACTATAAAATAAATAACCTAGAACCCTCTTGCTAGTCACTGTTTTAGCATAACACATGCCAGTAGGTTCCTATTTGACTGAGCAGTCAAAGGTACTTGACTACTATTTTCAAGTCATTTTTTCCATCGTTCCAATAAAACTCGGAATAAACATGCAAATTCAAAGCAGCCAACAACAGTAGCTCAGGGGAGAGCTACAAGGCCATGGCAAGCTTCCCCTGCGTACTCAGCCCCCATTAAATTCTTCTGCAACCATGTGAAAAGCTGGCATGAATTTAGTTACATACCTGCCAGGTTGTGTACGGGATGTTGTCTTCCAACATAGCCAATGTTCCAACATAGCCAATGGCATCTCTGATCTCATGGAAGACATAAGGCTATATATTTGACTTCAGTCCTGAAGAAACTTGGACTGTTTGAGCACTGAGAGTAGAAAAGTCAGAGAGCTGCCAGTACCTAGTAACTGTTTTTGCTTCCTCTTCTACCAACCCTGCAACAGAGAGGAGATACCCTGAGTTAAGCATGATCAAACATTGGCACAAGGGTCCAGAAAGGCTGTGGGATCTTCATTCTTGGAAAAACTCAAAACTCAACCGGACAAGACCCAAGCCACCTGCTTTTACAGGACCTACCTCCAGCAAAGGGTCGGGTCAGACCAAAGAGCCCTTCCAACCTGTATTATGCCCAAATTTTAGGAAGGCTTTGAACTCAAGAGGGCGATCTCTGTTGCCACCTCTGTAAATGCTGGCGAATCAACAGTATCACAAATCATGCCCACCCCACAGTGAACAGTCCAAGGCAGGCAGATACACAGCCTGTGCTTTACCTTTCCTGCCACATGCTTTTCCCTGGGAGGAAGTGCTCCGATTTGCTTCGAATACTCAGGAACAGGTTTTAGAGAAAAGGCCCACAACCAGCATTATCTCACTTGTGCTACTTGCTCACTGCACAGCAGATTCTAGACCAGGACACTTAAGAAAGGTGGAGTTGAGTTTCCCCTTCCTAGTTTCATCTAAAACTTAGTTTCTCTATTATAGAGAAAACACACGTATCTTTTATTTGGGAATGGTTATATGCTAAACAGAACTGAAACATTTCTTAGAAGCTGCAATGAAGGTTTTTGCAAGCAAGAGCAAACAGGCAAACCGATGTTTCAGGCAACATTTCATTTGTCCTTTCAAGAGATTTTTTTCTTATGTGTTCATCAGAAAAAAACCTACTACATTTATTACATGAGAAAACATGGAACTTGGAGGACAATGGCTGAGTCACATAAACCACTGCTTGGGATTCTCCGTGTTGAACTAATGGCTCTGCGACCCACATCATTTTGACCAGCAGGATCTGGGCTTGTGGTGCTACTCATATGGCTTCATCAACAGCATGCGCAGTTGGAGATTTGTGCAGTGGGGACTCATCTTTCAGAAAATAAAACCAAAAAATAGCCAGCTGCAGTGAGAACGTTCCCACTGATACCAAAAGCAGCACAACATTAAGAGCAAACATGCTAACAGCACAGACGGACAGGTGTGAAGCTATGCATGCCCACAAATAAAAATAGTGCAGCCCTCCGTTGAGCAACTTGTATTCAAGATTTATTGATTCTATCTTCCACCAAATGAGAAATAAGTGAAGCAAATCAAAGCAAAAGCTAAATGGAGCAGAACAACATGAAACCTGTGCAGGACGAAAAGCTCCGGAAAGCTCTGTGCCCATCGCCTGAGGCAACCTGCTGCTGAAGGGTAACATGCCAATGCTAATCAGACGATCCCTTTCCCTGTTTCCCTTCCCATTAGGCATTCTGCTAACTGAACAGATAAGCATTTGCTCTCCTATCCTTCCTCTAGGAATGCCAGCTCAACTTGGAGGGCAGCTCTGCTTCCCTTCTGAGCCACATTTCAATATTTTTGCTATCCCTCGGGCTCCAGGGCAGTCCTGCGGATGCTGAACAACCCCCCCGCCGTGGTGCTGAGCACCAGCTCGCCTGCAGCACTGCACTGCCAGCCTTCCAAACCCTGCCAGCTATCTTGCTTACCCTTTTAAGAAAAAAAAATATGTGATCCTGCAGAGCACGGGCTGTTGAAAGACTGTGCACTGATCCCCAACTGGGTAGAAGACTAAGTTACAGCAGGGATGATAGAGTATGCAGTAATCAGAAAACAGCTACAATTACTTTTTGAGGGGCTGGGAACCTTCCCTGTGCTGAGAGCCCAGAAAGCCTGCAAACAGCTTTTGCCAGTCACACACTCACACGTGCTTTTGTTTCATCTAGCACTACTGCATTAAAAAAATCCAACAACAACAACAACAACAAAACCCAAACCACAACAGACTGTGGAAGAAGTAAAATTGTAGGCTGGGTCAGCCTCAAGCCATGAGTTGCCCACCTCATTTTATTCAAAGGTAATGACAACGCAGATTTCTGTCAAAGAGAAAGGGAGAAATCCTGCTTTGGGACACCTTACGGGACCACAGGGCAGGAAGATACACAACAGATTTTACCTACATTCAGTCTTGCCTGCTGAGTGGCTGGGCTGGCTTACGGGGCCTGATCCAAAGGTCTTGAAAGTTAGTGGCTTCCATTAGGCTTTGAATGCATCTCTGATATGTAAAATAATGGTTGAGAGGAATGATGTAGAGGGAAAAAAACCCTTCTGCTTACTCAGTAGGACTGATTCATTCTGGGGTGGGCTCAATCACCTACTAACAAAAAATACAAACGTCTGTCTGTGTGTGTATATATATATTCTTCATCGAAGAAGATGCATTCCAGAATGAGTAATGTTACTCAACTGCTGAGTCAGACATGCCACTCACCAAGTCAGACATATCACATACAAGCTCAGACACATTGTCTGCTAAATGAGACAGATTAGCTATTATGCTAAACACATCAGCTCTTAAACTGGCTATATTCACAACTGGGTCAGATATGCAGCATGTTCAAAGTTACCACCTACCGATTCACATAGATAATTTAGTAAGCCGCATCTACACAGAGCGTGTTTCCCACCACAATCTATAATAAGGTAAGCTTGATATAATGTGCCTACCTTGGAATCAAATTCATTGCTGTGCAACAGCCATTAATGGAAAATATATCACCTTTGAAAATTTGGATTTCTGGGGACACACAAAGTATGTGACCTCATGAAGTCACTGTCAGAAAATGTTACAGTCTGCAGTAGCTGCACAGGAATAGTAATTTTTTTTCCACAGCTGATTATTAGTCTAGAAAACACAGGAGACACCAGACAAACTGTTCGAGTAATCAGAACCAGGGATTTAGCACCATCAGAACAGAAGTGCTCTCTCTAGCATAAAAGACCCACCATCAGTCTTTTGTATCAGCTTCCAGGGACATTTCTGGAAAATGTAGCAAGCGGGCAAACAAAAAATCCCCCCAGGCCAAGCAGAGCTCAGATACCAAGTCACTGATGATGCCTATCCTAGAGGATAAGGCAGTTACTTATGCATCGTTTAAATACGTTGCTTTCTTAAAGCTCAGTGTCAGATGGCACTTTATTTCTTTAAGGAACATAAACTTACCCACTGCATGAGATGACCTGGGGTTGACTTATTGCTGATACTAGCTTTTTGTGAAGGAGATGAGGGGGATTGTAGGATATTAGTCCACATTTTCTTTTACACTCATTTCCTACATTGCCAATGCAAATACACTTTGGGAAGCAGGCAGAATGGAGAGACTGGGGATGAATAGGCTGCCTCAGCACTTGCGTTTCTCATCCTGCATGATGATAGATGTTCACCTCTTTTCTATGCCCACCTAATGCAGACCAGCTAATAAAGCATGCTTTCTTCTCTTCCCAAGCCACTAGCTCAAATTAACAATTTCAGCCACGCAAACAAGAAACAAGGGACCTTGCACGTCCTTACCCAGGGCTCCTACCCAGTTCAAACCACCCAAGAGTCTGAGCTCTTCATGGCAGTACCGTATACAAGCACAGGCCTGCCAAGTGACGTCGAACTGGTCCATGTCAGCTCATTGGCGCACTCACCTTCTCGTGGCACCAGGAACTGAGCCTCCAGGACATGGAACAGCACTGGATTACAGATCAGACCTGTGTGAAAGCGGACAGGACAAGAACAGATGAGGCAGGGGGGTAACCGTAGGGCTGCATACAGGTATAAGTTATCTTTTCTGAGTTGCTATTTCACAAATGCGGCCGTAATGAAGAAAGGGCCTGCCCAGTGCCATAAAAAAGAATGGAAGTGGCAAAACCTGAATGCAGGAATATCTTCACCTTCAGAGATCTCTTTTCTCCATGGGATCACCCTATTAAAATACTTCCCCCTCATTTGCAGTTTTGATAGCAACTCACCCTACTAGGCTTAAAATATTCCCCGGTCGCTCACATTCCCTCTTGGCTTGGGGTCAGTTTGCTTCATCTGGAGGTTCAAGCATCCACCCAGACCTGCTTCTAAACTGTTAGCCCACCCGCCTGTCCCGCATTGCACCTAAGCAGTCCCACGAGCTCTGACTGCTGTTCTGTGAGGAGCAGAATAAACACTTGTCCTTTCTCATCCCCCTCCCAAATAGGAAAGAACAAAGTTGTCACACCTGGGAATTAATTCACGGTCCCCAGTACAATTCAGACGTCGTTTTGCTTTTGCAGCATGGAGCTGAACTGTATTTGCTGTGCATTAATGTAATACTGACCATACTGGAAACTATCAGGGGTCTCAGTTGAAAGAGATGCTTAAAGAGGAACTATAAATCCTTTCATTTTCAGGAAAATACTCAAATATATACCTTGCAAGGAGACTACAGCCTTGCTAAAACTTTTGGAGTCAGCACCAGGGATAGGGTTGTTCAAGATTAAGACTGTACCAATGCTGGATGGACCGATTGCCCCATCAAGACTGGTTTCTGGAGGCGACCTACTCCAATCATCCCACCTCATCACAGCAAAGCTATCGCATGTCACACACAACAACATCTGCGCTAGGTCGCGCTGGCTGCATCTCGTCAATTAGTGATGAACTAGGATGAATAACTCAAGTGCAAATGGGCCAGATCTAGAAACTAGCTATGCCCAGCTGGTCCCACAGAAAAGCACAGGAGCAGAGAGAGGCTGAGCCCTTCGGTGGCTCTGTTTATACAGTTGCTTAATAGGAGCTGAGCTCCGTGGAAAATCTAATTCATGGTCTATGGTTTAATTTTGTCAATTTATTTCCTTTCAGTAAGTAATATCTCTTTTGTTATTCCAATTTAATCTTTGGGGTTTACTCTTTTACATTAATTTTAATATTCACTCCATAGAAACAAACTCATGTGTCAAGTGTTAAGCACACAGGGTTCCACTGGAGAGGTTTATAGTTGAGGTTTCTCCAAAACACTGAATCCTGAATAGAGGCACGGTAAAAGCCACACAGGTGAAAGCGAGAAAATGCAAGAGATGATGATAGCATGTCTTTGTGATAAGGCCAAACATTACTAACACAAAGAGCACTTGCAACTGCTGCAAAAAAGCAATTGTATTTGGCTTCTTTTTTTGTTTGGATTTTTTTCCCCCCTAATAGCAGCACATTTAAAGACCTACAAAATCATCATGGCTTCTTTTTAGCACCAATTCCTTTCCAGGACGGTGGTGCAGTGCAGAACACCGCCACGCTCCTCCAGCAGCCTAACTCTGAAATGGCAGTGTCCTTCCCAGCAACGTGGCTGGACAGTCTGGAATTATGGAGACTGACATCTATTAACCCATTTCTTAGCAAACCCTAAGACCACCACCAAGTAAAGTTGCCGAACAGGCTATTAGGAGCTCTTGCTTTCAGCAGCTTATAAATTTGTCAATGTTTTATCACTTGAACTGAATTACGTTACATCAGGTATTTTCCTCAAAACAATCACGACTAAAAAAGCCTGTAGGAGGAGAGCAAACCGTGTTATTTTGCCCACACTGAAACTTTAAGAAGGACACTCACTCTGATCTTGGTATGGGGTTTTGTCTCTTTTTTGGAACATCTGCTGTCTAATATATGCAAAAGCCTTCCTGAGATGGGGACTGTGCCTCCTTCCTGCGAGTTCTCTGGAGAGTGATAAGAGGCAGATTCATATAACAATCTTTGCTGTAGATAACCAGGCAAAGGAGAGAGATTTTTATTAATATTGCAGTAACTAAGTCTCTTCAAAACCTCTGTCCCCTATGTCAGCTCTGGGTGAAATTGGTCGATAGACTCAAAAGTTACTGAAGAATCGTTGGAGGTGGTATAAAAGGGACAGGTAGACAGTGATTTCAGTAGCTTTATGTTCTTAAGCAAAAAAAAAAAAAAAAACAGGCTTAGAAAGCCTCTGTTTTCTTTACTGAGTTGTAGCTCTTCATGTGGTGGAAACTGGGACTTTGCACTTCATATAAAAATGGTCTGGGTGCCAGACATGCGCTATGTGCCCAGTAGGAAAATCCACCAGAATTTCAGCAAGGTGCTAAGAGCCAATAGTTTAAATGAGGTGGCAGACTGTATGAAGAAAGCTAGGCAGAGGCTAAATAAGATGTTCTGACAAGACGGGAGAGCAGAGGGGGACCAGGCTGGCTGGGCAAAGGCCATTGGCATCTAGAAAAGAGGGCTCCAATATAAAGTCAAATCTTTGAGATGGGAAAGAACTATTTAAATGTCATGCCTGGTGTTGCAGCTCTTCATGCCAGCTAAGAACTTGTCCCATGGCTTTTGTTTAGGGCAGCACACATACAGTAGGAATGGTATAGCTTAGCTTTGTAAACCTGACGACTCTGTGGAGAACAAGATGGTACCAAAAGCTCTGTATGTGGAGCTTCATGAAAATCCAGTCACAGGGAAGAGTCCACTCCTTCAGGCCAATTCCCATATGCTACACCACAGCAGGTCCATTTTTTTAGTAGAGAATAAACCCCAGCTATTTCGCACTGAGATTTGTTGTGTCATATAGTAAAATTGCTAGCAGTGGAGAAAACATGACAGTAGATTGTATTTCAGACTGAAGTCTAAAGATATTTGTTTCAGAGCACAGTCTTCTCTTACAGTAATGGGTTACTTCTTGTTACAGTAGATTTGTTAGTGTGTCCCACTGCGTTCAGCACAATAAACAACATCTGTAGCTATTCACTTGGCAATCTGTAGAGACAAATGGTTTTGATAGTCAGGATTAAAAGTGGGCAATAATGGATTTTATGGTGAGCTGGTAATCAGAAAAAAAGCTTTGGGAACAACTTCTACTCAAATTTCAGCACAGTGGAGTATTTTACTCAGTCTTCTGAAAATAAAGCATTGGCTTTTGCTTGCCTGAACATTTAGGGACCACTAGAATATCCCCCCAAATAAGTTGGCCAAAGCTGAATTTATAGAGTGATCAGGACTTGCAAAAACCACATTCTCCGTCTAAAACCAGTTTGCATCAAATAAAGTTACCCAGCTCAGCCTGTGAAATGCGAGCAGCCCTGGCAGAGCCTCACCAGGCTGCTGCATCCCACACTAGCAGATCAGGGTGGTACCACACTGCTAGAGGCAGTTTGGCTGCTCTGGCAAGGCCAGATGTGCAGAGTACGACCCATTTCGGAATCACCAATACAAGCAACATCCAGGGAACACCACTGAAGTGTCTGGCTGGAAAACAGCTGCCCTGTCTCCCACCCCTGGTCACAAGCCCCATTCTCCTGCCTGTAGAATCACTCGGAACCATCTGCCGCCTTCTACCGCTTTTTTATCAGAAGAGTTGGAGAAGAAATCTCCAGGCGTGGAGACACTGCAGAAGGGATAGCCCAGGTGCCATCACTTCTTTCAGCACCACTTTTTTTTCTGTCCACTCACTCATCATGGGCCTAAGGGGGGAAATCTCCATAATCTACCTACTGCAGAATTTGGACATAAATGTTTACACTTTCTCAGGTGCATAAGACTTTCTTTGCTTCCCCTCTAGAAGGTGCAAGTGATGCTTACAGTTCTGCATCTTCCTAAAGAGTTGGTGCAAACCCTACTGCCAACATGAGAGAACTGCTTCAATCCCAAAGACAAAATGGCTGGCATCCCCACACAGCCCAAGAAGTCGTCCCTATGAACATTTTGCTCAGGTTTTTCATAGCCTCATTCATATTAGGAATGAACTGCAGGTCAAATAGCCTAGCATTTCACTTGCTAGCTTAGCAGCTTTGAGGCTCTGCTGCAGGGCCTTTCACACCAGCAGCTATTAACTACAAAGAAATGTCATTTGTGCTGGTCGTTATTGTTAATTATGGAATTCCTCTATTCACACATCTTCATACCCAAAGCTTTTCCTATCAGACTCCTTCCCCCACCACACAGGGCAGGTGTATTGTTACAATACACCTAGAAGCACAAGCAGTGCACAGTATGGTTTTACAAAGAGCCAGGCTGCTACACCTCATCCCCACTGGCTCCCGTAATTCAGAGCAGGCATCGGGCTAAAGCCCTGCTCATTGCTGTCTTACACACCCTGTATTTGCAGGATTACCTAAGGATTCAGGCTGCCCGCAACCTTGAGGCGTATGGAGTCAGAACTGTTCACCCATGCCCATCTGGGGCAGATGAGATCTTAGGATCTGGGTAAGAAGACACAGGTTGGATGGCATTTCTAGATTCAGGAAAGACTCCTCCTCAAAGGGCAAGGACAACTTCGAAAAGAAAGGAAAACTGATGGTAAAATCTGCAATGTTCAGCGCAAGCTACCTACATCTCACGAACAAAGGTCTTCTATTGCGTATGATCTGCAAGGTGCTCGGTGTGCCGTGCTGCCTTCCAGCACAAGCAGACAAGGCTGTAGCATAAAGGGGATGAAGAGCACTTTCCAGAAAAAGTAAACAACAGCTGGAAACAACCACAGTGTAACACAGAGCCTTGATGCATACAGCTACAACCACCACAGATAACACGATACGTGTTTATATTTTCCAAGTTTATATTAAACCAGTAAGGCCCAGGAGACCATCAACCGCCCTCACCTAAGGACAATTTTGATTCACGGCTTTCAGCTCACCCGGATAGAAAATCTTTAAGGCTCTTCTCACTCCCGTGCCATGTCTCCACAATACTCCTGCAGAAGAGGAACCAGTTAAGTGGCTGCTACTCAGTGGCATCTACCTTTATCATAAAGCAGACAATAATCCTTCCACTTCCAGCAGCAATTGCTGCAAGACACAACTATCCTTGCAGATAGTTAACCCTGATTGCCCCTGGAAAGTGCACTCTCTAACTTTTAGGTATCAGTCAGCAATTCAAATCTGGAGTCCTTATTTCACCAAAACTTGATTTGTCCTGCAAGCTGTAGTTTCTTTAGGAAGAAACATTCAGGAAACACCTCTCTCCATAAATCCAGTCTGAAAGGTCCCTGGGAGGTAATATGAATGCAAACTGTAGCAAATAATTTCTAATAATTTATGTCTAGTATGACATACGGTTATAACAGCCAAGGAGTTATCTTGAAAACTATCTGAAATGTGAGCTCAGTATGCCTTTCACTTCTTGAAAGTTTTATAGGCTGTATTACTGTGAGGTTGGACTCAACAGGCTACATAAAGCTTCCTCTTGCTCTTCCAAACTGAAACGTAAAATAACACAGGGGAAATAAGCATTTCTCTCCTACACAGCAGCACATACAAAGTCCTTTCATTGGAAAAAGAACTACAACAGTCGAACCTCTGGGTCATTCTTCTTTCTGTGAAAAGACTGCTTAAAAGTATATGTTAATGTTCCCTGCCAATTTTTCTTCCCTTAGCCTCTTCCTTCCAGGGCTCTCATTACATTCCCCCTCTATGTAGTTTTTAAAGCTTTCCTTGTTTGACAATTTTGCTGAAGGCAATTATGTTACTTGCCTTCTCCTGAGCTCAATATACAACAGCAGAAGTGGCACACTATACATATGGTTAGGATCTGTTTTAAAAACACTGGGAGACTGCTCTGAAATCTCACTGTGTGGCTTGCCGTTTGCATCTAGCAGAGTCTGTGAAGCTCTAAAACTCTGCTATAGGATAGTCCCTTATTTGAAAGTTTTTGTTGTCCAACAGAAGAGATTTTTCTGTATTAAACTGAAATAAGAAAGTCATAGTTAGAAACTAGCCAGGACGATAAGCATCTTGGGATGACAGCTCAGCTCCACGTGCTGTGTTCAGTGTTCAGGAGTTAAGCCTATTCACCCTTCTGATGAGAAAACAGTTCTTAGTTTTGGTTTGTAATGACACAAATGGCACGTTACTGGTCGTAACAGGCTTCATCTCCAGTGCACTCCCTCTGTGCGTAACAGAGCTTGACATTCACCTGCCATTACCAGTCAGATCACAATACAAGTCCTGCTGCAGAACTCAGCTACTTTGGCTAAATACAAACCACTTTACCTGCTTTGGAGTTATCAAAGCCAATGTACAAGTAATTACACAAGCAGAAGAGTTTTTAAAGTTTGGTTTCTGAGTACTTTCATTCAGCACTTCTCTCTCGCACATGGATTCCCCGGTGTGCAATTATAGAGTCAAGCTCAAATTTCAGTCTTTCCCCTTAGTGGGGCACTGATATGGGTTTGAGTCCTTTACTTGACTGCATATATTAAGAAAGACTCAAGACTCCTCCTCCCTAAAATTAGGTTGAAATCAGCTAATGAGTTAAAATATTACCAAGGTGGAAAACTGAAAGGCAAAAAAATCAAGCCAAAACGAAGGCCATGCAATGAGTGGGAAATCTGAGAATCCAATTAATATGCGAAAGTAAATAAAATGTACGAACACTTACACTGACCACAGGAAGGTCTCAATTCCGATGGGCAGCCAATGTGCTTTCCCTGCCCAAGCCCTGACACTGCCTCACTGCCTGAGCAATGTGTATGTTCAAATCTCGGTGCTCCTACTACGTGTCCCATAAGTGCTGCTCACGGTACTCCAGGTAGGATGAGAGTTACCATATGGGATAAATTCACAGGAAAGCAATGCTGTGGCTTCAAGACGAATCGCTCTCCCTTTGCTGCTGGAAGATCCTGTTACTATCCCAAATAGTTCAAGGAGGAATCCTCTTTCTCAGTCACCATCTCGAAATACCCATTTTGCTGTGCAAAACGCTCTGCACCTACAATACAAGCACACCTCCCTTGCACCCTTTGGGGAAAGCGTGGTGCAGCCAGGCCCTTGGCATCAGCCTGGTCCCCAACAACCCCACGGGTGGGAGTGCGGCACAGACACCCCCAGCCCGCTGGAGCCCGACAAACAACCTGGGTAAATTCAAGTGAATAAAAGGAAATTTAAGAACCTTTGGATTGCCTAAATTCTGAGCGTTTGAAATGATAACTTTAAGGTCACGTTAGCTTAGATTTTGTGTTAGTTTCTGGTTCTTTTAAACACTTCTTTTCTTTGCCAAGTAGACTTTCCACATCAAGGGAATTTAAATGATATGCGAGCCATTTAGGTACACAATATATATTGCCATAGCACAAAGGACATTTGGAAAGCTGAAATTGGATGAACTTTGCAAGAAAAAGCCAGCTTGGGGAAAGTTATTTCTAAGTATCACTGCCAAGTTTAAGTAATATAGTAATGATATGGGGCTGAACACATAAAACACCATCTGGGTAATTAAAATACACACAAAGGTGGTATGCAGACAAGCATCATCTGAATGCTAGCGAAGTAAAAATGGTAAAAGAAATTAACCCTTCATGGTCACATTCATGTCAGAGACAGGTGTAACGCAGGAGCAGAGAAGTCTGCTTCTCTAAGGCTCCAAGCACACATACCTCTCCTCTGGCCAAGCTCATCCTGCAGGTCATACCAACATTTTAGCCGCAATTCTGTGATACATTTAATACTTATGTAGCTTAAAACATAGGCTCTGTGTTTGTAAGTCCTTAAACTCAAATATAACACACCGAAGCGCCTTTCCTTACTTCAACAAGTTTGCTGCTGTCTCTCCCACCCCTTGTAAGATATCAAACTGCATTTTCTTCATCTCTTTATACTACTGTATACGTAGTCTCACATATAGTGAAAGCTGGCCTTGTGAAACAGATGGTGCAACGTGGCCCTAACGTTATAAAATCAGGAACTGAATTATTACTATTAATAAAAACTTTGACAAATTCCTTATGACTCAGTTCTCCATCACAAACTGATCAGAAGGTGGCAGTATTTCAAAACATTACTTTTTGGATTTACCAGAGGGGCATTTATTTGTTAATTGACTACTTGTTAATAATGTATTTTATTATTCCTAACATTTAAAGGTCAAGAGCTGTAACTCCTAGAGGCTGAGGTGCAGTGGAAGCAGTAACCTGCATTACACTGCAGTTTTGAAGAGAGTCTGGTGAATCCATTAGTATGGGGAGATACGGAGGGCTGCATTTGTTTTGTTACTGCTTTTATTTGCAGTGAAATATTTGTTAAGTTCTTTCATAGAAGCACCACTTCTATAAAATATAAGAATTTCCAAGGTGTCCAAACCTTGCTCTTGTGTCCCAAAGAAGTCCCTAAATTCAACAATGTTACCAGGAAATATTTTGCCTGGTTTGTACGCTGTGCCTTCTACAGATTTAGACCAACTACCCCCTTACACATTTCAAACTGCTGTCCTTTGTTTTAACAACAGTTACACACACTGTGAACTGCTCTCCCTGGAAGTAAAAAGAACATACTCTTGTGTTTGAGTTGCCACTGCTTTGCCTTCTACCCATGTACAACAGAAAGCATATTTTAACAGCCACAACCCTTTAGCACCTATCGCTTTACATACACAAGAACATTCACACTCTGCGGAAAGACATTCACTGAACGGTTTCATAGAAAATCTACCTGTGGCTTGAAGCTCCATATAATAGCTCTGGATCAGCTAGGAGCCAGTGTATTCAGGAAAACCCCTGCAACCAAAGTGTGAGTCTAGAGTCTAGCATTCCCATGCGCATGACCCCGCAGTGAAGATGTCTGATCGAATTAAAAAGACGATGAGAGAGAACTGAAAGTCTGCCTTCAACTGGCAAGTAAACCAGCAAAGGTTCCTATAAAAACAGAAAGGATGACAGAAGAACCTGTGCCTCCGAGATTATTCTTTTATTATCTACTTCTGTTCACTTTTAACATGATTTTCTCCAATAACTCTAAAAATACTGCTCCAGAGCACAAAGGAAAGAGGGTAGAAGCTATAGGCTAAAATACAGTTGCTTGGACTAACACACCTTCTTCCCTCCATTTCTTTCTGCATAGCTACAGGAATTATACAGAAAAGAGGATTTTTGTTGGTGATTTGTCGAGCCCACTCGCTGTGTCAAATCACCTGTGCCAACATATTTAAGGAAATTATTAAATATCATAAAAATCACTCACGCATGAGACCAAAACACAGTGAAAACATCTAAGCCAACGAGATACTTTAGCAAGCTGAAATAAGCACTTTGAATACTGAAGTATTCCTAAATCAGCCTTAGATTGCTGTAGGCTTGGACTAACATTCCCCAGTATTTATGGAGGAGTTTATTTCGATTTACAAAAACTATTTAAAATCATATATTCCTGTAAGTGTCTTTGCCATCATTCTAGAAAACACAGCAAGAAGCAAACACATGGTAAAGAACCTATGTGCACTTGTTAGGGAAGAAATGGGGTTTGGTGTTCAATTTCTGCAGAAAAGGGTGTCCAGGTGGCAAGCCTATGTTTACAAAAACCCAACTCTTTGGAGCCATTCAGCGTGACCTATAAAAAACTTGAATTTCACTAGCCCACCCCACTGTTTTTTCTCTCTTCCTTACCATTCCCCATTTTTCAGTTCCTTTAACGGGTCAAGAAACTCTACAATAAATCTTGTTTCTCAGTTTGAGGTTTTTATCACTTAATGGGAACAGAAAGCGAATTTCTAAGTATTACCAAGCACAATATATTCACTGACTGCAGGGTAACTTCACTTTTAAAGGAGAGTATTAACTAACACACAAAGCAAGCTTGTAGCGTGGACATGGAGCTGGCAAAATGTCATGTTAGGGAAGTCTGATTAAATCCTCTAGATTTAGGTTCACAAAACCAAAAGGCTTTTTGGTCTTTGATAAGAGATAACCAGTTTGGGCATTCAGTTTCCCAGAAAATGTTTTTAGATCTTCAAGCACCAAGATGAGAACAGTATCCCCGTGGTAATTGGTAGATATTGTGAATTTGCATCTTAGATCACTGAACAGCAACATCTGAGGTGAGGATTCATCCCAAGAAGTGCAGAACAGTTAAGTGGAACGGAGCCCACATTAGTTTCGCTGCAGGGCGCGCTCAGGGAAGGTGCTCAGCCACCTCCTCTTTAGGACCATCTATTCCTGCTCCCTCCAGCACGCTGACCTAAACCTAACGCATAAAAGGGAATGGAGACTATAAAAATGAAGAATTCAATTAGGAGGTTCTTTCCTGCTGCGGTCTGGGTTTAGGATAAGCATTTCTTATACAGTGACAACATTATAAACACATGTACATTTGCAGCATCACCAACCTGTGACACTTCTGTGCAGGGAATTGCAGCACTCTGGCAGGTGGCAAGCAGAGAGGAAGGAATGGCTTGGAATATTTTAATTCAGTTAAGTCGACACATTTAACCCCCCTGAGATTTTAAGTCCTGGAAGGTTTTATGACTTTTTATGCAATGCAATCCAATTCAACTTTAACTACTGCCCCTTTTCTGAGATCTCTTCCGATGGCAAAACAGCATTCAGTTCCACAGCCAAAAGAAAAAAACGACGAGTATACCAAGGCAAACAGCAGGTCGAATTGCTATGAATATGGATTCTCATCTTCCCTTGAAGAACACTGATCGAACTGACTATTCAATATTCTGTGCTTACCTGGAAAATTACTTCAGGTACTGAATGTTGAATGTAGGTTAAATTCTACTCACGTTAAATCAATGTAAAACAGAGATATTTAGTGGATCTACTTGATGTCTACAGCAGGGCAACTAAGAGGAAGTTTTATCCACCTTTACTTTAATGAGGGAAAATTAGGCAGGGAGGCATGGAGTTAAAACACTGAATGATATACATCCCCAAATACCAAGAGAAGAAAAGCAATTTCTGGTTTTTTTTTCTTCTGAGCAATTAAGACTGTCAGATGCCTGGGCAAAAAACCCAAGAAAACCCACCATCTCCTGCTTTCGTTTTGACACAGTCACTGCCTGACGATCATTTTTGTCAGAAAGCCACATTCTGTAAACACTTAACAGTGGTCTCCGCTGCCTTGTTGTGCTCCTGTGGTGAACCATGAAGTGAAAGAGCGATGCAGGAATATTACCACAGTCGCTCGTCCTCCTCTTACAATAGCCAGGCTTCTTTGGAAGGACCTCCATCTTGGCGTGCTGCTTTTCATTACAACAAGGCCGCCAATTTGGGGTATCACATGCAGCTGGAAAATTGCGAGTAAACTACCATTACTTGCAGCGGGAACTCAAAGGCTTTGACTTGCAGAAGGGAAGATCACAGGCCAACAAGAAATTCTTTTCTATTTAGGTGGACTGGAGAGAAAATGAGGGTTCACGCCCTCAAATTGTAGCAAACCTTTGTTCTTTTATCTCCCTATAAAATAGTGGGAGAGCCAAATACATTTCATTTGTACTCAGAGACGAGTTACCCCCGTGCTCAGTTATACTGGACAAAGCCCTATTGAATTGGCTGGGACAAAAGCATGCAGTTTGTGTTAAGCACAGATTCTTCTTACAGTGCCATCTGCTTTCTGAAGCACAAGTTTTACAAGTACTTAAGCATCACTTTGCTTAGTGCTGCAGTGTTTAACTGATGGAGGAGCTTGACTCTTACTTTTACAAGGAAGGTAAACACACAAAAGCCGAAGTCATATTTGTTTCTGCCATTGCTTAGAGGTTTTCTGCACGGCCAAGGGCAGACAGCGGGTGATCACCTCGCTCCATGTGCAAAAGTCAGCTGAGCCTGGACCAACGGGAATCTGCAAGGCTCTATAGATACATCTTTAGGAACCCAAATTCTTTAAAGCCTGGCTCTAAATGACTAAAGAAAACAAATCTCATTAGGGGTGATGTGACACTAAAAGCCAGTTGTGTGCTTCTGAAATTCCTACAGGCCTCATAGTTTCACAAGCAATCTCGTTCACGCCCAGGAAGGAGTTAAAGCCCTCTCTGTACAGTAATTAATGCTAGACTAAGTTTTCCTCGTATTGGGTTCCAATACACTTAGTTTCCAGAGAAGGATAGTTTTGCATTAGCATGAAGCAGATTGGAAGAAAACAGCTTTCCAAAGGCTTTGCCAGGCGAGGCGCTGCCGCACGCAGCTTGACTACACTGATACTAAATGCTTTGATTTTCCCCATAAATAGCAGTGCTTGAGAAAAGAGCAAGGAGGTTGGGAGCATGAGGCATCTTACCGGGTGGCTCTCCTTTTTGCCCCCCTTTCTGTTTTCCTGGATTTGAGTTTTAAAATGGGTTATATTTTGCCTGCAGCAATTTCTTTTAATAACTGCAATTATTCTCTCCCATTGTTCTGACTCTTACAAGCAAATTAGGGAAATCAAAGGCAATTTTCGTGATTGTTTGTTGTCAGGGGCTTATGAATGGCTGCTCTATTTTACTGGGACATTTCATTAAATAAATAACAAGTATGGCACAAGAGCCGTAAACAGTCAGATAAAGATAAGTTTATTTAGTGATAGATTCTGCTTGGTGCTTAGCTGGGCATGCAGGAGACCCAGCAGGACTCCCTTCAGCTAGCCACAATTACAGTGTCCATGTTTAAGAAAGGGCAATATTGCTCTCCCCACATGCGGATGTGCCTCTTTGAAGATCTCATTTAGCATGTTTTTCACACCCTATCCAGAAATTTGTGCAGAGGGGGTAGCGCTGGGAGGCTTTCACATCCCCCCCCAGTGCTTGCGTAACAGGCAGAGAGAAGCCGCAGGCCACAGCAAAGGGCATTCTGAATGAATAGCACCAGGGCCTCCTGACATACCATGTGGGAAATAATGTTCGTGATGTGAGCTAAGAACAACCGCAAGACAGCATTTCTGGGAAAAATCCAAAGTCAGAGCCTCTAAAAGGACTCAAGTATCCATTTATCCTGCTTAAAATATCACGCAAATGTGTCACTAAGTGGTTTCCATCAATGACAGAGGATCAGAAACACGTGCCAAGTCATTCCAGGTTCAATCTGGCTAGAGGAAAATGAATGCACAAGACAAACTTAAGCTAGTAACTTCCAAACGCTTCCGTATCTCTGAGGTTTGTAACGTATAATAGGACTGATTCCCTCATCCACCAGAACGCACATACTCCTCTGCTAGATCACTGTAAAGACAAGACAGGTATAAAAGATGACAAGCCTAGTGTTTTTAGCCTCTTTTAGCTTTTTAAACCTCTGATCAACTGCTATCAAATCCAGTGAAGTGGGAGCAGTCTCACTCTAAGTTACACAAAATTAAATTGGACTCAATACTGCCAGCGTTGTGTTGATATCCTAGTGGACTGTAGAGGCTCAACACCATCAGGTATCTTTATAAATGCTCCCAGTCGGCACTCGTAATTAGCCATGAGTCAGGCATTTGCATGATACTGAACTTCGATTCTAGTACTTGCTGAATTACTTTACTACATACTTTATTAGTGTTGATGAGGAAAGACAGAGAAATGAAAAGTTTCAGCAAAATACCTGTAACCTGATGAACGATTCACATGTGGAATCTTCCCTGCTTATTTAATATCATTTGTGCTTCACAGATTTTGTGCAATCCCACCTTTGCTACAGAAAGAAATCAAACCATTCTCCTGAATGACTCAGCAGGGAGAAAGGCAGAGACATTGCTAAAATATCTGTCAAACCCTGTGTTGATAAGGTGCTCTGTACAGGACCTGCTCCATAGACACAACTTAGCAACCCCTATAACCTAGAGCTTCTTCTCAGACATGTATGCTTAAGAGAATTTCTGAAAGCCCAGAGGCAAAAAACTAACTCTACAGGAGGGGATTAGCAAACCCTCCTCCACCTGCTTATCCCAAGGCAACTTGAGCGTGGTTCTGGGGACATTAATCTACTCTCGGCGCCAAAGACAATGGGAATGTGAATTGCAAAGTTCTTCTCACAGAAGGACCATGGACCCCAAGGTAAATAACCATTTTTTATAACTTTTACTCCAGTTTTCAGCATCCTCTTTATCGGGTGCCTTTGCAACATGCAGCCACGTACAGCTTGGTCACATGAACTTGCTTAGCCTCACATTCTCCTCAGCTCTCCAGGCCTAAGGACTGACATCTAAGAAGAATATGCTTTTCACTCTTGGGGAGTAAACGCAGTAGTTCTGTTCGGAAAATACCTATAAAGGTGCTCACTCAAAATAATATATAGGCTATTGATATCTCCTACAAAAACAAAGAACATTTGCACTAAAAGAAAAATTGAACATATCAATCTGAAAAACTGGTCTTGGGACTCGTGAATTTTAGCTGTGAGAGTCTGCGTTGCTCCAGAGCAGCAACTTTCAGCAGTATCTCATAATGGAAAACCACATCACAGGTCCCTTTTTCCTCATCCCCTCTGGGCTTGAGCGTGTGCTCCAGGCAGCGGGCATGCCCTGTGCTGCCTCGAGCTCTCCCGGCTTGCCGGCAGCCTCTCCCAGCCCACCATGCCCTGCCAAGGTCTGTCTCCTGATGGGCCAGACAGCAGCAGCCAGGACAAGGTAGACCAGTATGACTTTCTTGGCTGCAAAACCCATGTAAAGCAATACCAGGAATACAAATTTTGTTCAGTAACAGGGCTCTGCCAACCAGTCTAAGCACCGAGCCACGGGCTGCGCCGTCTCATGTCTATGTCCCTAGTGAGGGCAGGAGTTATGCCAGATTGCAAGACACAATAGGATACAGGCAGTCTTGGCACAGCCTTCCCCAACGCTTTCTGCATTTGCCTCGGACATCGATACAGGTCAGGCCATAACTACTGCAGAACCTCTTTGCGCCAACCCAGTCCTCTTTAAACAGCCAGCTCCCATTTTCTGCCTTTAAGCTCAAGGCATTCCCATCTGAGGCTACTCCCATGTCTTCTGGTACTCCAGAGATCACAAAGTCCCTACTGCCCAGCAAGCTACGTGGGTGAAAGAGCCCTCTGCATCCTCTCCCTTCTACACAGCGATGCCCAGAGAAAGGTGACTGGTCATGAGCCACAGGGATCCTTAAACTATTTTGCGACAGGATATCTAGCCCAGTCCTTTCCTCTGCTAACATTTACACAACTGTGATTTTGTTCTTTTTATTCTGTGTTACGAAGAAATTAGCAAAATAAATGAAGAAACTGGAGTGGTTGTGCATTTATTCAGATTCTCCACCCCACCCCACCCCAATCTAAGCCTACGTGAAGCAGGAGAGAGAACGCTAGGCAAAACAAATCAGTAAAGCTACCCAGGGTCATTTAGACAATCCCATGCTTTTGCTTTGTTCTTTATCACTCTCTGGTAAACTAAATTTATAAATTGAAGTGAAGGCAGAAAAATAATCAATGCTCTCTAGAGCTATTATTGGAAACATCTGATGATAAACAACTCTGTTAGCAAAAAACAACAAGTCTTAACACTGTAGCCTTCTGCATTGGCAGCCTTATGCTGGCTTTGTTGTCCCTGGTCAATAGAAGGTTAGTTTATGATAATTTAAGAAAGGTTACAGTGTTGGTTGCTGAAGAACCATAAATAGTGGTACACTGGTAGAAAAATTAGGGCTGGGGAACTATAATAATGATTCTAAGCAGCCTGTGCATAACCTTCTTTATTCCAAATGATACTTTTGCCCCTTGAGCACAATTTTAAATAACATATGCTTGCCATCCCAATATACAACATCTGAACCACTAAAACAATGGTTTCAATACAGAGCTTTATTTAGCAAGGGGTCTGATCCAAAGCCACTTTATGTAAGGGAATTTTCCTGCTGATTGGAAAAAAATGTAGCCATGAAACAAGGACAACTACTAAAAGCAGACAGAAGACTAAGGGGAGATATAACAGCAGTAATCAAGTACATAAAAGGTTGCAGAAAGAAGGAAGGGAGCCATCTATTCTCCACTTCCAGGTTGGGTAGGATAAAATAACAGGCTTAAGTCACAACAAGAAACACTCGCCTTTCACGGGAAAAAAAAAAGACTTAGCAGTAAAGCACTGGACTATGCTACAAAAGGAAGCAGCAGTCTTTTTCCCCACCCTCAGAAGACCTACCCAGACAATGCTGAGGAGCGGCTGAGGTACTTCTGGCTCCGCTTGGGCACTGGAAGCCCCTTCTGTGCCTCACTTCTGGCAATTCTTTCATGCCCGCTTTTCCAAATTGCAGCAGCTGGCTTCAGGATGAGAAACCACAAATTCTCCCATGGTCACCAGCACCTAAGCCTCCTCTGTTTCCTAAGGAAAGTTATGGGTGATAATAAGGCAGTTATTAGCATTACCTTTATGCCAGAGTGTAGGAAAAGGATGACCATCTATGGAAAGAAGGAGCCACTGGAATCTACAGCTACTGGGAACAAGTGGTAAAATCTCTGCAGACCTGCTGTTTTCGACCAGAGAAGCACCCATCTCGGGTTAGAATACATGTATCCAGTCCAAGGTCTTCAACAGGCCAGTAGCCAAACACTTGAGATAAGGTGGAAGAATGGGGTATATGCATAGCAAAACTCCTCTCTCCCACCAAACTCTGCTAGCCCTCTGCAGAGCTTTCAGAGACTACAGCCACACCGCTGCATTTGTGAGAGGGTTATAAGCTGGGCAGAGATCAGAGATGGAGCTGCCCCATCTTTTCTCAGAAGCACATGCACCAGAAGACCTGAAGGGACGTCTAGTCTTTTGAGTCTTTTTGATATTGCACCAGGCTGGAGAAAGGTACCTCTGCAGAGGAACAGTGAAAATCTGCCAGGTGAGGCAGATCAGAAGATGTGAGAATAAACTTCCCCTTCCTAAAACCCACGTGCTTTTGTCCCAGCCAATTCAACAGAGCTTTCTTTGGTATAACTGAGCATGGAAGTAACTTGCCTCTGAGTAAGATCGAAATATGGTTACAAAAACACAGCCTTAACTCCAAGCCTCCTTCCAGTGGGAGCTCAGACTTTGAACAGCATGCTCCATGCCCTCTCTGGGGCTTCAGGGAATTCCCCTCCACTCTTGCCTATGCCTCCATGGCCTGGTCATGCTCTCTTCCCGGATAAAAGCAGGGTCCTTGCTCGCCCTCCAGAGCTCTCCCACTACACCCCTCGCTGCTTCCCAGCAACCCCCTGTGGCTCAGCCCCTTTGCTGGTAGATCAGACTGTGCACATCCTAGGAAAAGCTGTGGGCTGAAAATCGACACTCTGCCCAATGGTCAATTAAGAAGCACAGCAACGTATTCAAGTCTGCCCCAAGAGATTTAGAGGCTTAATGCTGACTGGAAATGAGACAAGCACTGCACAGTGCCACTTCTGAAAACAGGATTTAAATCTCAGGTGGCATAGGCAGCCTTGCAAATAATATTCCACATTTAAACAAAAATAAGAGCCGATATACTGCCATTCATAAGGAAATTTTATTCCTCCTTTTACAGCCATGCTTGCTATTTGGGTGCCAAACACACATATTTCATAAAGAGTTGATAAAGAGTTAATCTGCATGTTAATACATAGTTAAGCAGTTGTTATAGAGTCCAGCCATTGTAAGTTTGGCTTGCAGCCGCCTACAACACCTTCAAGTGATGAGCTAATAACCTCTGTAATACACACCATCCACTACTGGAGCCACCTATGCTTTCAATCTATCATTTATTACCTTTTCTAAACTATAGATAGACCCTTAATATAACGAATGACCATTTTATGTTTGCTTGCCTGAATATATATGAGCACTCAGCCACATCATTAAAATAATTTCACTGCTAAGGCATACCTAATATTCCAAACAGATAGAGCAGAATTTAAATTAGGGAAAAAGAAATGGTGATTCCTTACAAAAAGGTCTTGAGATGTGACAGGAAAGAAGAAAATGGATTTGTACAAAATAACAAGCCCATAAAAACGTGAACTTTACTGAAAAGTTTTCTGAGCTTTGATAAAATTTCAGTTCACTTCTAGTGTTAATTATGAGTATGCATTATCCTTGCAATTCTTGTGTTCTGCTGGCCACAGGAGCAAAAATATTGAAATACCACCACTGACACACTGGGCATTTTAAAGTCAACGCCAAAGCTTAAACAAGGTCAGGTTTCTACTCTACAAGAAAGGGCATGCTTGCTACAATCCTATACTGCCTCAGATCGAGGAGAACAGGAAATTAAGGCAACTGAGAGCAAAAGGTGAAGAAGGTTATGTTAGAAATTGTGACCAAATATATGCAAGTACCTTTTACTTTTGTAAAGACTCAGGTCCTGGAGTCATGGGATGGGAGAGGGAAAAGCCCCTTTGTTTCCTAGAAATATATTTCTCATTGTGATTATAAAGAGAATCCCAAATCCATGACTTAAAGGGAAATAAAAAGAATATTAAAAGTCCTCAATGCTTTAAAAGTTATGGCTTTCTACAAAGGTGTTGCGTAAATGTTTGGGTGGGAAAGCTTTGCAAAAAGTGACGGAGACATGAGAACAAGGGAGGGTACTACTCCTTAGAGAAGCAAATGACCCTTTTCCCGGTCTCCCTTCACCTACCTCAACATAAACAGTCCTTCATTGCCGCTAGAATGCTGCTCCTTGTTCATGGCACCCTGACACTACCACGTTTTTCACTCACAAATTCAGCTTTATGCTAAATGAATACCACATTTGGCCCTGGCATCTACAGACAGATTTCCAGCTTACCTGAATGCTGGCCCATGAAATTCCTTGCGTTGGGTGGCATAGCTGTGGTGGCCATCCCACTACCCTCTGGTGGGGAAAGCGAATCTGTTTTCTTTTGCCTGTAACAGTCTTGGTGGGAAACTCAGTTCTGGCTATCTAGCCTGTCCTCTTCTGTGACCCTCACTTGCAGCTGGAGAAGTTCTGAGCCTCAAAAAAAAAAAGAAAAAAAAAAGATAAAAGATACTATTCTGAGAAGGTGAGAGACACGGGAGCTCTGGCTGCGGAGCCCTTGGTAGGGTCTTGCACGCCAAGCATGAGATTTGACAAGCCTTTATATAGTATCTTCACTTTGCCCTTCAGTTTACCACCTGCTGTGCTCCGATGGCAGGATTTGACTCTCGTGCAAAACATAAGGCTGTAAAACTGCAGAAATTAAATCCATGCAAAGCAATCCTCCTGCCTCCTTTTTCACAAAGCTGTCAAAATAGTGATGTATTCATGGTATTTTACTTGATGTGTGAAATTTCCAGCACACAGATATGAATCAAAGCATTCTGTGCTGTTTATCCTCTCAAAAGGATTTTGAGCGTCTTTCTTTTAATAAATGGAAACTATAATTTTAGAAGGTGGGTAGTGAAACTTCTCTTTATACTTGAGTGGACAGCTCAAGGTGACGAGGGAAGTGCTTGGGAAGCTCAGCAAGGCAAAAATGTTTTATGCCCAGGTAGAGGGCAGCCATTCCATGCCTTGGCTGATTTAAGGGAGGAAAATCTGAAGTGGAAGAACGCATGAGGATACATGCCGACAACCGTGTACATCCAGCAACATTCTCCTCTGGGACATGCACACCCAATTGCAATTTCACATTTCGGAGGCAGGGAAGTGGCACATCTGTGCCATTCTTATATGGGTAGGTCTTAGCCGGAGGTGGTGCCACACGCTGAGCCGTGCTGCCCAGCTTTACTGCAGTGAAGCAGCTACCTTGTTCCAGGAGGTGGCTTTGGGCGACCTTCAACTCACAGGCAGGTATCAAGCAGGAAATACTTCAGCAGAATTGGTTCAGATTGACATGTTTAGGAAAGAGATAGTCCCATTTCTGTTCTTCATACACCTTTAAAGCCCCGCTAAAAACAGTTAAGAGCCACACTGGCTTTGTATGGGAATTTATTGACTATTTCTTAATTTATTTATCTATTGAGTACAGTAAGGTTAGAGTAGGAAAACATGAGGGCACGCATTCAAAATGGATGATGAATTATGAAGTTGGGTCAAAGTTCCCAGCTGGGTAAACCAGCACGGACACTTTTATTTCCAGGACTTTAATGAATTTATAGCCAGTTCAAGACCAGAGCGTATCACCACAGAGATTACACTCTGTGGCACAGAATAGCTTTTCCATTTGCATTTGCTCTGCTTCCAGCTCATCACCATTCTCAGCCATGTGTGGGACTGCATAATGGTGGTGTAATGTAAGCAGCATGTCCCAACATTGAGAGGAAGGTGGGGTGAAACAGGTTCTAGGTACCACTCTGCTGTGGATTTGTGCTACAGAACTGAATCCCCATTAAACGAATAAAAAATGTACTCAAAACCTGTGGAAATAGGAACTTATTTGTTGGGGGGGGGGGGTTGAATTTGCTGGAATTTTT
>JANZLQ010000007.1:28268530-28348437 GCA_026212715.1 Elanus axillaris | reverse complement strand
GGGCACAAGGAGTTGGGAGGGGACACAGCCAGGGCAGTGACCCAAACTGGCCAAAGGGCTATTCCAGACCGTGGGACATCATGGCCAGTATGGAAACTGGGGGGAGTGGGGGCAGGGGATCGCCGCTCGGGGACTCACAGGGCGTCGATCGGCGGGTGGTGAGCAATTGCACTGGGAATCATTTGTACATTCCAATCCTATTATTATTAGTGTTGTCATTTTATCAGTATTATTATTATCATCATCATTAGCTTCTTCTTTTCTGTTCTATTAAACTGTTCTTATCTCAACCCACGAGTTTTACTTCATTTTCCTGATTTTCTCCCCCATCCCACTGCGGGGGGGAGGGGTGAGTGAGCAGCTGCATGGTGCTTAGTTGCTGCCTGGGGTTAAACCGTGACATTTACCAAAAGCATCAGCCAACTGAGGAATACTTTATGCTTATATTAAACCACCATTTTCCAAATAGTTTCCCATGTGAATACGAGCATACTAGGTGAGCCGAAGGAAGCACTGGCAAAGGAATTCCCTTAAAGAGGATACCAAAACAGAGCCTGTGCAGTTACCTTTTAATAAATATCCTGCCTAAAATACCAAATACAACAAGTGGCTGTAGAAACAGAATCTATGCTGATAAGAGATGTTTCGTCTTGAACTAACCGCACAGAAAGCACTGTCACCCCCATACATCAAGGGGAGCCAGTCAGAGGCCAATACTGCGGGGTACCACTTCTTTAAGGTTGCAAAGCTTGAGGATTCCTAGCCCTATGTGTTGAAAACATAACTCCTACAAGTTTCTGTAATGCTATGGCATTAACAACAAAGTGATGCTCAGCTACTGCCACCAAGTTTTGCCTCGGTTTGAGTAGGTACCACAAAGGAACACGTTCTCCAGGCTCTTATTTGATAACATACATTAATAGAGAATCAGAGCTACGGAGAAAATTACTGAAACAAAAGTCAAGGAAGGTCTCAGTGATTTCGCCTCGCCATAGGACTCTGCACACCACAGCTGGGGAACAACTCCTGCCTTATGACAGCCACTATGGTAGAAGTTTCCACTAACATAAAACCATGTAGTAAGAAGATTAGGGAAGAGACTTACCACTTTACTCCAGCAAGGCAATGAAGTCCTATGAACTTTTCAACACTGACGCTGCCTATAGCCTGAATCCAAGACACTATTTCTCTAAAGGTGCCTTGGACTTCTTACAAAGTCAAAGAAACTTGGCCCAAGAGCTACTGCTGTTGCTTTGCCAACAACAATAACCATTTTCTAGCATGAGTGCAGCCCTGCAATTCAGGTTTCCAAATCCCCCAATCAGGGAGTTGCTAAACAATACTCTAATCCCCAGAGGGTGCCTGCAGGAACTGATATTTGAAGACTTTGAAGCAGAACATTTCTCTTTATCCACTTTCTAAAGCTTTCAGAATATAAAAAAAAAAAAAAAAAAAAAACAACCCAAAGGTCTGGCAATCAGAGACTGATGAAAGCATTTTGCTACCGGCTAATCCAGTTTATAGAAAAGATGGCTGCATTGTGATCCCAACTACTTCCATGGATTGTTATACTAGTGTTTTATTTTCTTCTACTCTGGCAGAGTGCAACTCTAGAATTATACTTCAGGCTACTGATAAAGTTAGCTTCTCCCTCTTCTTATTAACTGATCACTGTAGCAAATGGCTCTATAATAATTTTAAAGACTCCTCCTGTCATGGCAAATTGTGTCATAAAGAATTGTCCCAGGATTTTGTTCTACCGGGACATGAAAATATAAGCTAGATGGATGATTAAATCTTCTCTCTTCCTGGATAGCTTAGGGAACCACTTTAAAGATGGGTATCTCTTCAACCTTGTAGAGTAACCAAAGCAGCACTATTTTACATAAGAGTTCCAGAAAAATAGCATATTTCTCCTATAATGTCTGTTGCTTTCCTTGTTTTCATCATGATATTTATCTGAAATCATTCCAGAGTGCCACAAGCACAGGACTCAACAGAAGGAATTCCTGGGGATGAATTCAGAAGCTGTAACACAGGACAAAATGACTGAGGTAGGTTTAGCTCTAGTATAAATTAGTTGTCCTAGGCTCCTTCAATAGAGAGTAGAGACACAGGCATCTCATCCCGTCCTAGCTTGTGACGAACTGCCTTCTGGAAGAGCCTCTTTTTCTCTCTTTTTTTTTTTTCTTCTTTTTTTTCTTTTTTGGACCACAGAGGACACACAGGGTTAGACAAAACACACACCTCAGAGAGGTAATCTTAAATTACGTGGATCCTCATCTTACAATTTAGCTAGCTTTTAGAGCCAGCGCTTGGGTTTGGCCAAGTAACAGCATTCCTGGGAAGACGGAAGCAAAGGCGAGCAGCGTGAACCAGAGTAGCAAAGGTCCTTTATATGCATGAAGAGGCCGTGGGTGTTTCCAAAAGCATAAGCACATGAAGCCTATTAAAAATTAAGATTATTAATACATCCAACTTGCAGGAGATGCACTTCTTAATCCCTGGTAAAGCCAGTCTGCTTTTGAAATACTAAATACCTTTGTAGATCTGGTCCAACATCTTGGAGGTTGAGAAACACACCCCTCTGACAGACTACATGCTAACAAGTCATCTGCTGAGCTGCCAAACCCTGAGCTCTCTGTGGCACCCTCTGAAGCACTGGGAGATGCTAGTAGTGTTGCTGGTGTGCTGTTATGGCAATGGAGCTTCAAAAAGCTCTTCTTTCGGTAGGCTTCTTTCTGCAGGGATCTATTAACAGTGTGTTAGCTGTAACTGGCCTTCAGTCCTTTAGCTTCATCTGTAAAATAAGGATAAAATTTCTACCCTCTGCTGGTTTAGTCTTCAGTTTATAAGAAGCTTGCTTTTAAGGAGCAAAATTACAAATGTTCCTATTCATACATTTGGAGCAACTTTAAAGTAGAATAAGCATCTTGCTAATAACATTTTACAGACAGCATTCAATGTGAATGTCAGGGACACTGAATGTCAGGGAGCAAAAATATAATAGACTCATCTTTACGGAGAAGGGAGTGGAGAGATACGAGATCAAAATCTAAGTCAGTTGGAATGATGCAGAAATTGTTCAGAAAATGTCAACTATTTTTCTTGGGATATATTAAACATGTAGACTTTTCTACTCATGGGGGGCATTGTGGCTTTAGGGAGAGGGGTTGGTTTTGCTTTCCTCAAATTAAGAGTTTTTTAATTTCTGGATTACATAAAAACTGAAAGAGTTTGCAGTTTTTGAAAGGTGGAAACCTAAAAGACTTGTGAGAGAGACACTGCCATAGTTTGATAGCCTTTCATTAAAATTTTTAGTTGGGGGTGGGGAATCCGCTAAAACACCATTGTCAGAAATACATTGAGCAACTTCATGAGGTGAGTGCTTGGGGAAAGTTATCAAACACTTCTACCCTTAGTGAAAATAAAAACTTGAAAGAAACAATAGTGGATAGAGAGATAACAGTGGGTTTGCAGGACAAAGTATTGGCCAGAATTTCTTAGGTGCTTCTCACAGTGACACATCTAGGAGGAGACAGAGTTAGGATGTGTTAATAAAGGTTTATGTCTAACCTGCTGACACGTGGGAGAAGTCATTCAACTGCCCACAAATCTGTGCAAGCTATTAGCTACAGACAGGGAGGAAAGTCTTCCTATCTATAAAAAGACCTTTGGTCTTTTATCCAGGAAACAATGAAACTACCAAATACTACCCATAAAACCCCGCAAGTCTAAATAAGAGAAAAAGGTTTCAGTTTGGGGATGGGAATAGGGGTGGAATTAAAGTTTGGTTTTGGTTTCTGTTGTGTGATTTTTTTAAAGACTTCCAAAACTTCCTGCAATGGGCTTTCTCAAAACACAGTATATTAACAGGAAATTTCCTACCAGCTGAAGCATGATCAAAGAGAAGTACCATTTTACAGATAAAGTCCACGCTAACAAAACAGAAAGGAAAGACTAAGAAACCAGAGGTTATGAATATGAGTGATGGGGGAAACTATTATTGAATTCTCAGAAGGAAATAATGAGGACAAGCTTTCCAATGAAACTGAGAAAAGCAAGGTGAAAACTAACTACCAGGAAAAATATCTCGATAGTGAGATAAGGCATCTGCCCATCTTTTTATCCAGCTTTAACAGCCCCGGATGAGCACATGCCAAGAAAAAGCAATTTCCCAAAGTCCACCGTGAGAACATGATCTGCTGGCAGCCAATACTGTTTTAAAACTAGTGGGCTCTACCACACCCTTGAACCCATTAAGAACTGCTGTAAGACCCCCAATAAAGCAGTGGATGATCCATCACATGGCGCATGTAACACTGCCCAGCAAAAGACTTAAGAAGCAGTCTGGAGAGAACAAGCCTGCGCTGGAGGGGAGATGAACGGGGCGGTCTATAAATCCTTTTCCTCTGTAACTTCTGTAATTAAGCAGAACACATTGCTCATTCTTATGATTCAAACATAATCCTGCTGTTGTCTTGACTGTACAGGATTTGCAGACTCTAACTGTTTTAATGACAATGCACCAAAGAAAGCTTTTTCTTTGCTTTCACAGACAAATCCAGAGTCCGCATCAGGAGGGAAAGAATCCAGTGGTATGTGAGAGATTTTGGCCTTATAATTACCTCTTCAATTCTAGCATATTCCTTTATTTGAATTTTACTTAAACAGCTTTAAAGCTGGAGCTAAGGCGGGGTGGGAGGGTGGAATGGAGAAAAAAAGGAAAAAAACCACACCACTTTTTCAGTTGCAAAGAGATGCAGAAACCCTTATAATACAACGCAGCTTCACTAACTCCAACATATACTTGCAGACATGCATGCATGTATTAGTAAGCAGGTACAAAAAAAGAGAATGACACCACTCTGACTTCTGCTAATGAGTATTTGCTAGTGCTAGCCTTTGCTAACAGATGTTCATGGTATCAAATGAAAGTAAAGCCCTGGACTGATAATAAACATCACATTAATGTTTCTCCTGAACTCATTTTATCTACCTTTTCCAGACCAGAATGAGTTCTGCCTTTTCCCCTTCTCCCTAACTTTCAAATGAGCCAAGTAAACCTGGGTGTTTGTTGGTTGGGGATTTTGCTGGTTTTTTTGTTTTGTTTTGTTTTGGTCAGGCTCCCTACGTCCCATAGCTCTGGGATTCCCACAGCAGCGGCTTCCACAGAAGTCTGCCCAGCTCCATGACCTCTTGCCTCCTCTAAATGATTGCATTATCAATGACTGGGGCAGGGGGAGAGGGAAGGTCTGTCTTAGTTGTGCTGAACCACGAGAAACACCAGAAACAGCGTATGTGTCATTGAAAGCATTAATATGCTTTGAGACCTTCTGTTTATTCCTGCAGATCTTCCCTCTCTCACTACACAGACATAAATCCTAAGATCTGTTTACTGGTAATTCCACCTATAGGATAGCCTATCCTTAATAGCAGCCATAATCCGTGGTCAGAAGAGCAACTTCTCTTCATGCTTTTCTGTGGTCTAATGAAGTAGCAAAAGAAGGATTTTCCCCAGTGTAGAAAACTGAATTATTACAGGCCACGCAAAATTGGATTGCAGGCCATGCCTGGGCCAGGGACCATGAATTCTCCATCCTTGCTGGCTTGTAAGGCAGATGAGGACTTGCTTTAATGGAAAACACTGGTTTGCTTCTAAAAAGCGTCAACAGAAAGTGAAAGATCTGGCACCTTTGAGAACAGAGCACTCTCCATCTGCCACTGCCAAGACATTTGCTCACTGTGGTGTTGTTGTTTAGCAGCTGCACAAATATCGTAAGTAAAATGTATGGCATTATCTTCTCCTTTGAAAGTCAGCTCATTCTGATCAATAAGCTATCACAGTTATGATGCACAGAAAAATTTTCTCCTGAGGCAGTATCACAGAGTGATAGGCTCTTTTAAGATCTCACCCCAGATACTCCATGACTCCACATGAATGCAGGCTGAAGGTAAATACTGATACCGCTAGAAATTCTTTAGACAGCTAGTGATCCTTCCACTTGAAAGGCAAATGCAAACAATTCCTGCTCAGAGAGTCCTAAGGTGCTTAAGTGTTATTAGGGAGCCTCCAGCCTTAGTTAACTCGGCTTGAGAAAGCCGTAAGTGATTTTTGGATGCGCTGAGGAGGTGGCAAACTGGGAGATGCGCTCCTGTTGTGATGGTTCTGCAGCCAGCAGCCTGCGAGGCCGAAGTTCTTGCTACAACCACAAGGGTTTCCCTTGGGAGGGTCAGTGCCCTCCTGCTTGAGAGGGGCAGGGCTTTTGCCCCACTTCACTGCAAGCCAGTACACAGCAGGACTTGTACTGCCTGCAAAGACTGCTGACTTTAAAAGAAGGGTTCCTACTGCATTTGGGAGGCTTTGGAAAAAAACAAAGTTGAGGAAACACCTGTCTCTTGGGCCTAGATAGTGCTAAATGCAAAAGGCACCTCATACTTTTTCTTCCAATGGATACACAAAAAGACTCAGAGTCCGTTGCTGTGAACCTCATTTGTTTGCTCCTCAGTGAAGTACAAATCACATACACCCCATGCAAGGCCACTACATTAACTCGTGCGTCATCTTCTCTTGCTCTCCAGAAGACATCAAGGCAATTTATGTGCCGAGCCCCAAACTGCAGGCTAACCTTGATTTACCTTCTCTTGGGCCAGCTGCTGATTCAGGGTCTCTGCAGCCACACAAGGTACTGTCTCGCCTGAAGCTTTTCCTATGGGAACGTCTCAGCCAGCCATGAACACTGAGGGCTACCCCAAGTACCCCCACCCATTTTAGGAAAACTGCTTCTTTCTGTGCCCCATTTTCCTCCCTCTCAACTCAAGAAATCTCATCTGAAGACAAGAGATTATACACTCTTCATACCTGTAATACCCTTTTTGCGTACTGGTACGGCACCTAAGACATGGGATCTCAACTGGTATTTTTTTCATTACAACTAGTACTCAAAGTTTGGCTGATTGACTGCAGAAAACCACAAGCTACTTCCACTTCACCTGAAGATATCCTAAATCCCATGCAAATGAGGGACAGATATATTTGTTTATCTACACAAGCAAGGACTTAAATTCAAAGGAAGTGACAGTAATTCAGATAACACACAACCACTGTGCAAAATTATGTGCTGAGTTGCTGCCATTACTCTTTCACTAATCTGCAATATGCAGAAACTGTGAGTTTAATGAGCTCCATAATTATTTTGTTCTCAAAATTCCTTACTTTTTGGTAATGACATTATTTCAAATGATAATTTTTACACCATGTCCCTAGTCAATCATGTCAATTCTCCGAAAGATATACCCAAAGTAAAATAGTAAAATCAAGAGAAAGAAGAAAAGGTTGATTTATCTCAAGGACTTTGCACCTTAAATAGTCAGTAAAATATTAAACTTCCCTATCAATAACAGGTGGACCATATTATAAGTTTCCTCATAACTGGAGTTCTTAGGAACAAAATGATATCTTCCTGAAAAGGTGTCAAGAATTTCATTTAGTCCTTTTTATAGTGAGGCCCATCAATCTATCTTAACATTTATTGAAGAAAAAATAATTGTCTTTTCTTTTTGGCTATGGTATTTCATTATATGCAGTAGGATAAATAACTACAGTTCAAAGCAAAATAAGATTAAAATGTCCCTGTATTTTTTCCTGGGGTTTCTTTTCTTCTTCTTGTTTAATTTCATGATGAAAAAAGTTTTATAATTAAATTAAGTTTGATTCTGATTTAAATGCGCATCTTAAAGTGAAAGCAGAGAAATTATTTTCGTTTTCAAAGTTGTTATATCCCAATTGATCTTCCACACATTGGCATTATTATCTGATTGTGAAGATATATGCATTTATCAAAAGCTAGGGCCATCTGTCTCAATTCTATGTAATTTCATTACATATTCATCATTTATCTAGTCTGAGTATGTGACATGGGACCCTACTGACTAGCAGTTCTATACTTATTATCATTTCACACTGTGTTTGGATGGACATGAGGCTGTCGACTTCCATTAATCTACTTTTGATGTAAAAATCATCATCTTGGGATAAGCCTCAGAGCTCCTGAATAATCAGGCCACATTGCTACGTAAATATAGAGGCACCAGCGTTGTTATAAAAAAGCCTGAAGCATTTATTCCTGCTTGTCTTTCACCATCAGTAGGCAGATGTCACCCTGCAGATGCATCTGGGGAATGGAAGTATAAATCTCAGCAGACTGGCACACCTGCGTATGCAGGTACACACTGTCCGAAGGTTACTGTTACACTGCCAAGAGTGACTCTCCTGAATGTGGAGATGGGCAGGAGTTAATGGATGCAAGAAGAAGTTTTTTAACCCAGGAAACCAGTCACGGTTGCTGGAAGGTCTAGCATAATTAGAGAGTAGAGGCTGCATTAACCCATTGCAAGTCTATTTAGCTTCAATCTGTCAGAGTAACTTGAAACTGCCGGTTCATTTCAGAATGGACTTTGGAGAAGACGTTGCCTATACAACAATATTTTGAATGCTTGACAGCATAGCCAGCTACCTTCTTGACCTCTCTAGTTGCATAATGCAGCCACTCCTTTTGCTCCATCTGCGCTCCAAAGGGGAGACAGGCTCTGAGCCACATTCTCCCTGGGCACAAACAGCTGGCACCAGCCGACAGCCCGGACTCCACGAGCTTCCCGTGTTCGTGAATTATCGACTGCATTGAAACAAAGATGATGGAGATAATAAAAGATGGTTCATGAACTCTGAATGAGAACATGAGGTAAAGTGATGGTGACTGCCACACAGACAATTATTTGTCTACTTCACGTGAATTTACTTCGACTGTATCCAATTCCAGGTTGCAAACTCTTTTGGGGAATGTTGTAGTGAGCAAGCTACCAGGCAAGCGTTCTTAAACCTACAGCTACTACAGAATACTTATTTAAGTGGAATTTGGTTTTGTGAACATGAATATTCACACTGGAAATCACATTTTAAGAATCAGGCTCATCCTATCTTGAAACACAAAGATAGGCTATGATTTGTCTGTCAAAAGGATATATATCAAAACATGTCTCAAACTGCACATTATGCACACTTGAAATTTATGAAGCATCCGTAGGGATGGTAAGAGACAGGATTTTATTCCCAATGGCTAACTTATCAGCACTGCTGCTTTTCAGATACTGTTCTTCACTGCTGTTTTCCCATCAGTTAAATGGGGATGAGAGCACTTACCTTCATCCGCGGATTGCTCTGATCCCTACCAGACAAAAAGTTCTGTATCACAAATCAACACTGGTAACAGTCAGCTCAGTTATGGAAGTGACAATGACTAACCCATGAGCAGGAAAGAAGGGCTGCAGCTGACAAAAACACCTTATCACTAACCAGAGGTCTGCTTGAACAGTTCAGTGCACTCAGATGGAGCCTAAACTCCCAGAACAATTGCTGAACCCGCTGGCCAGATGCTCGTGGTGGCAGGCGGTCTCCTTCTGCCGGATGCAGGGATTTGCACATGGAAGGAGAGTGTAAAAGTTCACACACAGTAAATTCACATCCCGCTTCATGGAGCCTCACCACCTTCACACAGACAGACCTCATGCTGCCAGCGTCTCTCCCAAGGAGGCACAACCTATTTTAGAATGTGGAAGCCATGACCAGGAAAATCTAAGTGATGCAGAAAACAGTGATGGAGCCTGCTCCCAAACCACAATGTGGGAAGCCATGTGGGAGGTCGCAATGGCCCTCCAAAAGCATGAGGTCAGCAGTGAAAGCAAAATCCCATCATCACCTCTACTAGATGGATCGAAAAACTAGGACTTGAGTCCCAGAGACAAGCATTGCCTGATGGTGCACAAGTTGGTTGCAGGCACGTGGCATGACTAGATGTACACGTGTGCAGTTTTTGATCCCAGAGCTCAGTCAGAGAAGACAGCGCCACAGGGTAAAAACGATCACCATGCCCAAAGCAAATGGGCTATTCTTACTGAAAGCAACGCAGGGCTGCGTACAGTCCGTGAGATAGCTCCGAGCCTGCTAACACGTGTGCATGGAGTAGAGGGGCTCAGAGCTCTCTAGATCTGCAGCAGTGCTGCCAAGAGACCTCAGCTTTGCAATTCAGCTCTGGCACCAGAGCAGACGATGCTCGCTTGGGGCTTCTCAGCACCTCAATGCACTGTGCAGTCTACAAACGCTGTAAATCACTTGGATGCCTTTAAAACTGTTACCTGCCCTCTATGTAAAACCAACTTCCTGACCACTGAAAGCCATTAAACACTCCATTACATCACAAATTAAGTGTAACATTGTGTTCAAGTGCTAGTTTGGATAATTAAAGTCCTTTTGCTTTCCTTACTGTGTAGGGAAATTGTCCCTTTCTGTATTTTCCCTACCTTATACAGTTCCACTGAATGGTCCTATACTGTCAAATAATGGTTGCCTTTACCTCAGCTGTTAAGCTAAATTTTCATGACTGACCAATTTTTCCTCTGGTTATTTAAGGGGAACTTCACTGACTCTGCAAAGTGCTTCACAGTTCTCACAGCACTAAAGCATATTCTAACAACTAAAGTATTTAACTCAAAGATCTGGTTCACTGCAGCTAAAGTTTAGCCCACCTGTGCTTGTGAACACACACTGGTTTTAAAGGGTCCTTCCTTTACCAAAGTCACAGTTTCTGGCAACAACCCTTCTTGTAACTATAACATTTAGACACACGTCGGTCAGCCTTAGGAAGGAACGTGTGCCAAGCACCAACGGGAAGCTGGTCGTTTGTAACTGTAATGGCCAGCTCATGTTTAATTACAATCCAAAGATTTCTTTTTCCTCTTTGCCAAGTGTCCCTGTTAGTTATAATAATTACGGTGAATACTTACTAAAAATTAAGCCACCTACAGAAATCTGTCCCCAAAATAAGTGCTGGAAGCAAATTATAACATCTCCCTGTCATTTCATGGGTATCTGTATCGTCACTAGATTTATGTTCCAATGCTACATTGTTACCTATTACCATAGTTGTTAAAACCTTACTTTTCATGCCAATGAAAATGATGAAAGACAGGGGTTTTGACATAAATACTGTAATAAGAACCATATTAATGTGACAGACGATTGCTCCTCCGTGACAGACTATGAAATCCTGTGCACAAGTTACAGAAGGTTCATTTACATGTCTGCTCATCTATCTCTCCCTACAGGGAAGCAAGGGTCTCACGCTCAATATTGGAGGGGCATGAGAATCAGAACTAAGATGGCAAACAGGCACAGATAGTCATCCTAAAAAGAAATGCAACCCAAGGCATACTTCCTTTCTTAAGTGCCCATAAGCATAAAATGTCAGTTATGGGACCTATATGTTCAGACTCCTAAAACCTTTTTTTTCAGGCATCTAATTATGTACCTCTAGGCAAAACTTCTGAAATGTAGGACAGAAGCAGCACTACCAGCAGAATGGGATTTTTGCTCCTAAGCCACATCCTTGTTTGGGATTTGCAACACCTTTCTTTCACCAAGTTTGACATGAGTGTTACCATCTTCCAGCCATCTCCCACACGGTTGCACGCGTGCTCTACTTCTGAGGAATATATCCTGACTGTTCTCAGAGAGACTTGGGTAACAAGTAGCAAGGCAGCCAAGATACTCACATATTTCCAAGCATGGATGATCAGAAAGGCACTGAAAAGGCACTGCGCAGTAGAGACACAACCACTCAGCAGCCACTCGTCTTCTGGAGTACTGCGTTCAGTCACAGAAGATACAGAAACATGATCATGTCGTACGCCACCGACTCCCCTTCTACTGATCACACTCAGTTTTACAGCAGTTGCGACCCCACTGATTTCAGCCCAACCAATTACTTGGATTAGGCGATTAGTTTTACTCCGACTCACACTGCTACCTGATCTGCTAATGCCACAGTAACTGTGATGCTGCATGACGTGTGCCAAATATTCCGTCATGAAACAACAATTCTCCATACCCTTACAAAAAAACCCAACAAACCAACCCAAACAAAAACACCTCCCACATATATCCAACACCCCACAAAATTAAAGAAAATAATAAATCTGGACTTGTTTCTATTTGCTTTCCACTAGTAAAATACCTTAGAGCAATATTTCTTTTCTTTTTAGAGCTGCTCTCCTTGCAAAGAGAAAGAAAATAGCGATCACATAGATAATTTATTATTAAAACTCTCATTTACTGATAACATGCGGAGAAAGATTGGTTTCCCCATTTTTAACAATGTAAACATGGTATCTGTTAGAGAGACTCTTTGAAAGTTGCTTGTCTTTTCACGTCTTTGCTGTCTCTCTATCCCCTCTTGCTTTATCTCGATTACCTTTCTGCAAACTTACAGTCACTTGAGCATACTTTTCTACACTTCTAATGTTCATGTGTTTGGCCTTTGCTGAGCAAGTGGCTAGGACTGATTTCTAATTTGTCTTGAAAGGTGAATTTACTATTTTCCTCAGTGAGGAAAGTAACTTGAAAAAAAAGAGGTTCTCTCATCTGTTTCTTATCCTTGAAAAATTAAACGAAGTGAAATTTCCAAGGCTGCTTGTGGCACCAACTTTCACTCTACAGTTAGCACATTTTGCTTTAGCGGCAGTTCAAAAGTTCACTATCCTACATCTGATGCCTTCTGCTCACTACAAATGTCTGCAGTACAGCAAGAAGTTTAAAATGTTAAATGATTACAGCACACAGGAACACACAGACCCCATAAAGTCAGCACTAGCATGCTTAAGCTGAAACAGCATCACACAAAATTCCCAAATACTCATTTGCTTTTGTACCATATGATCACTTAAAGTTGAAGCTTTACTGGTTTTCATCTACTTTCACCAAACATTTGTACTTTTAAGCTTTCCTCTGCAGAGTGTGAGGTCTGAGATTCTAACATTTGTGAAAAGGAGTAAAGGCAAAATATTTAGCAATAAACTAGTATCTTCTGAGGTTCTAGCAAAACCCTTGAAGACTGCCAGTGGAGTTACGAGATGCAATACATACTGTATCATTGCATTGCTCTGAGAACAAGCACTGAGCCGCAGAAATTGGCCCCGAGACTATCAGAAAAAGAGGCTTTTCCAGTATGGCTTATTAGCACTATTTGCGCTGTATGCACGAAATCAGATAGGTAGGAAACCCCAATACTAAGAGTCTGCTCTTAGCTCCAAGTATGTAGGAACTGTGCCATGAAACAAGAATGGAAACTGAGCTATGATTACAGGAATCTGTTCACTCAAGGTCACACAGAACTTCCTAACGTGTTGGTCACCCAGCTCATTCTCCAGTGCTTAACCCACCAGGCCACGTACCTTGCAAAAGAAGTTGCATTGCCTGTGTACTGTATTTGCATGGTACCTTTGTTTCTAGTCTTTTTTTTTTGGTACAGAAGATACTGTCTTTCATGTCATGCATTTGCCTTCACCATGGGATGCTGCAAAGTCAGCAAGCTTTGATAAAGCTATGAAGTAAGGACCTTTGTATGACTGCAGGGTTAGTTTGGGTCTCATGACTCTTGTGTATTGGGGAACTGAGCCCTGACAATGATTTATTTGTCAGTGCAATATACTGACAGCCAAATCGGCCAGAGAGCAAGAAAGAAATAAAAGGGCAGAGGGAAAATATTTGGGTTTGAAATTGTTCTGAAAATTTCTAATAAAAAAATCAATTACAAAACAAAAAAATGTTGTCTAGTGTGTAAGGCTATGTACACTGGCCTGCAGCAAGAAGCAAAGTCATTTATCTTCAAGGCAGTGATCACAGACAAAAACAGGAGTGCTTTTTTTTTCCCCCACTTGAAAATCCTAGGCAAATTGGGTTGCTAATTTGATTTCAGCACTTTCAAGAAACCACTTTGATTACTGGTCCTATAGGTTTGTGATACCAATTCTCAAACTTCCAAGGCTCCCTTCTCAGAAAGGTTCTGTCATGAGTTTAAAATTGCAGCTAACAAAACAGCTCAAAAAGAACTGAAAAAAACCAGCAGGGAGGAGGGATGCTGCTTGTGGAAAATGCTTCAGCAGATTAAGGTTCAACTCTGTCTGAAACATTTAGCAAAGTACCTTCTCGATTTTCAACCACTCTGAGAGCCAACAATCTTTTTCTGGGTAGGTAGTGACCGCATGCTCTTTCAGTCACAGACCTGACTCTTCCACACTCTCTGCTTACACAGATGGGGAAATAATGGCTGCTAGCACCCTTTGTAAAATTAGCAATAATAAAAAAGCTTGTCTTCGTGGGGGAAGAAACCCAGGCAACGTGGCTGGTGGCAGACTTAATCTCTAAATGTCTTTCCAATGTTTTCAGCCTCGCTGCTGAAGCAAGCATGCTGAAGGGATGTTTCTGCTCTGATCACCACACAGCACATCCCTGCCAAACACCTTAACCCCTGCTAGCTCCCTGCTTAAAAGTTCTGTAGCTGTTCAGAAGAAAACACAGCTAGGAGCAAGTATGTGAAACTTGCCTTCCTTTGCTCCTTCGGAAGTAATCCCTTAGAGCTTCCTTGAAGGAGAGAATGTTGTTAGCCTCTTACACTGGTTGCTACCTGTTCAATATTTATTACAGGCCCCTCTACCCTGCCAATGGGCTCTCTAATTTGCCAAGAAACGCACAAAGCTCACTGCAGCCTGACACAGCCGCTGAGCAGCACTGGGTCCTTCCACCTCCGGACCTGCTCCACAATGCACCATCCTGCCCATCCCATGTCTCTGCTGGAAATCCCTCACTGCAGCCCCAGTAAACCTGCTCTCGGTCCTGTTCAATCTGTCCTCAGCTCTTCCTCCTCTGTGCACGCTCCTCCCTGCTACTGGGCTTGTCCTGTAATGCACTGGCCAGCTTTTCTGCACAATTATGTTTACTGCATGGTTTTCATGTGCTCCATGACACTGGGAGGGGGCAGGGGGAAATACACTGCATGTATCCGCGAGCTCACTGGCCTCCAGAGACCCCACGGTTAGCCAGGACGCAAAGACCACCCCACATCTTTAGAAAGCCTGAATCACACCTCAAGTGGATTCCTAACACAGATGGCAGACATATGCCATGGCCATAAGGAAAAGTGTATCGGTACTAGATGTTAGATGCAGTTCTAGCATAATGTCCTTTTTCCAGTGGCACTTCTTCTCCTGCGCGCTGTCTGGCCCCAGGTAGAATAAAGGGGCATGTGGAAGGGGTCAGCCTGTGGTATGAGAATACCCATACCTCAGTTAAGAAGTATGGTATTCTTTGGGTTTAGTTGTATATGCTCCCTACTCAATTCAGCATCTCCTTTCTCTCATGCTTCAGGAGCAGTGCTGAATGCTGATGAAGAAATTTTTGTCCAGGGCCAGTAAGTCAGCTGAATACAGTATAAATGAGCAAAAAATAACTAACCTGTCCTGGTACCTAATGAGCAAAATGTGATACCACCACTGGGGTACTTTCCCCATGCTTAAGAGTGTATGATGATCCCTAGTTCCAAGATGAAGCATGCCTGTGTTCATGGCATATTTGGAAAGATCTGGAAATGTAATGCCACTTGTAATGCATCAAAAGTAACTTTCAAAGCACAGACACGCCTTGTAAAGCAAACCTGCTCCTGTGATGTGGCCTACGAAAATCACTCAATGAGCTGAGATAACTTTTCAAGGTAAAGGACTTGGTCTGGTATTTCTCACCTACAAAATTTCCACGCCTAAATGATGCTGCAGAGACAATCGGGTCCAAGCTCAGCCTTCCACTAAGATGTAATGCCTAAAATCAGCAGTCCAGTCCCCATATACCCAGCAGACCATGGAGAAGAAACAGCATCTCCACAGGGACAACTGCCTTTCACGTGGCCTCTGAATACTTCCCTTCCTGCTGCAAGCAGCTGACCTGGGAAGAGAAAGCAAGGTGGGATGGCTCCAAGCCTCCTTGCTTTATAAAGGCAATTGATAGTAAAACCTACTGAAACCAGCGCAGCTGGGAGCTTACCTTTTATAGCCGATTTTTCTTTGCATAAAACTACTGTAAAACAAACCTTTTTTGATGTGAAAACTGTTTATATAAGAGGTAAAAATCACTGTTTTTATATCCAGGTCATGCCAGAATAATGTATTTGACTAAAATAGTTACAGTAATTTTTTTACACCATAAAATGTGCTATGCAGCACAGAACCATGAGCCTTCTTCCCTTTCATATTTATGAACTTCAGTGTGGAAGCTAAAAAGCAAGCAATTTGAACAGATGTGATGTTGATGGGACTCTGCTCTTTCTAGAATTCCATGTTGTGCTATCTTAAGCCAGCTGGAAGACTAAGGAAACAGCCTTTACAAAGTTCCTTCAGCATGCTTTTGTTTAGCATGTGGGATGTACAGTTCTTGTGTCACATTTCTTGTTTATTTTTTATTTAAATAGCTAACTAACACACACGCACAAAAACCCCAAGAGATGCAAAACTTTGAAGAGCAGTATGAAATAGCTTCTGCCCAAAGAGCAATCCGCAATTTCAGTCACCCTTACATAAAAATAGGAAAAAGTGTAATCCCACTGAGTGGAAATATTGGAATATCTCCGTTATTGGTGAAATAACTGCAACAGTACTCTCTCAGGAGACCAGCAGAACTTTCACATGATACTTCAGCATTTTGATTAAGATAAGCATAGCTACCTGCACAACTATTTATATTACATGGTACCTAAACTTCCCAACAGACAGTCAGACTGTCCAGTGCTGTCAGTGCACAAAGCTGTGGCATGAACTCACTACAGTCTGATTAACATGGCCTCAAAGCAAAGAATGGAAAATTCCTGAGAAGTGATTACTTGACAGGATTTTTAGGTGCACTGATGCAAACTTATAACTACCAGATAAGAGAAGGCGGTATAGACATGGTCCTCATTTCTAATAATAAGTGCATCCTAGAGACCTGTCTCTTGCTTGCTTCCAATGAGTTGGGTGGAGATAAATAGAAACACACTTCCCAAAAACTCAGAATTTTGAGATCTCTGTTAAATGATTTGCTCTATCAAACCAGATGATGTCCCAGAAGAAAACCTGTGAAAACTGTACTTTGGTTTGTAAACACTTATTATTGTAGGGTCAGGAGGAATTCTCCTTCTTAACATACAATTAAACTTAATGGGAAATGTCTAATTAAATTAGGAAATGGGAGAAAATTCCCCCAGGCTACAAGAACTCTGATTACAGTGTTGCAGTAAGCCTAAATAAGGCTTAACATACTGAAGGGCACAAAGGGCCAAAGCCTCTGGACTATTTTTAACATGTTGCAGAATACTGGTAATTAGAAATAGGAAGTGTTAAATATACTCATGCCAGGTTCACAAGGGGAATCTCATCAAGTAATAATTGAAGGGCTTCCGCTACTGCAGTGTGATATACACTCAGTTTTAGGAAAAGACAAACCTACATCATCAGCATCTGGATTCAGACTTTGGGAACCTGGATTTTCTGGATAGTAAGAACAGGGGAGCAGGCTTGTTGTTATTGTGAACAAAACAGATCCAGACAGAGAGTCCATTTGCTTCCTAACACTGAGGTCCATCTCTTACGGCTAAGAAGGGACTATGTTTAAACTTTATGACCTCTTGCAATTTCTGATGAAACCCACAGAGACAGTCTGTACATTAGAGGTAAGAATGCCAAATAACTGCATGATGGAAAGAGAATTGTGAATTATTTGTAAAGCAGTACAAGAACCAAGATCAAAAGGAGTTATTAAAGCACCCATAAAAGAACCTAAGCAAGCAGATTATAAACAGAAGGCTATATAACAAAATCAATAGTAAAGAGAAAATTTATAAATAAAAAGACCTGACGAAAAATTCCTGTAAGGCAACAGGGCTCCACTTGGGTCAAGTGGAAAAGTTTCCCCCAGTCTAAGCTGACATAGCTCCACGGACATTATAGGTTTCTGTATGCAAGCCCTGCAGATTCCATACAGACATAATGTCATCTCATCTTCACTATGTAATATGCTGAAGTCACTAGTGAACCACTAATTTCTGGGACGACTGAAACCAATACCACCAAGTGAAAAACCCAAGCAAGCCAAAAATATACCTGAAACCTAAGCAAAGTATTTACCCAGACAAATATACATTCAGCACAGACATGATCAAAGATTTGTATCCTGCTGAAAGACTATACAAACTAGTGCTCAACAAACTAGAAAAGTATTGCCAAGCAAAGCTACTCTTATGAATCCCTCGGTCTTTTAAGGGCAATCATTCATCTCTCCTTTCACTGGGATTCTGCTTTCTCTGTCATTTCACAAGCCCTCATAAATCATTGCAACATCAAACAAAACCCCTACTGTACTAAACGCAAGGATAATAAAGGGAAGAGCATTTTAATGAGACACACAATTATGCTGTACTGTAAAATTCCTGAAGGGCTTCTTTTGATTTTTTTCATTTGCTCATCTTCTTCCTGTAATCTGCTTGGGGTCTGAGTTTGGTTTTGTGGCTGCTCTCTCTAAACACTCTTCTAGAAGAGCATCACAACTCTGGGAACTACCTTATTCTATACAGGAACCTATTCAGCTCCACTTCCTCAGCACAAAACAGTGCATGAAAGCACCTAAATAAAAAGGACAAACCTCCAAAATGATGAATTCTAGTCAGTTCCTGTTTGATGGATAAATAGTGACTAGGCATGTGGAATATCTACATCTGAAGACAGAATTTTTTTTTAAAGTATTTTTGATAATCTAGTTCTGTCTTCTTCCTCTTTTTACCACCTTCTTTGCTTATTTCCTACCTACTTGTTTCTTTTCTTTAGTGCAGTATATAGATGAAAGATATGTTAAAGCATTAAGGAGACATTCAGGTTTCAAAACTACTTAATTTTTAAAAACATAGATTATGTTTGCAGGGGGAAAAGATATCTGTCATCTTTAAACAAGAGTTTGTAACCATCACCCCTGGTTAAATCTTACACTGAAAAGTCACTTGAATGTAGAATAAGCAGGTACAATTATTTTGTAACAATAAGAAGAGGGAAAATTAGATTTAAGGCCTGCCTCCAGTAAAAAAGATCCTAAAGAACCACAATCGTCTACAGAATTACAGTTGGAGCACAAGCTGTGCTACTCAGAAGAACAGGTTTGGTTTTTTTTAGTTTTTAAGTAAAAACATAATTATTTGTGTTCTTCACCCGAACAGAGACTGTACGCTTCAAGCTTTTGCCCTCCTCTTACACCACACTCAAATGGGAGGAAAAGTATGAATGCCTCTTGAAGTTGGGACAATACAGTATCAAGAGCACACAATGTGCTGCAAAAGCCCACTGGTTTTGATCCTGCACTAATACTTGCACGACAAATCCACTTCACCTACAGAAACTCTTCTATTTATAAAGTCCCAAGAGCAAAAAAAGTTAATAGGCGCATCAAGTGGGTCTTAAGACTGTTTGGTATCTCCAGACCCTTCTGGTTTTGTGGGATCTCAAAACACATTGCACAAGCTGGTTTTGTCAAATCATGGCTTACTTAAAGACAGACCCCATTAAAATATTTCAGTTTGGTCCCCCAAAGCTCTGCAGCCAGCAGCGCACATCAGGGGTACCGTGCATATTTCTAGGGTGCAGTCAGACTGCCCAGACACGGTGCACGGTTTTGTGATGTGTAAAGCAGAACCCATGTTATTGACGGGGGTTCCACAGCACAAACCTAAGTTTGCCGTCATCGCTTTCATCAGTCTTCTCTTTGACTAACATATTCCACCATCACATTTTGTGACTTGCAACACAGAGCCAACGATCATAAAGCAACCCACCCTTCTAGCAAGACATACACAGTCAGGGGTGTAAGAATTATTTGTAATAGCCTAAGGTCAGCCTACATGTCCCTCCTGGCTTTAGTACCTACATGCATTAGCTAAACCTTAGGTTTGAGACATAGCGCCAAAACTCAAGGAACTGTTATGTTATTCTACTGAGACAGCGTAAGATTGCAATGAGGAACTGCCCTAACGGTTCTGGACACCTTCGGGGCATTGCACTGGCTGGAAAATCAAGACCCAGCCTCAGCTTTTAACTCATTTCATATCATCTCCCCTGCATTAGTGAGTTTAAAACATCCTTATTGTTCCAGCAATAACCCAAGGAGAACTGGTGCTGCCTCTTGTCATTGAAGCCTGTAAGTCATGGTAAAGTCTAGTCCAAACACACCTTTCATTAAAATACTCTTCTTTTTATTACCATTAGTAGGGATCAGATTTATGCATGTGTGGGTTCTTGTCTGAAGGCAGCTTGGGGCTTCTGAAAAGACAAGAGAAAGCAGCAGCATCTTCATAAGAAAAGAGGTCTGTGCCTTGCCTCATAAAACCTTGGGCTTCTAAAATATTAACTTTACTTGACAGTATATTTCCAGTTTGTACAGCTTTAAGCTTAACTGTCTGTCAGAAAATTATATAAATCTGATTGCCCCTGTCAGAGCCAGATATGCTTTAGCTCTCAGACTTCCCAGAAACGATGTTACTTATCCTTTAGAGACGGAAGTGGTGTACTGCCAGTATAACCAGCATCTCATTATGGAGCCTGAAGCGGTTAATGCTGGTTTTGCGCAGTGCTGCATTCATTTGGGAATACACTGACAGCAGAAAAGGCAGTAATAGCCACCGCCAACACACAGGAGAGTGGACCCACGAGTGGTCTGTCTACAGCCGTGGAAGGCAGGGGTGGGAGATTGCTGAAAGGTCCAATTTGGCCAGACAACCATCACCGGGAACTCAGAACAGCTCCATCTGCTTAAGTGGGGAAAATTCCTGGAAAGGGATCAGCTGAACCAAAGCAAATTCTCATGGTGGCCACGATGCAAGCCACAGCTTCTCCAACAGCTAGGCCTGGAGAAGACCTCCACACGTTGGCCAGCCCCAGCTTCTGCTCTACAGCAGGATCAATCTGATGGAATATTTGTATTTCCAAGTAAAGTCAAGGCATGCTTGAGCATGTATATACAACACACTGAGAGCGTGTCTCCTCCCTTTTTACTATGCTCAGCACCGTGTTGGCAGTCTCAGAAACAGGAACGACTCAGTACCTGGCCTTTCAACTCTTCCCCCATCCTCTCCCCCAAAAAAAGAGCAGGGCTTCACATTCACCTATTTTGCCCAGGACGGTCCAGTTAACTCTCCTGCCTCTGTCTCCGAGCTGAATGTTTATATAACTTCTCCCAGAAGGTTTGAAGGATTTCTCTGGTCCCCGGCAGGGAACAGCCCCACTCATGTTGTAAAGAGTTGAGAGAGGAAAACAGCAAGACAAGATCCAGAGACTGATTTGTGGGGAATTTTCCATTTGTTTCACTAATACAAACAAGAAATGTTTCCATTCAGGTTCAAATGTTTGGGGTTTTTGTTTTGTTTTGTTTTCCCAATGCAATCTTAGCTAGGTCCTGTTGCACATATGCATTTTGACAGCCTTTAATTAAAGAACCATATGTTACATTTCTACAGGGTCCCAAAATATTAGCTTATGCAGGCCCCACAAATTGAAAAGTCTTGGTAGAAAGCTGATTGAGAGAACTACATAAGCAGAATTATTAGCTTTAACTGCAAGACTTTCTGACTGATGGATCTGTTTGGGGTTTTTTTTGTGGTTTGCCTTATCAGAGGGACCATCACGTATGGGAAGAGTCCTTTAAACAAATCAGTAAGTAATGAGAATTGCAACACTAATAACCACTCTATGAAAGTTTCTTCCTAGGAATAAAAATAACGTTAGTTTTTATCACATGCTGTGTTTTTCTAGCATAGTTTTCCATCTTTGAGTAATGACTTGGGTATAAAATAAAACTGCTAATTTGCTACGCTCGAGTTTTTGCTCTCACAACTGCTGTGCTTTAAGCTGTGTCTGCTGAAACCTGTATTTTGCATATGCCTCAGAAGTACTGCAAGGTATTACTGTATCGCTTCTGAGAGCTTTAAAGTGCTCGAAAATGGTTAAGGTCCCCCAATGACAAGCCATACCACATGAATTCTCCACATGCTGGCAGAGCAGCTGCTAAAACCAATTAGGTCATTATTCAATTTCTCAATTTTTTTCTTTAAGATGAGAGAAAAATACAAACCTTAAAAGTTTCCCATATGATTCCAATAAAGCCACTCCTTTTAGCATATAAACCTGGTGAGATTATTAATGGAATGAGGCCTGTCAACAAGACCTTTGCATTAAAATAAGGATCAATAACATCAAGATGGCATGTAGTTGGGAGAATGTCCTGGGCATTTCATCTCAAGACTACTCATTTTGAACAGGTTCTTGGACTCATTTTAGGCTGTATTTAATCCTGTAATTCCTAGTGCATTCTGGTGTAATAATGTTGAAACCTTGATTGTTATCTGCATCTCATTTCCCCACCTTAATTTAGGTCTAAAAATAATAAGTTTCAGAGCCATAACAGCTCAAATATTTCCCCATTAGCAAAAAGCTAATTCCTTGAGCTCATTCCAGGGGCAATTAAGTTGGAAAAGCAATTAAGGTTTCAGAAATCCCTGACAGGAGAAAAAGTTTAACCTAATATCCACAAGTACATGAAAACAAAACATATTTTAGGGTTATTAGGAAAATACGGCCTCAGACTGTGGCCAAGAGCTCACAAGAGCTGGGTTATTAATAGTCTTGCCATGTGAAGCACGTTTCCACAGCAGGTGTCACGTAGGTCCTGCAAAGCAAAATGTCAGCTCAATGCTGAATTAGTCCATGCCACAAGGACACCTGAAGAAATTTCTTGCTAGAGAGCAGCCCCCTAAATGAGCTCTGCACCACCTAGACCTTCCATTTAGCTAAAGCTCTGCTACCTTTCCAAGAGCTCCTATCCTTTGGCAATGCCATCTAACAGAGGTTCCCTGCTTCAAAAAGCCTTGCTAATGGCAAAAGCTTTTGGTCCTCAGCCCCACCATCATCACCAGCTAAACTTCACCATGTACAAACCACTCGCCGTTATGCCAGTTCTTACTACTCTTTCTTACTCATATGCTTTTCTTCCCCACGTAAGTCCAAGCAGGATGAAGAAGAGGAGGGCCTGAGAAGAAGAGCATAACAGAAATGAGTGGGTTTATGCCATGTTCTAGCAAGAATCTGCATGGTCGAAGAGGTGGGGAGCAGAAATACGAGGTTTTAGTGGGAAAGTTCTTGGGCTTCACACACAGAAGGAACCGATTTTTTTTCTGAATTTTCAGACACTTACACACAGAGTAACTGACCTTCAGCCTTGTGTAAACTTCCTCACTAGTCAGCTTAAAGTAAGTTTGAAGGCTGGATTCAGTAAAACCCCCTTTCCTTGAGCCTTGTGGTCAGCCTGAGCTTACAAGGTAAGCTGAGATGACCACGTGAATGAGCTCTCTTGAGTATTTCCCATTAGCAGCCAGACTAAGAAACTAGTGAAATACGCTCGATCAGCACTTTTGCCCTTTTGCAGTAGGTTCCAGCCAGCCCCTGGAACTGCAGATGCAAACTTCAACAAATCAAAACCAGTAGGAAGAGAGCAGTTTTGGCTAGAGAGGCACATAAGATCGAGAACTCTTCATAATGAACACTTGACACTTCACAAATACACAGAGAGAAAATGTGTCTGAACCCAAATTGCTCAGCAGTTCAGAAAGAACAGAAGTGTGGGTGGGAAGAGGAGAATACATGCAAGAAGGATTGTATGTTTGGGGTTTTTTTGTTGTTTGTTTGGGGTTTTTTTAAATCAACAAAAAAAACTCACAAACCCCCAAAACCCTGCTGTTGGCGTCAGTACTTGCTGCTGGTTCTCTCTGACCAGAGCCTGGCCTGAACCTGCCAATACTTTGTCTGTGTGTCACGCTGTCACAATTTTTATGTTGCTGATGCCATGGACTGCCCTTATTGGCTTCAAGACTGCTAAAAGCCCCTCCAGAACTAGGCAGTTATCATCTAAAAATAATCATCACCAGCACGCACCCGTGCATTGAGCCATGTCATAGCACATTTCAGAGAAGAGCGATGCCATCTGTGAACCCAAGCCACTTATGCCAGCTGAACCTCCAACACAACTGCGACGCCCTGTCCCAAAACGTGACTCTTGGCACCCTGTACTGTAGGGCTTCCTCTGCAGCGCTTGTTTTAAAGAGTCTTTAAAAACAAAAGAAAAAAGGTCATATCCTAGTTGATAGCATATAGCAAACCAAGTTGTGCTTTTAGTCTTCTTCTGTTATATATTTTCTAATTCAGGAATCTTTGCTCCTGGTGCAGTTGTACACAGATATAAAAAACTCAAACACACGTGCATGCCCTCTCCTAGACTTGCTCTCAACTAAACTGCAGTTTTCCATACCTGTCAGCCTCAGTAACACGTTCAACAGGGAGGCACCTCCATGCTCTCCTCACGTGAATAAAGATGTTTGAACACCTCCTGGATATGCATGGGTGACCAAGAAGTGCAGATCATGTTGTCAGTTCTTGCTCAAGTCAAGTTCCATAGAAACGACCTGAATGAAGATACCAGCCTGCTTGGTGAAGGATAATAAAGTTGATGAATAATGATACATCTTCTGTGATAGCAATTCCATTCACTGAACAGATTTGACTACAGTGAGGTTATTATGCATTATTTTTAGTACTAGAAATCAATAGCACTATTGTCCTTTTCAGTTCAATTTGATTTAGATGAAGCTCGGTGTGCAGAGAGAATAATGAGGAGCACTGTCTCACATTAAATGGAAACAGAAATCATGTTCTTAGCAGGGTGTGTTTTATGATAAGGCGATTGTTCTGTGAACAGCTTCTTATTTCAATATTTTGGATGTTTAAATAAAGTGTGTGCCCAAGACAGATGGAAGTCTTTTAGGAAATATATTTCCCCAGCAAAAAAATGACAAATTCTTTTGTGAGGAGAGCTGCTGTCAATATGATTCTCAAGGGCCTGCTGTAGAGCGGATGAGAGAGGAAGACCCCACTGAAGAATAATTGGGTGACTGGGGCATCTGCGTAAGCCTGAGTTCAAGTTCTTTGTTCTAACAGGGGCTTGAGCCTGGGGCTTCCATCACTGGAACAGGTCCCTCAGTCTATCTTAGTGCCTCTTATTCTTGCTGAAAAACTTTGTAAAGCTCTCATTTTATTTTACTGCAGAATGGATTTTTTCATATATCCTTTTAAATGTCAAACATTTTTGCAAGGCAGAAAAACTACTTTCTCCTAATCAAGGGAAGCAGCAGGACAAATTTTCCTTATAGAGCTCTGTCAGAGGACTTCGGTTTTCAACTGTTGATGCAAGCAACTAAAAAGCAGACAGTTCCACCCTCCACAAAAATAAATGCAAGTTACCTCCTGTTCTCTTCTGAACAAAATATGATGCAGCCACTTTTTACTGTAACTCTGGGTGACAGCTTGCCCGATCATACCCCATGTTGCCCAAGTGCTAGAAGACCTACCGGCCTCCTACTCAGGCTTTGCCCCACCATCTTTTGAAACTGCACCTATGCTGCACAGAAGTCTGTTCCGCATGAAAAATAGATGAATGAGGGACATCCTGGTGATGATTACACCCATATGGCTCCTATTTCATTAAATACATGTATTTAGTTAATTAAATTACAAGAATAAAACCCTCCTGTTGTGCACTCCTTTAGAGCTGCAACTGATTTCCTAGCTTCTCACCCGAGTATGTAACGATCCAAGGGAGCTTACCGGACACCTGATGACATGCAGAAGAGTGACAGCACATGCAGTACTTCTGGCAGAAGCTACCTAGGGGTGTAGACCCTTCTGGGAGATACCATGTCACTTAAACAGGGTCTCTCAACAGTATCTATCGACCTGTTTTGTCCAGGCAACCCGGTGATCCATTCAAGTAGCAGGAGGTGGCTCTAGTCGATGAGCTCTGCCACAGAGAGCATGTGGCGATTTCCACAGACCTTGTAAGGGCTGGAAAAGGAATAAAAGCTGTGGCCAGATGAAGAGTTACAGCTAGACTGGCACCTTGCATTCAGGGCTCACCTGGAAGCCATTCAATGGGAGCAGCAGCACTCATTTCATCGGTCTTAAAGATGCAGACAATAAAGACACCTTGTGCCAGTAGATGGCACTCTGTTAATGACCTACACACACTTCAGAGCCATGCACGATCTCTGCAGTAAATACAGAGCCTACAGCTCTTTCTGTCTGCTCTGTGGAAGAGGCAGCATTTTGTTGACAGAAGACACCCACCTCCGTCCCTAGACCCGTAGCTCCACACACGAATATAGCTCAGCTCCTCTCCATACCGACCTAAGCTGTGCTGGTTGATGCCCATCCTGCCCATCCGCAATCCACTCCTAGGCACAGACAGGAGGCTTAATGCCCTTACACCTTTATCTGCAGCACGGGACTGATGCAGGACCATTCTGCCTTGGAGACAAACAGAAGGTTGGACAGGTTGGGCTTGAGTAAGAAGTCGCACAATTACTGTTCTAGGAAGACGTGCAGAATAACCCTCTCCTAGACAAGAAACACATCTGAAGAAACTCTTGCTTCTAAGAGCAAAGCAGCACGCCTTAGGTTTTGAATTACGCATGGTCAGCCGCCAACTCCAGCACACCCTGAGCAGCTCCAGCTCTCCTCCGCAGGAACCCAGGTCCTACACCCCAGTGGTGCAACATCTTGGCAAGGCACTTTCTCACTGTACAAATACATAAGCACAAATTACAAGAAGCTTTCAGTTCCGTTGCACGGGTTGAGAGCAAAACAGGTAACTGATGCTTTTGAAAACATGACACAAATCCTGAGTTCTTCAGTAAAAGAAGAAAAAAAAAAAAAAAAACCACAGCTTTGCAGCAGTCATTCTCTATAACACAATCAGTCCTACTAAGGCTTTTCTCAGACACTCAGCACATCATTGAAGGGCAACTTCATAGCAATTTTAAGTTACAGAGACCCTGTATCTGCAACATTATTATATTCTTGCTGGCATCGTCCTAATTAAGACCACTTCTTCCCTCCCAGGAGGCAGCCTTGACTATGGGCACCACTGGATGCCTTCAAACAGAAGGCATTTCCTCTGAAAGCAGCACTCCTGTGGCACGGAATAGCAGACGTCTCACTTGTTTGCTTACAACACCTTTCTCCTTTTGGTTAGAAAGCAGCAAATGATCCTCCTTCACTTTGATCCCACTTTGCTAAACTATCATGCTTTAAACGACTTTCATGTTAAGTATGTAGGACAGGAGGAAAAAAAAAAAAGAAAAAAAAAAAGAAGAATGAAAGAAGGCTCTTAGAAAATAGGACACAATGAGTGTCTCCACTAGAATGAATATAAACTAGACACCCAGAAGCAAGAGAGGGTGACAGTTTCCACATGCTGGTGCCTTTTTGTTTATCCCAATAAATCGCCTCACTTTGACGTCCTGCCCAAAGTGAGGTGCCCAATAGCAGGCTGAAAGCTGCATCTCATCACTTACGGCACTTAAATTGTCCTTTAAGAAGTATTATCCATGAAACACAACTCGGGGCACACTGAGCTGAAATTCCAGGTCTGTCATAAAAGGATGAGACAATTTATTGATCTCTCAGTTTGGAAACACCAGCCTCCAACCAGAAAGCTCATTTTTCTCCATCATAGCCTGAAAACACATAGCTCTGGTAGCTGTAAAGCTTTCAACTAATGAGGCTTCAGGCTGCATTACCAATCAAAATCCGTTAAATGGTCTACTTAATATAGCATAAAAAAATGCATAAGCATTCAAACGAAGTTTAACAAAAATCTAACCCACTTGGAGTTACTCAAATTCTGCTTAGGCTTTAATAGAGCTTGAGCTTATTCACTCTAACTTGGTGAAAAGCTACAAACAATGTTGTTTAGAGCAGGAATGAAAAACTTTTTCCATTAGACAGCAGGTGCCTATTCGAAAGTTCCACTCATGGGAATATATGATTTATGCTTGGAGTGATGGATTAAAAGTCTGGCCTGGAGAGTGACTGCTGTACAGATTCTACTTGGAGTAAATAACTTCAAATTCTAAGTAGTGGCAAAGGCTGTCCCTCCTCCCTCAGTCTGCTTCTGTGCATGTGTAAAATGCCCTCTAATAAGCACAGATTAGATCACAAGCTGAGCATGTCAACAGCAAACTGCTGTTGTGAAAAGGCAAATGTCTAAGACATAGAAAAAGGAAGCAAGTCTATATGATACAAAATCTCATCCTTCTCCCATGCGCTACACTAGTTTTAGCACTGTGTCTACGTCTAGGTGCTATACTGCAAGAAAGCTACTCGCCAATATCAAGGAATCCAAAACAAGTTATGACAGTCAGTAAGTGGGGAAAACTTGCATAGAAAATATGCACAATGCCAGCGTCGGTGATACCATCACAGGTATTTTAGTATAAAGCCTGAAAGTTATTTTAGCGCATGCATTTTCCCATAAGCATGAGCATAAGAATTGATCACCCAAAAATTCAGACAATGCTTTTACATATAAATATAGGCTCATAAAAAAAAAAAATTAAAACCTCTGCAGCTGCCCATAAGCATAAAAATGCTTGAGCTTGGTTTACAGGAAAAGACAAATATTAATGGAACAGTACTAAAATCCTTGCAGTGCACCATGCTGCTGTTGAAAATACAAAGAGCCAACAAAGAAAACTGCTTCTAGTGTGCAACCAAAAACTTTGAATTTCAGTGCCCGTTTCTGGATAAGCTACTTTCTCCTGTGCGACTGCGTTGCCCTGTCTGAGGTACACGCTGGGGCAGGAAGTTGGCAAACACAAGGGAGCACAAAACCCAGGTATTTTTGGAACTGCTTTTGCAGTGGTGCAAGCTGAAATGCTGTACACACAATCACTACAGAAGCGCTTGGTCAAACCTTAAATTCTGGAGCAGTTTCAACTGTATTTTCTCTAAGAGTTGCTTTTCACCTTTTAACTTGCTATTGATTTTGAGGGGCCTTAATGTCCATTTGTGAAAGAGCAACGATGCCTCTCATCCTACATCCATTTGAAATGGCTGATATCGGCAGGCTTATACAATCGGAAAGCAGATGCATGGCTGCGCGCTTGTATTTGTGGGTTCATGCATTCAGATAAGCAGCTTTTCGTGGCTTCGTAAAGGCCCCTGTCAAAAATTCTTCAGAGTTGTTCCTCTGGCTGTGGAGATACCCATGCTAGATATAACTGAGCACATAACTTGCATACCAGAAAGCCGAGTAACTTGCTTAGACCTCTGGGCAGCATCAGCGTGATTAACAGCACAGACAGGTGGAGCAGACAGCTGTCTACTGAGAAAATGTACCTTGCTGGTCAAGCTGGCTGCATCCAGTTTTTGGGATCCCCTTAGCCACCCTTAAGGCATGAAATACCTTTTTATCCTCTCGACAGCATCATCTTCTGCTTCCCACTGCCAAGCAGCATCCTCTTTCCCCTCCTTCTCCCCAGTTCCCCAGCAGCACCAAGCTGAGAGGGGCTGTCCGGCCACCCACAGCGGACCATCTCCTCTGCCGGGGCAGCAGCCGTACGGCTTTAGTCAAGCAGCTTCAGAGAGGAGAAGGAATTTGGGGGTCCAGGTAATGTCTCCCACAAAGCCTCCTCTGGGACTCTGCCCATAACAGAAGCAACGTACAGGTGGAATAGGACCTGTAAGGTGCTTGTAGGAGCACAGTGAACTAGGTCTTGATTTCTGAAGCCTTGTAAATTATTCACTGAAACGGTCCTGCTCCTTGCCTTCACTGGCTCGAGGACAGGGCCCTGACTCCATACAAGTCACCCCATGTGGGCAGTTCTGCAGGTGTTCTGTTTGCTAAATCGCTTTAAGGAATGGCTTATTTTCCTTGTTCCACTGTACAGTTTCAGGTAGAGATGCTTTTTCTCTTAGTAGGTCAGGCCAAGAGACTTGGGTATTAAGTTGGTCTCAGAAACCACTGACTTGCAATCTTCTTTACTGAAGGTTATTTGTACACACTGAATGCAATGTCTATGCTGCAAAATTTGACAGATGAAACCTGTTCTGTTGACTTTTTAAAATGAATTTTCTTGAAGAGGATGAGCAAGCAAAGAGGCACTTAAATTAGCACATCACTGAGCTAATATACTACAGTTTTACCAAGGTAATTAAAGATGGAACAATGTGATGATCACATTAAGGTCATGATTAAGATCAAACCAATAAATCAAGAAGTTCAAGTGATGAAATCGTCAATAGATCAGGATGTAAAAAATCAAACAACACAATTTACAGTAAAAATAAACTCTTTTGTTCAAACCTTCCTTTCAAAGGGGGCATGAAAAACAATTTCTTCCTAGTTTGAGGCCTCAGCCCCACTTCTAGCAGTAAGTGCACTGACCTGATTGAGGAAAAGCACATATGGATGCCTATGTCCTACAACATGACTTGAGCATTCATTCTGGCCTAATGTCCTTGCCAAGCAGTTTTAAGCAAGCACCACAATACCTTGAGAGCATGTTAGAGTGACATTTCTGCCTCCTCGCGCTCCCTGACCGGATTCCACCCAGCATTTGTAGGTGGGTGTGCTGTACACTTGTGGACGGACCCTTTTATAGTTCTGGCAAAGCCAAGACAAATGTCTTGTCCAGTCAGACTTGCACTGAACTGAACTAGACAATTGTAAAGGACATCAGTGATGAAAGAATGACCATACTTAACCTTCTGGTACTATGATTAAATCAAAAGAGTTTCTCTCGCCCTTAACAACTGATTTGTTGTCCTGCCCTGAGAGCTGGCCTGCCAGATGGATGTCCTCACGTAGGACTAAATTATGCTTTGGGTAATGTATCTAGGAGGAGCTCTCTTATATACACCCCTCTTGCTGGGAGCACTGTAGCCCCCCTACTCAATCTCTCTTCTTCCCCAAAGGATCAAGATAGCTTTAGGGATACAGACTGCATTCATTTTATCTCCTTCTATCTCACGGGATAGTCTGTTGATTCCTTCTAATAAAGATGAACAAGGTTTCATTTTCTCAGGTAAAAAGTACCTCTCTATTAAGCTGGTCACAGTCTTCTGTAGCTGACTAGCAAAACAGTAACAATTCAACTCACCCAAAGAAAAATATAATTTCCTTTATTTACGTAACTCATTGCCCTATTTTACTGTTAAACATCTCCCAACCTGGATATTATTCATATAGCCTACATTTTGTATCATGTATATTTGCTGATGCACAGACTGACACCAAATATATATAGCCATATCGGATCTCACCCAGACACAATCCCTCTGTAATGAACCGTGCTAAAGAGACTTAGAACAGTCACTTTCTCCTAAGCATTCTGCAGCACAAGGTAACTTCTCCAACCAGATAACCTCCTGCAACCTCCAACTCTGTTCAGCTTAAGGTGCTGTGCAGTTACCCGCATCTTGCTTTGCCACTTCTTCCTTTAATTTCACTGTTATCGCAAGTCACTTAGGGTACTTATTTTCTTCTTTCACACCACAACAAAGAACCTTAAATCATACACAGGAGGAGTTTTGAGTAGCGCTGCTTTTTTTCCCAGTAAAACTTACCACTGATTAGGCCACAGGTCACCATTTGGGCGAGTGAGCTGATACGAGGTGCCAGTCCCAGAAACACACACCTTGCTCAGGCATTGCTTTGTCCCATCAGCACCTCAATAGCAGTGGGGCTCTTAGGGACCTGCAACTCAGGATGTGACAACAAATGATAGACTGCTGCAGCACAGAAAGAGGTAGGTTCAAATGACACAGGAAAATGAGCCAGCAGGATGTGAAAAGAGCCTAGCTAGCTGTTGGCTATTGAATCACCTAGAAGGCAAATACAGCGATGGTTTGGACTGTAGTCACGTTCCCCATTGTGAACTTTCACTCTGGGACAGGTCTTTGATTCATCATTTTGTTTCAGTTTTCCAAACAAATGACATTATGGCTTATGAGTTACCACAGAACTAAAAGCAAAACCTTGCTGGAGATGAAAGCTTTGATTTATTAATTTTACTCTTTGCTTACCTGTGCAGCATTAACGTGATTTTCACAGCATTGCTTTCTTTCATAGGTGAGGTAGCAAGAAGCCTTTTAACCATTGCTCAGCTCTGCAGCATTGGTATGGCTGCACCACTGTTGCACATGAGGGTATGCGTTGCTCCTTGGAGCAACTCAAGATACCAGGTCAGTACACCCATGAAGCCTCACTGAAAATGGGAGGAACTTTTGCAGCTATTTTCTTGCAATAAGAAGAAAGAGGGAGAGCCTCACCTCTCCTCACCCTAGGAGAGCATGTTGATAAATGGGGTGTTGGTCTGCCTTGTCATTCTGGTCCCCTCTTTATAAGCTATCGTTAATAAATGAGGTACAAAGCTGTTTGGAAGTAGCTTACAGAAGAAACAATAGATTGGGTAAGACCCATGTGCCCTCAAGCCCATCATCTTATGTCTAATAGTGACTAGTTACAAGATGCTCAGAGGGAAGTGACGCAATACTACTGTAGAAAGCTGTGGCTAAATTTATCTTGTGTTAAAATCCCTCCTTCTTACCCCAAATAATTTGTTTAACCTTGAAGCACGTGGTCAACTAAGTCTTCCATGATTAATTCTGCACTGCCCATAAACTTTTCATTTTGGTCACTAAAAATCTGCTACCTTTCCAGCATTTTTATGCTAGTCTACAACAGCTTAAACTTTGGTGCAGATCAGAATGCACTTATTCTTAAACTAACTCACACATCATTTGTGGTAACACTCTGTATTCACAGTGGAAGCCACTTTCCCAGATTACTTATATTCTTAAGTCACTTTTTGAATAGTGTGCTGTTTCACGAATGCGTTATCGCCCACAGAACTGCTAGTTAACATATATTGTCTATTATGCAGGCCTTGCTGTCTGCTACAAATATGCTGCAAACTATCAACATTCCTGACTTCTGGATAGAAAACGAGGAATTAATCTGATGAATGTCAAGCTTGGTTCATGTTGTGATGCTCTTCGTGTCATGATCCATCATGAAAGATTAAACAGAGGTATCCTATGAATGAGATTCATCTTAGTCAGCGACCACAATGCAAATTCTTTCACTGAATAGATTTACTCCACCTGGGCTACAGTAGGTTTCTACAATTAGATCTGCATGTTCGGGTCATGGTTGCATGTCCTGCGTCTGCTCAGTTCACAACCAGCTATGGCTGTGTATTTACCAGACAAAGCAAATGCTATACACCTCCTATTGACTACAGAAATAACAGCATTTCAGCAAATCAAACACAAGGCTACAGATATTAACCCTCCAAATCTCCAGCAGAAATATTTTTTAATCTAAGGTGGGACAGGCTCATAAATAATTTACAGGGAGTTATGACTTTATATTATCTGAGTAATATATCTGGGAGGAAGGACTAGAATCAGTGGTGTAGGCTATTCCCCTCTGAGATCTGTAATAAATTTCTTACATTATAATCTGTTGTGAAAAATATTCTGGTTGTCATGCTCCATACACTGGAGGCATTCTAAGTGGCCTGCCACTGAGTCCCCATTGGATGATAACACTGTCCAAATTTCTCATCATTTCACACTTTCACTCCATAGCTGCGTGCTTGTTATAGCTCACTGCTATAAAAATGATTTTTAATGGAAAAGATCTGACAGAAACTTTATGCTTCCTTGACAAAATTTTTATTGGGCTGAATACTGGAGTATTACTGACGTAGCTTTGGACAGGCAGCTATGAGCTGAGGAATTGCTTTGGGAGGAGGGTGGGGAGGAAGCTTTTATTACTATCCTTATATCTCTGAAATGAAATGCCCTCAGAGCAGAAGGAGGATCTTGGATGCTGCTATCAGAGAACGGTATGATCCCTTGGGGCTTATCACCACACTCACGCTATCAGGAAGAAGAGAAGTCACATATTTTTTCTCCAAAAGTTTAACACATACTCAAATCTCATGCCCCTTTATCACCATAATACATAAATGCCTCCAGTCTTGTAGTCATCCTCAGCTGACACCTGCAAAGTAGGAGGTGAGCAGAGACTAAAGACTCCTGAACACTTGGGCCCATTCCCTGCTCTCCCCCTTCTGAATGTGGGACTTGGGCCCACCGCACCTCCACGCCATCAGCAACCTGGGGTAACAATGCAGGGCTATATCCCATGATGGAAGTAGGCAAAATGAAGCCAAGTGTGAGGCCAAGCAGCACAAACGGTCCTAATTACCGACAGCCATGGTCGCAGCCTCATCTTTGTCCTCGCTTCCCACAGCAACGTGCCCTTCCACACTCCTTTGTGCTGACAGAGCTGTTTCAGAGCATGATATAAGAGAAAAGACAAAAAGATAATAATAATAATAAAAAAAAAAAAACAACCACAAGCCATTTTTGCAGCAGTAGGATTGTGGCAGCCGTTGGTTAATTTGTCTAAGCTGCTGTGAAACCAGGAGCTGCCCTGTGCTCCAAGGAGAGTACAGAGGCAATTACCCGGAGCTAAGCTGCTTGGCCAGGCCAGGTTAGATGCCTCTGCATGCCTTCTGCAACAGATTGTTCAGGAAGGAGCTACGTACAGCAGTCCACGAGCTTGGCAACACCGGACAATCAAAGACGGGTTCATCTGTTTCCCATCACTACCATGCTTAGGGCACATACCCAGGGGCTTCCTCCCCTCCGAACACCACCGCTCCAAACCCTTTGCTCAGGGCAGGTGTCTAGGCCAACCCTTCCTGCCCAGTGCTGAGGCAAGAGCCGTGATTGTCCAGCCTCTGAACAAGGCTGCGTAGCACCCTCCTAAGAGGAGAAACAAGAACTGCTCTATTAATCGTGCCTTGCCATTTCTACCATGTTAATAACCAGCAGCACCCCAAAGCAGGCGAGTTTTCTTCAAGACAAACTTAGTAACAAACATCAAGTAACAAACCTCAGGGACCTAAGCACATTAGTAATCAAAGTATGACCTTCAGAAGTTCTGACTAGCTCCTGCTGACTTCTCAGAAGTAAGACATTTATTTAGTTTTGCCAGGGAAATTTTAATGCTGAAGTCTAACATTCAGATGCAGCCTAAAGATGTTAGGTCTGGATTTATGGAAGTATTTAAGGGCTTAAAGATGCAGAAACAGACAGTAGCAGAATTCTGAAAAATGCCTAAGTACCTAATATTATGAAAATCCTCTGAAAATCTGAGTAGCTAGATATCTGTATCTTGAAGTGCTTAATGCTGAATTGACCACAGTTCACTGTCCCCCAACATCTTTTACTAATACTGCTAAAAATCTGGCCTTAAGGAGCCAATGGCTCAGACCCTGAGAAGGATTTACATGCCTGTAAGACACGTAGATATTTTCCTGTCTTAAATCTGGCCCTTGGTGTACGCATTGCTCTCTCCCTTCTTTTTTATGGTGGTGCTTTTCTGCAGGTAATATTGTGTGGTATGAAAATTCCAATGCTACTTTGCTGGCATCTGCAAGCTGAAAAAAGAGATAAACACTCAGAAGAGCTTTTTGATAAAGCCAGATCGACAGTAATTGAAATTACGTGCTTAATCAAAAGCACTGCATAAGGTAGCATACTGTATAGAGGCCTCTTACTGTTCCCTAAGTATATGTTGACCTAGTAGAAATCAGCATCTATTGAAATAAAGGTTAATTAAAATTTATAAGCAGAATTTACAACTGTGAGCTGTCCCTCAAGGGGCTCCTCAGTAGCATGAAAAGTATCATTTACTAGCAAAAATACTTCAGAAACTTCAGCTAAGAAATAAAGAGCATGCAGCTCCATCCCTTAATTCAGAATACAACCTTTTGGTCTAAAGACTTCCAATGTATCTCCTAAGACTTGCAAAGACTTGCAAGGAATCACTCAACATGATTGACTCAGCTTTGCAAGATAAGGATAACACACGGTCATTTGATTCACTCTATGTAGTTCAAATGGCAAGAGAACAGTCATTTATCTAAAAAATTACTTGATGAATCTTAACACAGCTTCCCCAAAAAACCACTTACTAAAAGCATTATTTCCCTCTTCCCTCGGGAGCAATGGCACAAGCCTGTTTACCTCGCTTGCCATACTGTGGATTACAGGAACATAATGTTGTTGGCAGTTACTAGAGGCACTTCTCTATCAGTGGTCAAGCTTTCTTCTTCAGTACCTACAGTAAACATGGGTATGTTACTGTATTAAGGGAGACGAAAAATCAAATTGTCAGCTGTGCACTGCCCACTGAAAGAGGTAGGCACTGAATATTTAAGGCCGTCTCTTCCTTCTCATGGTAACACTAACAACTATGAATATAATACACCATTTGCATTGTCTAGAATAAAGAACTGCTCACTGCAATGGCAATGGTAAAACCAGAAGAGATGTAGCAGCATCTGATCATATCTAAAAGGCATTTGCTCTGTGCTAGTCTTGTTACAGGTATTCATTGGATGTCAAGCCTCTTTGCTGTGAGTTAGTGGTGAGAGGTTTTATGGATACAGGCATACCAGTCAGGCAGCAGCCACTTGGACAGCTGTCACCAAGAGCCCAATGTGGTGAAAGCCCAAGGCCCAGATTTACTTTCCTGACAAGCTGTGTCACAACAGTTGCTTCGTGCTGCCAGCACTTCTGTGTCACTAGCAGGCCCGTCTGGAAAACAAAAACTGTATTTCATTACAAACACTGAAACACTGACATTTCATTCTGTTCCACAAAAAGGAGGATATCAAGAACTTTCATGGAAAAGCGTGAAGCAGTGTGCAAGCTGAACACACTTTTCCTAACCAGCCAAAAGCAATTACCTGGAATATGAGAGACAAAGAAGAAAAATACACAGGACTACAAATACAGCTGAATACAGCGCTGCTGAATGCCCACAAGCTATTGAATCAGTCACTTTCTCCCTATCAATGTTTAAGTATCCATTGTGTCCATGAAGGAGAAACTCAGCAAGAGAGACAGCAATGAAGTAAAAAAAAAAAAAAAAAATTAAAAAAAAAAAATCCAAGTCCCTGTTCCCAATTACATTAAGCAGATCTTTGTCTGGCAACTGAGGGCAACACTGCTAACTAATTAGCTGTGCAGAGGGGCCTGCTTTCTCTTACTATCTCTAGACAGAAATGTCATCCTGAGTCTGAAGTAAAAGTGGTTTTGAGAAAATTCTGATGTAGAGCATCATCAACTCCTTGGATTTGAGAGGGGATTTTCTCCTCTTCTCAATGCCAATTGGTACCATTAAGAAATGTCACTGCATAGACTGAAAGGCGGTCAGGAAGAGAAACCAAGGCTAGCAAAAATCTTAGCAGCAATATAAAAAGCAAGAGAACAGCAATTCAAGGGAATTTATGTTTTCATTTATTATCATAGTACCTTTCTCTACTCAGAGGGAGATTGAAAATAAATGACATGCTCAAGTGAAATACTGAATGGATCAGGTTTTTGTGTGGTGAATATAAAATCATGCCTTCTTTAAAGTACTGTGGGAGAACGAAAGTTTTAGGTGAAATCCTACGTTTTCATTTTCATGTGAAGATCCTGCTGCAATAGCAACAGGATGTACACACTGGAGATGAGAGAAGACAGTTTTAGGACGATTTACTTTAAATTACTTGTCCCACTCCTCACCAATAGGCCTACAGCCAGTCTACTGGCTGAGAAGTTAACCCCATTAGACCGTTCCATACTGATAGGTTTAAGCTACAAAGCACCAAGCTGCAGAACCCATGTCTTAATTCACAGATGCATCAAAAACTGTTTAAAAGCATGGACATAACTACACAGATTTAGATGAAGCATTCTACCCAGGATCCCATCTCTGACAACAGCCAGTACTGACGCTTAGGAATGCAGATGAGAGCACTGAATGTGTTTAAGAGAGATATTTCTCCTAATAACGGCCATGCACATTTTAAAAATCTCCTCCTCACTTGGAGGTTACATGGGGACCATGATGTTTACTGGTCACAGACTGACAACAAAATTCTCTAACACCAACTCCATAGCATCCTGAAGCACCAAGTCGCATGCACAGCTTAATTATACCTGGCGCAGAGAAAACCTTCCTTTTATTTGCTTTAACCTGATGCCTGCTCACTTGGCAAGAAGCCACAAACTAAAGATTCCGATTCATCCTCTTCACACTTCTCCATTTCAAAGTCTCCTGTAATCCCCCTTCTGTCATTTCTCTCCCCAGCTAGAGAGTCCTAGTCAAGTTAGTCTCTTCTCGGGGAATTCAGCATAGTACAGAGCCTTTCAACACCTGGTCAGCCAGGTTAACCCACTAATAGAGGTTACTTGCACATGTTTTCACAGGCTAAAGTCCACCTCCCCTAAATACGAGTCTGACTGCTGAGGAGTGAAAGGGCTGATCGGTGTGGAGAGGTGACCTCTGCAGACCTCTGACTATGGGCCCTCTCCTTTGTGAGTGAGGAAGGAGTTTGAGACGGCAGGGCATGGTGTGAAGGGGGAAAAGCTCTCACCTGATTTCCCACTGCTTTACAGCTTCGGTATTTTGTAGCCTACACCACGGAAAGCGTGGTCTTCCTCCTCCTCCAGTGGTTGGCTGACCTGAGTCACTTACAACTCTGTTTCTGCTTCAGAGTAACAACCCTTGCCTTTTCGTGGCTCACAAATGCCCTGAAACTACTCAGTTCAAATCCTGCTATTGACCTAAGTGATGCGAGTTACAAAAGCTGTCTAAACCAGGTTCAACTTGACAGCCCTCCAAGCCCTCTGCAAAAGCCATTTGCTGGGCAAGTTGATAGGTTTCCAGAGATAATGGCGATTAATGCACTGCCAATTTGTGTGCGTGTAGCTGAGTCACTGGCTGACCAACTTCATTTGCTGCTGCCGAACAACCACTTCCTAGAGTTTCGGAGTGTATTATGCTGTTTGAAGGTCTCGCACATGTCATCGTGCCACAAACTTCTGGGTCAGCACTGTACTGTGATATGAAAGGGAACAGCACGGCAACAACAATCAACACAGGCTTATAAATTGAGTTTATAATGCTCCCAGGAGAAATTAGCCCATGCGAAGCTCTGGGCTGCTGTGACGTGATAGCTACTGTGACCCCAAAAGACACCATTTGGGGGATCTGTGCCCTTCTGTCACAAACTGCTATGTCTGAAAACCACAGGGAAGATTAACAATCCCTGAAGCACCAACCACTAACAAACAAGGACTATAGGCTTCTTGGTTTACGTCCAATAACTCTGTCAACCACGCTTACAGGGCTGGATGTCCCAGAGACACTGCGGTCCTTAAACCCCTGCTATTTTCAGGGAAAGTCTTGTGGCAGTGCATATGAAGTCCCGCAAAGCTTTTAACTTAAACTTTCCAGGTAACTTTAAAATACTTCTTCTCTCCAACCCTCCTCCATCCCCCCCACCCCATAAAAAAAAGAAAAAAAGCTTCTTAAAAGTTTTTTTTCTTAATGTACCTGCCTATTCTTTAAACACATCATAGTTTTAACACGCACAGCCTCACTGAGGGGTCTAAATAGATGCAGAGGGAGCTAGACAGCAGAGTAAGTTGGGGAGGTGGGTTCACAATAGCCTGACAACATTCATGCACCACCCCTGAGGTACACAGATTTTACTGACTTGGAAATAAGATGTGGTTACTCTGCCCTGATGCATAGACAGCTGTGACCGCTGTCAGGAGGCAGGAATACAGGCTGTGGGCAAAACAAAGAAGAAAACTTACCTATCCTCAGGGCTGGAGATAAAACTATTATTCAGAACCACTTTGTTAATAAACCCAGAACACCCAGGAAGAGTCAATGATCTTTTTATTCCTACTCAAGATGTGGGTTGTATTTCACAGGAGGAACAAGCAGCAAACGGAGAGTGACAGCATAGATCAACTCTCACCTACCCCACACTGCAGCAGAAGGTTGCTTTCCTAGATTTCCATTTAAGAAGGCACCTGCAGGGACCAACTGAGCTTACTGCCTCATTGTGACCCTAAGATGCTGTGGCTGGTTTAACAAAATGAAAGAGAAGGAGAAAATGATATGTCTAACTGCGCGCAGCAGATCAGTAGCAGAGCTGAGAGTCCAGACCACTGCCTCCCAGTCCTCTCCTAACAACAAACCACTGGCACTCTTACTGGCTTTTCTTCCTTCTTCACATTCTTGCAGAGAACAAGCTGTAAAGTCCTCACGCTGTTTCACATTCATCTGTATTTAAGTATCTTTGCAAGTGACACCTATTTGCGTACATAACCACAGTGCTTTGCGCTGAAGAAGGCATGTCTGAAGTTTTTTATATGAAGAATCAAAGCCTCCCCTCATCCTCCTATCAGGTAACCCTGGATTGGAAAGCAAAACCAGTATTTTGATATAGTTGATGTGTTTGTGCTTATGAACTCTGCACAGACATACCTGTTAAATGACAAAAAGAAATTATTTTTTCCTTGCTTTCTGCCAGGTAAGCAAGACTTCCCTTTTCCTTAGTAAACAAGCTGTGTTATGATCAGCATGGGACATGCATATACTAGTTTTATAGCTTTGGTGACTTACTCCCAATCTTTTTTTATTACATTAACGTATCACTGAATGATACAATGGTTAATATTTGTGTTTGATATGGTTGCTTTATCTAAATTAAGGAACAGCTTGTTGATTACAATTTCAAACTCTTCAAGTGAAACTTCACACTACTGCAAAGACATCTCCAGCTATAATGAAAATATGTATCATTCGTACACTATACACACAATAATCAGATATTTGGTAATAAAAATTCACTATCCAGTGATAACTGAGAAAACCATCCAAAATAAGCCTAGATTTCTAATATGAATTATAATTAATTCTAATATATATTAGTTTAATACATGGTAGGGTGTGCAATTCTTGAAATTGGAGTCTTTTTAGAAATATTCTAAACAAAGTTTCCTTATGGGAGTGAGGTAAGTCAGTGTCAAGTTCAGTTGGAGATGGTGGCCTGAACTGCCAATCCACTGGTTAGAAACCTAAACACAGCCTTGAGCTTGGGCAGATCCTACCCCGTGCTGCCCAGAAAAAAGGTCGACCACATGTCCTTGTCTTTTCACAACACCCTGCACAGTAGATCTATTGCCTGACAGGTGGCAGAAGAAATTTGATCCCTCTCCTCAAGCTCTGACCCTACAATGAAATTTCCTTACCTGTACCAAGCCCTTTATCGCCAGCCCCTGGCTGGGATCAAGATTTTAACGAGGTCTGAGCCCCTCTGTATGACAAACTGTCTTTCAAGGTTACACGAGAAATGTCATTGGCAGTGCTGTGGATTACATTCCTTAAATTACATGACAAAACCAGACAGCATGGAAGGGAGATGGTCATATCTGTCAATATGTGTATGTACATTTGCTTCAGTCCTACTGCTTTTTAAAATTTCTTGTTCTGATGGGAAGGAGAAGAACCTGAGACTGGAAACATCTGTTTGTCTTGTATGATTATTTGCAGGAAAAAAACCAAGAAAGTGATTAAATTCATTCCATATTAGGGTGGCTAGATAATGTACATAAAAAAGCCTTTATTCTATACTCTTTAGTTCCATGGGCAACATATATTGTTTAGACTGTAATTAGACTGGAAGTGCATCTCCTATTCCCCTGACAATTCACTCAAATAAAAACAGCATTTGCTGTGGTTGCATTCACATTCTTTTTCGGCTCTTCTCTACGGATACTTCTGGCAAATGAATTTCCTGGCAGGGATGTTATGGAAGCAGCAAGTTTTAATTTAACATTGGAGAACACAGACAGAAAGTGTATTTTAAAATTCAAACGCAACTATGCATAGCAGAAACTTGCTTTAAAGAATTACTCTCATTATACTCTGAACTCAGTAAAGTGCTGAGGAACATAGTTACCTTTAAGCATTTTCTGAAGTCCCTTTGAAATCTCTGTTTTAATATTTTCCTGAACTGGAACCTCCATCTGGAGAGAGAAACAATGCTTTGTTGTAAGTGATGCATCTAATAAAAATGAATCAGCACAGCTTGCATTTTGATTGTCAATTACTTGCAATCAACTGCTCAGAAAAACTCACTGATCGAGAAAATACTCTTAGAAATATTCATTAAAAATATTTGTGAAAAACTTCAAGTGTATATAGGAAAGAATATCTATGAACAAGTTCAACTGAATATAGGAAAGAAAACATAAAAATGTTGCCACATAAGCCACGAGGTGAAACTTCAGGTAATTTATTAATGTCTTTTCTATCAACGATTTACCTAGCTCCTATTGTAAGGCTATACAAACTAGATATTCAGCTTGCTATTTGAATCGCTAACAGTGCAATTAATACCACTGGTTAGTTTTGGAATATGTTACAATAAAATATTTTATTTGAATGCATCTATATGCACCATAAAAAAAACTTCATTAAGTCTCAGTTACAACTACAAGTCAGAATTGAAGTTAGACAGATAGGTATTTATGATCAGAATGTATCATAAATAATGAAGGAAAAAATAAGCCTATAAAAAGCATGGCAAGTAATAGGAAAGGGAAGCAAGATAAATATTCAAATCCATTTCCATTTCATGCACACTTCTGAATAACTATGAGAGTGGAAAGTACCAAAAATGCTAAAACAGCCATTAAAAAAATAACTCCCTGATCCTAAAATCTGGCCCTCAATCAAGCTGAAATAATATGCTTACTCAGCATCTTTGTTATGAGAGGATATTTAAAAGGTTCAAAGACAGACATATTCAAGTTCTAGTGAAAGCTGAGAGGCTTTGCAAACCTAATTCTCATTTGGGTCCTAAAATCTTTTCCCGGCTCTTGAGAAGCTGGGTAAAATCTTAAATGCAAATTAGAAGTTCAATTGCCCAGTTATTCTGACAGCTTTTTTTTTTATCAAAAGCATTTTTGAAGGAATTGGAAGGTTTTAAGGGAAATTTCCAATTTTAATTGAATTGTTTCAAGCTTTTGTTGAAGAATAAGAAAGTGGAAAATATTTTCAGTTGAGGAAATGGAACATTTTGATGGGCCTTCTAAAGCCCAAAATTTAGGGCCTTTTTTCATGGAAAATAAGTACTGCTCTGGTCAGGGATACTGGATCATCTATTAAAAACACTACCTAAGTAAACAGCTACTAGAAATAAGTTTAATTCAGTGGCATCTCCGTCTGAAATTCACCCCATCAGCTAGACTTCTGCCTGGGTTCCCCGTCTTCTGGAAAATCTGCTAACTGAGCACCACTTACGAAATCACTAACATCCAACTGCAAAAATGTTAGCAGACCTTAGGGACACATCTTTCGCTCAAAGTTAATAAGAGTCCAACCCGCTACACGACACACCATCGAGAGGCAAAGAGGAATACTTTAGTAACTGCGGTATTATGGGAGCCGTGTCACTGTTTCAGAAAGTATTTATGCAATGGATGTGTACGAGCAGATAGTTCAGACATCTCTTGCTCAATCACAAAGGCAAGCAAGCATAGGAGTAGATGTGAGCATGAATAGAAAGAGCAACAAAAACATTTTATTGCTGACTCCAAATCTTGCCATTGTCCGCTAAATGTAGCAGGTCACGGCACGTTACAGTCTCTCTTCATGCTGAAACCACGATCAAAATCAAGGCATATTTTACTGCAAAAGACAAAAAGACTTGCACTGCTGCTCCTACTGACTTTCCTGCTGTTGTCTTACAGTTTGGCACCATTTATCCTTCTATTATTTCCTTCCTAAGAGCAAAATATCATTTGTATTAAGTAGGTGACAAAAGCTTTAACTTCTTTTAAGAAGGAGAATGAAATTAGGAATAAGGGGAATTGGATAATGGCTGTATTATTCATAGGAACGCATACCTAATTTATATAGTACTGCTAGTATGCCATCTGAAATTGCTATAACTCCAATTAAGCCAATTTAAGTAATGAAAAGGACTACTCTACTGTGTCTGAATATTAATTTCATGGTCTGTTTTACATATCAGAAAGTAAAAACATATTCTAACTCATATAATCATTTTACAACAACGACTAGCAAAACTTTCCAAGGCGCAAAGGTCCTTCCAAACAATATTATTCCTAGATTCTATGACCAGATTTCTAAGTACTGGACAGCACCTTGGGACAAAAATACCACAGAGAGATTAAATCTGCACAAAAGTTCTTCGATGTCTGTCTGGAGAAGACAGAATTTTTAGCCACATTAAATAGTCCCACAAGACCCAGAATTATCTGCAAAAATCAATCCCTGTAAGTATCCCTAAATTGGAAATCCACAAAATCAAGTAACAGCTTGAAAAACTTGGGCATTTGAAACCCTTTAGAAAATGCAGAGTAATTAATAAATAAAAGGTGACTTCAGGTTTTACACAGAATTTTGTTTTCCTACAAGGATGTTAAATAAGGTTAGACAATGTCAGTTCAAGACATGCATTACCATTCACATTGGGAACCAGTTCTGGAGAAGGGGTAACCTGTGTGTTTTTGAAAGACAGTAGAAGGAGAGTGGAAATTCAGTGAATGATATTTTAAACCAATATTTATTTCTGCTTTTTAACCAACTCCAGAATGCATAGTATGTATATCACATTACTCTTGATGCCCCGCAGACTGGTGTGCATGTTCAGCTTCAAGCAAGCAACTCCCACACTCATCACAATTAAATGTGTGCATAAGCCTGTGCAGGATGGAGTCCAGTATCACCGGGGACACAGAAGGACTGAAAGAAGAACTGCAGAAGGAGTGATAAGTAACTCTGCAAGAAACTCTTCATGTAGCTAATGCCTCCAACTGCTGTCTGTACATCACGTTCAACTCAAGTAGGAACTCAAGCAGCTGCTATTTGTATTAGTAGTATTCACAGGCTTAAAGCATTTGCACCTCTTTTTCCAATCCATTAGTTCTTTGGTAAGTCATATGCAAGTAATTCTCTTTTACTTTCTCAGTTTCTTATCCCTAATGCTACCTTTAGCAGGCCATTTCTCCTTCTGCCTAGCTAGCAATAGATAAAAGAAAGCTATTGAGTACAGTTACCATGACATTTTGGAAAGCCTGAAAGTTACTCTACCGAATATATCACAACAGTGAAACGTGACCTGCAGCAAGCAAAGGGAGAAAGAAGCTAATGATAAGACTGATGCAGTGGGAATTAGTTATGCAAAGAGTTAGGGATCTCATCCCCTGCATCCATCTCTTGTGTAACACAGAAGCTGTCCATTTGACTCTGCTTTAGCAGTCCATGTCTTGCCAGAAGTTTCACAGGAAAGTGAGGTGATTTGAGGGCCAGTGCTGACACACTGCTTGCCCTTATGTTCCTTAGGGAAATTAAGTCACCCGGACTGGAGAGCGGCACAGGTGTATGTGTTCCTCCTTGCTTAAAACTTAGCTCTTTGACGTTCCTGGTACTTTCACTTGGTGGTAAAAAGAGTCATTTCCAGATATAGAAATACTTTGGTCGTGAATGGAAATAACAAAGCAAGGAGAAGCAACTTGATTTTGAATTTTGGTCCCTCAGAAGATGTCCTTTGTGCTGCACACTCTGCTATCAAAAAGAAACAGACAGACAAAGGAAGGGAAAAAACTTACCTCTACATACCAGACCATAAAGAAAGACTCTACAGATCCAGCTCTAGATACAAGGAAATCAGGGATCAAAGAGAGCGAGAGTGAATACATACCATATTTTTCTAGATCTTCTAGTGCAGATAAGGGTTAAAATTGTCAGGTCAGCTTTAAATCTTACCCACTGCCCTCCGAAATATGTGCCCTTGCACAAGGCACAGATATCTGCCTGGCTTTCTCTGATTGAGATCCCTTTCCCATACTTCAAACCTCCCTGTCATAAATTGGTTACCTTCATTTTCTCTTGTCCCCTTCAATTACTGCTTGCGTACGGATGCAATTCTCTTATTACTTAGGCAGGCAATTATGAAAAAGGAGCTTTAAAAATGAGAGCCAGAATTCTCGGGCATGAACTCCCACCAGCCTCCAGCTTGTATTTATTGGAGCAGGGGAAACCTCCAAACTATTGCCGTTCAGCTGTGCCTGGAGCAGGATCGTTCTGGCCCTCCTTTCAGACAGCCGGGTTGGGAGGCTGCACTTCTGATATAGGCAGCAACATCAGGGAGGCCTCTCCAAAACAGGATTTACAGCAAAAAAGATTCAGCTCCTGCTCCACCATGTTCCTCGCAGCAGCCTACCCAATCTATGGCCTACATAGGGCAGCCCGGTAGCTCAGGAAATATGGTAGCCAGTAAGAGGCCGTGGGCTTTGTACCGAGGGTGCCAGGCCTCAGGACTGAGGCATCTCTGCCTTGGTTGGTTTTTTTAATGTATGCTGGCTGGTTTTTTCCAGAGGGATTAAAGAGAACAGCAATTTTTTATGAAAGTAAGAGGACAGCAGAGCCAGCATGGAAGAGTATGGGATGACAAATACAGGTACAGCCCATGAAGAATTTGATCTTCTTAGAACAACTAGATCACATGCCCAAATCTCCCAATTTCCAAAGGTGAAGCTGAGACAGGGAAGCCAAGAAGAGTGATCACAGCCAATACACGAACACAAGGCAGAAAATGGTCTCTCTTTATATGAAGAAATACCTGAGAGTTTAATGCCCAGTCCCACAAACATGCTTCAAGAATCTAAGCCCCCCCATCCTTGTCCTTCGTCCTTCTAGGATATTTAAGCCTCTGCTGCTCCTTCTACCAGGCTCCGGGCTTGCCAGCAGCATGGCAGTGGCTGTGACTGTTCCCATCACCTGCTCTGGGCTAATTCGGGTACTGTTAGCGATGGTGCCGCAGCAGGACAGACCAGAATACAAGCTGGAAAATGTTGTGTCATCGCAGTCAAGTGGTCACTGCTACTGTAGCTGCCAGGGTGAGCAGGTTTAAAACAACAGCATCATGACCACATGGCCATCACATGCCTGCCTTTGTGCACCTAGGCATCAAAAACCCCAGTGGGTGCCTTAAAGAGTCAATGAGCAAGATTCTGCCCATATTGCAAAACCTCCGAGCATTCCCAGTCACTTCCCAGATATTGCTACCCAAGACAAATGAAAGGTAGGGATGGCCAAAATGCAGAGGAAAAGAAAAAATCTTAGCAAGAAATTGTTATGTATTAAATACCCATTAAAACTCACATTTTAGAAGTACAGGAGTGAACAGTTAAGGTCACTCAAGCTGTTAAGAAATGTGATTGTCTCACATTTGTGCCAAGAAAACTTGAAACTAAGCAACACTGCTTTGTACAGTATTAAAGAGAGGTCGAGAATCAGATACACACATTCATCACAAGATGAATGGATTATAAATAGACTTTTAAGACGGCAATAAAATCATTCATTACACTTTTTAAATGAAAAAGTTGGAGTGAAAAAAGCAGCCAGTGTAATAATTGCTATGAATAGCCACAGCTGGCAAGCAGCTGGATTTCAAATGGGCTTTCTTTCCCAAATGCCAAAAGCACTAATTCATTGCTGTGACTCTGCCTATGTGAATTACAACTTTTGCAAACATTGTCTATTAGCATGATATACACAGCCCCTGCGTGTTCTGTGCAAAGCACACTGTATTAATCTGTACAATGGCAAAACAGAAGGGATGAGTATGACCTACATCAGAGCCATCTCTACATTGACAAAACTTTGTATCCAAGATAAGCCCATTTCTGAAATTGCGCTGCTGGAAACAGAAGCTTCTGAAAGCAGGCATGACCTCTAGGAAAATTAAAGCCCTGCATCCACACTTTTGGAAAAATACCTTATTTGCAAAGAATGTGATTCTTCAGAAATATATACTGCCGTCATGCACGCAAGCCCAGATTCCCAGCCATCCTAAGAGAACACGGTCAACTCAAACCAGCAAAGCTACAATATGATTTACACTGACATTTTCTCCCCTTGCATTAAACATCTTTCTACAGTTACCACTGTAAGTCTTTATCAGCATCTCTGAAAGTGAGCAGTACCCAAAACGTGTCACCTTCCTGCCTTAATTGCACAAAATAAGCTGTGGGTGTCCACTGGCAAAGGTCAAGGTTGCAACAGCAGTTAACGATATCCCCAAGAGCTAAGTTTCACCGAGTGTTCTGGGTAAGCAACAGAACAGATTGCTTTGGGCATCTCCAGACCTAAGGGGTCTTCAGGATCATCTGCCATAAATAACATCACGATAATGTTGCTATAGCTGCAGTGGTCTGAGAATACAAGAACATGATAAAGTTTGCAATTACAGATCTCAAGATCTATGTCTATACTTTCCAAAAGAGCTGCCCTATTCTTTTTCAGCTATGAAGGATAATAGAATTAGCTGGCCCTGCACTGCATCAGTGCAGACTAGAGGAACTCTTGCACCTCCTTCCCATCCTAATTTCTGGAAGTCTTTGACTTTGAGATCACAACATATAATACAGCCTTAACATTCAAGATGAGAAGGGATTAATAAAGAATATGACTCAGGGGTTCTGAGGAAAAAGGAGCACAGATCAAAGAATTACACCCTCCTACCACACAAAGTCCCTGTAGGCTGATGCAGGAAAGTTACCGTGGCTGCTGAGATGGTAACTGAAAGGCAGGGCAGCCACAGGCTGTGCCTGTATTACATGGACCACAGCAGAGCTGGGGCATCTATGTTCCACCGCAAACACCAGTGAGAACAGCAGCTGTCTTAAAAGCTCTATTTAAAAATAGAGTATGTGAACACATTTGTAGTGTGGCAGCATAGTATGTTCAGGAAGGATGCCAAGTGTAAAGGTACCTTTGAGGAAAAAAAAAAAGTCCCCAAAACAAAAAGGAGCAAAGTGGGCACCGAAGTAACAAACTTATAACTGGCGTCTTCTGAAATTATAGTCTGAGTTCACACTTGGCCAAGGCACTGGAAAAATCCTTCTTTTGATTGCTACAAGCTGCCTCAAAACATTCCTTTTGGGCTTGTCAGTGAAACTTGTTAACTAGTGTAATAGTCCACCTTGCTAAAACAATGTCCATTTATCACAATTAAACTCAACTGGTAACCTTTGCCCCAAATCTACTGAGTGAAATTACTGCAAGTTCAATAAAGAATACTATCCCTACAGGTATTGAACACACACAGAAGCTGACAGCACACTGCATACCAGGAGCAGCAGAGCCCTGTACCACTGCCTATTACTGCCTGTGGTACTTTACATACCCATTAGCATAGCATTGGGGCACCCTGTGGTCTTCAGCCTGTTTCTGCACTGACTCCTGATGCTTGTATCCCCATGCCACCACTGAAAGAATTAAAGCACAGGCAGGCTGACTGGCTCACATTCACACGAGAACACTGAGCGTGGAGTTAAACCTCCACCTCCAAACTGCAGACAAGCCCACCAGCGCTGGCTAGCTTCCTTCCTCAGGAACGTACGTGTTGGTGTAAAACTTTGTCGCCGGGCTGGTGCCGTGATGGGAATCGCTGCAGTATTGACATAAACCTTGGGCTACCACAATGTCCCTGTCTGGCCACCTAATCCATTCTCCTGGATAAGAAATGGTTTAACATCTGTTCGATAGCAGAGGTAAAAGCTCAAGAATAATCAGAAGGTAGATGCTTCAGCGAGCACAAGAACTACTCTGGACTACCCAGAAAAAGCAGGGAACGCGTTCCCTGAACAGAAGACCCAAGGACTGAGCATTAAAAGTAAAACAGAAAACACAGGTCTATTTTTAATTTGTCCAGCATTACAGAGCTAAGGGAGAGAGGGGACAGGTTCCCAGGCAGCATGTCCCATCGGAAGCCAGCTGGTCCTACCCAAAAGGAGGCTTGCACTCACACCACATTGTCTAGTCACTTCTGGATCCGTTTCTTCCCCTCAAGGATAACTTGGACAGGGCTCACACTCTTCCATAGCCACGTTCCCCAGAACACACTCTCACACAGGATCTGTGACTCAGTCTTCCAGGGTCAGAGGTCCATATATTAGCCCCATAAATTTTTCTAGTTGTTTCTTTTAAAATCATGTAAACTTTCACCATTTACGTTGAGGCAAGAGTTCCATAGGAACCTGGGTAAGATAGTCCATGTGATATATGAGAATCATGGAAGGGGGAGGCAGTGTTATTTTTACATAACTGTATTTGTAGTCTCCCAGTTGCCAATAAAACCTTAAAGATGTTACCACAAAGGCTATTTCACCAACTTTAAAAGAACTCATATATCCTCTATAGTAAAGTATTACCCTTAGCTGTTTTTTTAATTACTTGAAGTTTTAGACCTGACTCACTCCAGCTTTTTAGTTCCTGCAGTTTCTAGTATGGTGCAAGACATATATACCAGGCAAAGACAGACAACCTTTATTCCTAATATTGCTTCTTAACTCTGGTCATCCAGGTTTATACCCTGTGATATATAGTAGTAAGAATGGACAAACCAATTCAAAGCTGAAAATACATCAAAAGCCATATACAGCCACAGGATAGACAGAAATCAAGAGAGTCCATTGAATCGTATTTCTCCTGTCAGAATTTTCTTCAACCTTAGCTTGTTTTAGAGATCTTACCGAGACCTAAACATGAAACACAGCCTGCAATTCTGTAAGAGTGAGGGGGAAGGATCTAATCTGTGTTTCACGATAACATTTTTTCCTGTTAATCACTAAGTACTTTGTAATCTACATATTTCTTACAGCATTTCTTTCTTGTGTTTGCATTGAAAGCTGACCTTGCAAGTGAAAAAAAACTTCTCAGCACTTAAATTACACATTAAGTATTTTCTCTTCATGCATTTGGCATCAAAACTATTCCCTCTCTTCACATATTAAATATCAGCAAACAGAGAACTAGAAGGAAAACACATGCATTTTTATGCTTCTTTATCATTTTCACAGCTGAATTTCTTAGGGGCTAGGAAATCTGGGAGCAAAACAAATCAATGTTATGACCCAGACCTTTGAACAACAGACAGTTTGAACTTATCCTTCATGCTCAGATACCTTTTTGTTTCCCCCACTGAAGAAAACTCAAGACTGACTGTTGTGGTGTTAGAAAAGACAGGCTGTGATCTTCTGATGTAACTTAAGCTGACAGCACACGTGCATGCGGCAAGGTGCGAGGTACCGGTAAGCAGCTGAGACAGCTGTCTGGCTGGTTGGGTGGGTTTGGGTTTTGCTTTAAAGAGAACAAAAGTGAGAACAGCTGTCAGGACAATTTTAGCCTCAGGGTGTCGTCACATGTACCCAGGTTTGGGGCACATGAGCTTTTCTCTGGTTGTTTTTTGCTTGCTTGTTTGTCTGAATCATAGAATGGTTTGGGTTGGAAGGGACCTTAAAGATCATCTAGTTCCAGCCCTTCTACCATGGGCAAGGACACCTTCCACTAGACCAGGCTGCTCAAAGCCCCATCCGACCTGGCCTTGAACACTTCCAGGGATGGAATTATTTCTTCAAGGAAAACAAGCTCATTGGAACAGCTGATGGAAATTAGCACTGCGACAAGTTCCCGGTGAAAAGGGCAGGTGAATAAAGCAAACTCAGTCTGTGAGGGGGATCAAAAAGTAATAAAGGGAAAGGCATTTTCTCAGTTATGAGAAGAAATGCAATGCTACGTTCAGAGTATTGGTAGCACAGGTAGTGTGTCTGCTACTGAGACAAACGGTGTGTGGTGAAGCTTTCGCCGGGCTGGAAGTTTTAATTCCTTGCTTTGCTGCTGATTCACTACCCACAAACAATACCCTCCACGTAGAGCCTGAGCTTGTCAAAATACTGTTCAGACCATTGGTTCATTGGGGCAAGCCACATATGAGGGGACTCTGGCTGGAGACTGAGCGTGGTCCTTCTACAAACCCTCATCCATTCTGTTCTTTTTAAGAGGGGAAAAAAAAAATATCCTAAATAAACCTCCTATACATGAAATTCTGCTCAAGGAAAGGATGAGCCATAAGTGAGAGACATTAGATACATTACTTAAAACAGTAGTGGAGAGTGCTAAAGTATAAGATTTAGGAAGTAATATGTACAGAATACATGGAGATGCACATGACTTTAGGACAACACTTGAGCACAAATTCAAGGGTACTTCAGCACTGCATAGACTGTAGAGGCTTTCTTTACCTGGAGCACCCAAATAGCAGATTATTCTATGCTAAGAGGATGGGGGAAAACACTATGAACACTGTCAAGCACTCCACACCTAAACCAGCAAATTTAGATAGTTAGACTCCCTGAGCTTCCTACACAATCAGTGAAGAAAGATTTCTGCAGAAAGCAATACAGAGCATGTTTCCCAAAGCTCCCTTTACAGTCAATGGAGAAAAATTAACCTAATTTGTGCACAAGAAAACTAAACTAGTTTTGTTAGATTGGGAGGTATGAATCTCCTGCAGCACAACACACAAGCAAGCGTTTCAGCACACACATCTGGGAAGACAAAAATGCACTCAAATGTTTCCAGAAGGTAGTATGGAACACGGTCCAAGTTAGACATATCAAAATAAAGAGGAACTGGGACTTCCAACATTTGCCTGCCTTTTCACTGGGTAATATCCCCTCTCTACCTTTTTAGACAGGATAAAGAAGGCAGAAACATACAGTTTTGCTTGTCTCCAGCTGAAGCATGTAATTCTCATCTCTGTATCAGCATCCAGTTCTAATGGCTGGTGCATAATAACTAATTGCCACTTCACATTCACAGGAACCATTCAGGAAAAGAGACATTATCTGTGCTTAGGGACTGGAGTGAAATCATCAGGAAAGCAATTGTACTTCCCAAACATGCATCATTTATTGCCCCTCATTTGCTGTTCCCTCTCTATCCCAATTTCCCTATTTGCTCTCTTTGCATCTGCCACAGATGACCAGATCTCTTTGTCTTACACAAAGCTCTGCAGGCTTCCTTGGGAACAAAACACAAGAACACAAGTAATTTTTTGCAGCTGTACATTTCTACCCTCAGAAGTGTCTCCCGAGGGTCAAATCCAACCATGTCTGAGAAGCTGCACAATAAAGACATAGCCAGCAGCAGTGTAGTATTTAACTTTGCAAGATACAAACCAACCCAGGCCCTACTGAATAATGTGTGTGTTTAGCACAAAGTAAGCAGCCACCTCATTGGGGAGCACTGGGACCGTACATGCCCAAGAGGGTTTTTTTGCTGAGTCCTAACCAGGGTTGTACTTCCAGGAGCAAGTCCATAGTACCTCCAAGAAAGCTAAACAGGGTGCAATTATCAGCACATCCTTTAAGATTTGTGAGGATTACCCCTAACACATGGTACTAAGATAAAGGTAGAGGTGATTGCAGAGAAAACATTTGTGTTTCCTGTTGCAAGCTTGTCTATTCTGAATGTAGAATCGTTCAAACATAGACAGTTGAGCCTAACTTTCAGTAAGCAAACTGTAAGACAACTGCCCAATACCTTTTAGCGTATTTAGCCTTCCTTAATACTGTGGATTTGGAAAGGTAAACCACGTTATCACTGTGCTCAACTACATTCACATTCCATCAGAATCAAGACTGGATCACCTTCAACACACACTCAGTTGCTCCACTTGGCTGTATCCATTACATTTCATCAACTCACACTTTCACCTATCTTTAGGCAGAGACTTTAATCCCAAAACATGGACACAGAGGTACCCAAACGGGACAGTCAGCTCCTCAGTTTAAAGGGAATTAATAGACCAAATGAGAACAGAAATGGTTTCCAAACTCAAAAGGCAGCCCATAATTTGGGGGGACATTGCTCGTACAGGCTCATAAATAAACTAGAAATAAGTCAGTTTTGAAGGAGTCAGGTTAAATTTGAATGTGTAGTCCTCACAGGACTCCCTAGAAGGAGACAGGCAATAACAATTAGCATGTCACACCAGAGCAGGGTCACTCTGAAGAGTTATCTTATGTACCAGAAAGCAGGGTCACTCTGAGGAGCACTTCTTAAAATGCAGGGCAGATCAGAAGATCAAGCTCCTGACCAGATCGGTCGGCTGTGTTGTAGGATATGAACAGAGCACACAACAAAATCCCCCAAGTCAGCAAGCAAAATGAGGGGAAATAAAACTTAGGACACAAAAATCCAGAATGCCAACTGAAGCCTTTACTCTGTTCCAGTTTAAAGCCAGTTTAACAATATGGGGATTGAAGTTACATAGAAATGTTAGGTAGATCTTTGACTCAATAAACAAACAAATTAAGGGAAAGACTGGCCTGGAAAAGGAGCATTGCACAAAGGAGACCTCAGCTATCATCAGAACTTTACTAATGGCAGATGTCAGACCTCTCTCCCATCCAATTTCCTGCCTGTTTTTTGTCTTCTTCAGTTGATTTGCTATTTGAGGCTGCTTTTTTTTTTTTTTTTTTCCCTAGATAAACAAAGCAATTGGCACTAGGGAGCCCTGTTTCACTGCAGACTGCAGACCCTACCATAATAAACTATTATATTCATATTTATAAGAAACTGTCTGTTTTATCTGCCTGTAATTGGTGCACTATGGGCCATGGCCCATTCCTGCTGTTGCCTACATGGAATTAACAAAGCAGATATACTCAGCTTCCAAGGTAAGAACTTTGAAGGTGAGAAAGTAAAAGTATGATTTTGTTAACATAATCAAGAAACTGCACTGGAAACAAGGGAAACATAAATTATGCAAATCAGTTGCTATTTATGCTGCATTAAATGAGACACTGCAGATTGCAGAGGTTTCTAGAATCAGGTGGACTGTTACTCAACTGAATACAAGCAGAGCAAAGTCCCAGCAGCTTATGAAGACGGCAACAATGGTTTAGAAACCTAAAGAAAATTTAGAACCAAAGGAGAGGAAGATCAGTCCTGCAGTTTGTTTACCTTCCTTTTTTTCTGCTTAAACAAACAAACAAACAAACAAACGACAAACCCCCACACAAATTGATGATGAATGACACAAGAAACCTGGAAAAAAAGCCAGGATCACTCTGAACTACCTGCATGTTGTTGATCAGATGAATAGGGGCATTTCAACAGACGAGACCCCTGACCAGAGTAGAGGATTGCTGAAGATCAACATTACCTGAAAAACCCTATTATAATGCTACATCATATATAAAAATGAGACTATTTCCTGCAAAGAAATTTACCATGAAGAATTGTTGCTTCATAAGAAAGAAAATCTTGTCTGCTGCTCAGGAGTTAAAAATCTATTTGCAATAGTCAGGTAGTCATTTCAGTTTGCCAAGTTAAGCAAGAAATCAACATTTGCCTTATTTTGGGTAACCACTTAAACATCAAACATTGCACTTCTCCAACAGAGGTTAGTGTAGCAGCCAGACTGTACCTCAATATCTAAGGAAGCCAGGGGACTTTCCGCAGTCCTACTCTGTCTGTGATTCAGGACTGTGGTTGCAGAGACTTCTTTCCTCAGGCTGTTCTTTCTTCACTCCTTTCTTGAAGCCTATGGGGTGTTTCTTCCAACAATCTTTTGACATTCATGACTCCTCTTCTCAAAAGGTATTAATACAAACCCAGAGTGTTCAGTTTTCAGCAATTCCTGCAAAGGGACTCACAAGATGCTCTGAGCTGCCGACCAGCAGCCTGTGGCCTTTGGTTCACGTATCAGCATTTTGGGCTGTGGTCTCTATTTTCTTCCATGGTAGCTTGCTAGCCCTGCTTTGTCTGGATGCCACTGAAGTCACTGCAATCTCCTAGTGAGATCTGACTTAACTACTATCAAGCCTCGAGGGTTGGCTTTACTGCCAGACAGAAACATACCCGCTTCTCGGTTTCACAAAGCCTGCTAGTTTTCCCATTTCCTTCATTGCACACTCTTGCTTGCACACTCAAGGTTAAACAGCTTGAAAAGTTTGGGCTTGCTGTCTGCTTAGAACAGCAAAGATTATTATTTGGCTTGTCTTCTTTTGCAGCTTGTGGCATTTTCCATTGCCTGGAACACATACATATTTTTGAACTGGGTAAGATCCACAGGGATCCAGGTTCCTGGTAGCGCTCGTACATTTTCTTATTCTTTTATAGTGGCATATGGGTTTTGGCATGGCCAGAAGGAACACGAACTTTTTCAAATCAAGCGTTTAAAGACACTGTGTTTGAGGGTACAAGTGGTTTAAAAGGAGTCCACAATGTGGGCAGGTTCTGTTATTACGTCCTTTCTCCTAATATTCACAAACTTTTCAAATGCACTCGGAAAATAGAAGTACATTGCACACAAAAAGCCGTTACAGTCTCCTGCCTTTGAGAGTGTGGTAAGCTTAGCAGAATTCAATTAAACTTGATAGTGCACTTTACCAGTAGGGCAATTTTGATGTAATCATAGACAAAATCAGATAGGAAGGTTGTCATAATGGCATCAAAGTATGCAGAGACAACACAGCTAAAGGAGGGTCTTTGCTGTGCATTCCAGGTCTAAAATACATTTCAGGTTAACCCTGAAGGCCTCTGCTTTGGCCTATTAGCCAGATAAAGCCAACTTCGACAGCAGAAGGAAGAATTCTACCCAGATCCAGGTGTTTTAGATGCTTTGTCATAAACAAAAAGAAATCCAAGACAGAATTGCACTGTAGTTTTTCCCATGAAGTTCTCTGAATAAGCATCAGAATTCTGAGGTTAAGGATTTTAATTAAAGGAATACAAATTAAAACCTAACAATTCACTACCACTTGTGTTAAATCTCATTAAAAACATGAGGCTGCCCTTTGTCCCCACTACTTCTGGGATTCCTTCAGTCACTGCCAGAGGAGATAAGAAGTATCGCTTGACATTTTTTCCTCTACATCAAGGTGTAAAATGTCTATTCAGCTCTTTCCAGAGACTTCTGCAGACCCAGGGGTAGCAAGATCACTGCCACATGCAAATGATATACAAAATTAAACACTCCATGACCTTCCAAGAGAGGCTAAAACACCATGGCGATTTATTGATTATTGTCAAAAGCAAAAAGTGAGGGGTGGGGAGGGGGGGTGTCCCAAAACACAAGGGCAAAACATAGATGGATTTTAAAGAATGCCAGTTGCTAGTGATGTTGCATCCCCTGATAACACTGCATCACCACATGAGCAATGCTTGGGACCGAGGGCCCATGGATAAAACACCTACCCACATATAAAGACATGCAAGAGGTGCACACCCACAGAATGACCTCCCACAGGAATTTTACCCTTGCTTTAATTTGATTTCAGCTTTCCAGTGTGACAGAAGCTTTATCAAGCTCCCCTGTACAAAGAGGAGATCAAACACATGCCCCTGTTATGGCAGACAGAAGGTAGCCCTGGAGAAACACCCTGAGAGTACCCCAGTTGAGTGAGAAGAGCCTCACTAAGTCGTGTACCTTGTGTTTGTGCAGCCTGGGCTCACGCCCCAGTCTGTGTGCTGCTGGCAATGAGAGTTCTTGGCCAGTTTAGCTACATGTTACGTCAGCATAGCAGAGTTCAAACTTTTCTAGAAGCCTTTAAACAATTCAATTATCCTTTGGGAAGGACAGGAGAGGGTTGGAGAAGATAGAAATTATATTTCATAGAATCCTAGAATGGTTTGGGTTGGAAAGGACCTTTAAAGGTCACCTAGTCCAACTCTCCTGCAATGAGCAGGGACATCTTCAACTAGATCAGGTTGCTCAGAGCCCCGTCCAGCCTGACGTTGAATATGTACAGGGATGGAGCATCTACCACCTCTCTGGGCAACCTGTGCCAGTGTTTCACCACCCTCATCATAAAAAATTTCTTCCTTATATCTAGTCTAAATCTACCTTCTTTTAGTTTAAAACTATTAACCCTTGTACTATCACTACAGGCCCTACATTAAAAAGTTTGTCCCCATGTTTTTTATAAGCCCCCTTTAAGTACTGAAAGGTGGCAATAATGTCTCCTTGGACCCTTCTCTGCTCCAGGCTGAACGACCCCAAGCCTCTCAGCCTGTCCTCACAGAAGTGCTCCATCCCTCTGATCATCTTCATGGCCCTCCTCTAGACCCACTCCAACAGGTTTATGTCTTTCTTGTAAGTGAGGACTCCACAGCTGGATGCAGTACTCGGGGAGGCTGGGGGGCTGGGTGTCTCACAAGAGTGGAGAATCACCTCCCTCAACCTGCTGGCCACGCTTCTCTTTATGCAGCCCAGGGTATGGTTGGCTTTCTAGGCTGCAAGTGCACATTGCCAGCTCATATCCAGCTTTTCATCCACCGGTACCCCCAAGTCCTTCTCTCCTCAGGGCTGCTCTTAATCCCTTCCATCCCCAGCCTGTACTGATGTTGGGGGTTGCCCCAACCCAGGTGTAGGACCTTGCACTTGGCCTTGTTGAACCTCATAAGGTTCACATGGGCCCACTTCTAAAGCTTGTCCGGGTCCCTCTAAATGGCGTCATGTCCCTCAGGCACATCAACTGCACCACTCAGCTTGGTGTTGTCTGCGAACTTGCTCAGGGTGCACTTGATCCTACTGTCTATGTCATTGATGAAGATATTAAACACTACTGGTCCTAATAGGGACCCGAGGGACACCACTCATCACTGATCTCCATCTAGACATTGAGCCATTGACCACTATTCTCTAGATGCAACTGTTCAGCCAATTCCTTATCCACCAACTAGTCCATCCACCAAATCCCTATCTCTCCAATTTAGGGAGAAGGATGGTGAAATTCTGTTTCTTGCCCTCAGTTTCTGAGGCAATAAGAATTTAGAAATATCAGAGAGACTATGCAGTCCATCTGTTCAGAACATAAAAGTAACACACTGGGTCAGGCCAAAGGTCCATCTGAGCCAGTATCTTCTCACTGACAGCTACCAAAAGCAGATGTGTAGGTAGAAGAGCAAGAAGAGATCAGTCATATTTGGTACTTCCCCCCCATGAACGAACCTCACCAGGACTCTGGGAAACCATTTACCTCCTGCATGAACTCATCCAGACTTTCACAGAAACCATGGTATTTTTAGCATTCATAACATCCTGTTACAAAGACTTCTACAGTGTAATTAAAACTCACACGAAAACCATATTTTTTTTCTTTAGACTGTACTTAACTGATCCCTGTCACGCTTCCCATACCACTCAGTGTTGTTACCCACCATCATATTCCCTTGACACGTCTGTCAGGCCACTACCATTCTCTGAATCTTTTCCAAGTTGCACCACATCCTTTTTGAGATGAAGGGAGCAGAACCACACAGAGTTTTCGAGATGCAAGCAGGCCACAACTTTGTACAGCACCATTATTTTGCATTCCTTTCTATTCTACTTTTAATATTCCTGATACTGCTCTGCTTTTTGACCTCTGACCTGATGTGTTCAGGGAACTCTGTTATAAGCCTAGATCTACCTCCCAGGGACTAATGGCCAGTCCAGAACCCATCATATAATAGTTGAAGCTAGGATTGCTTCCCCCACATGCATCACTTAACATTTATCTATGCGTAATTTGATCAGCTCATCTATTGCCCAGCCACTGAGTCTCATAAGGTCCTTCCATAATTTTTGAGTCAGCCTTCATCTTTACTGTTGTGAATAACGTTTGCTGATGGCACTAATTCATGCCCTTAATAGCAATTCACCCCTTTTCCAGCTCATTTATGAATATATTGAGAATGAACAGATGAATATGCATGAGTATCAGCATTGATCCCAGCGCAAACCCTTTGGAACTCCACTGGCAATTTTATTTTTTTTTACTACTCTGACAACAGATCACAGAGTCCTATCCCTGTTTTATACCATTTAAAAGTTCTCTTTGTGTTGCTACAATAATGGTTGTGTATGCAAGCTTCACGTGCCATAACTGCCCCGTTTTCTTAAAAGCTTTCGGGTTTGAGATCTTGTAGAAAGGTCTACAAACTTCATTTCTCCCTGCCTTCAAAGTATGAAGCTTCTAGCAAGGGACAGAGGAGTTTCCAATCATTATATGCATAAGAAACTATGAATTTTATTTTAGTTGTGCAGCTGGTTTGGGGGGGTTTAGGTTGTTTCCTGAAACAAGTCAATTACACCTGAGAAAACATGTTCTAACTCATCAAATTGAAACTTCACTTTACCTAAACTTCTACAAGAGGTTTTTAAGAAACAAATCAAATTCACAAAGTCATGCACTGCCGTCTCAGTGTACAACCAGAACTTCCTAGAATAAACTAAAACAAAAGAAGGCTGAGACTGCCTGCAACTTCAGCAAAGACCTGCCATTTGTCTCATATGCACAAAACTGTTCCTTACTGTGCTCTGCTTCAAGATATGTCAAATGGGTGTTGTGTAATACAAGAAAAGTTGGGCTAAATATAAGCATTTATCTCAAGGCAGTTAACAGATGATTCTCATTTATCAAAGCATTTCAGTGAAGCAGAAATGGACATTGTCCAAGACACAAAAGACCAATAATCAGTCTGACCCTCCTCCCCCACATCAGGAGCGATGACAACAAAGATAGAGTAGTACAGAGCTCCAGCTGTGTTAAATATCCAGGGTTATGGAGATTTTTCTCACAATCCAGGATTTAGAGTCATGATGCTTGACCTCCTCCTGCTGCCTAATAGTTGTGTTTAGTCCACACAGAAAGCACATTATCTTCTGTGCCCACATGACAACATTCATCTCAACATGAAGCCAAACAATTAAACAGAGCGAGAAGGCTGAGCTCCCCCTCCTCTCCTATGTATCTGGAGCCATCTCCAAATAAAGCGCCTCAGCTTCAGCAACAATAGTTCTTCAAATGATAACAAGCAGCTCTTTCAAACAAATTTGAGGCAAACCCTACTCCTGAACAATCTCCATGCTGTAAGCAACAGCAGCGCCAGAAGGATGGATGGCTGCAATTACAACAAGGTGAACCACTGCTTTGGGTGACAGTAAAAACAGCCCAGCCCAGTGCTGCTGCAGCCCATTGCGCTACACCGAGAGGGAAGCCAGAGAACGGTCGTCAGGGTGATTTTACGGAAGGTGGATGCCAGGAACTGTCCTGCACTCATGAACAAGATCACAGATTTCCCCATAACTTCTGTCCTGAGGCCTATGCCAGCTACCAACACAAGAATATCATTTTGGGGTCTGCATTGCTACACTGCATTTCTGCTTGTGCCAACCACACCCCACTTGAAGGGCTCAAAGGCATCAATCATTCTGAGTATCCAGTTTCAGCCAGTAAAGAAGTGCACAAACAAATGTATCTTACCAATTTCAACGCAAACCATCTTGCCTTTTCAGTGCCTTTCACCATAAAATCAAAAAGAAATATGAAAAAGTTATGTTTGAGATGGATATGTGAAGCTGCAATTTCATAACCAAAACCTGAAAAAAATGCTGATTCATAAATTCTCCTGCACTTGCTTGCTCTAAGGAAATTGGGTTCAATTGTCCTCTCGCTGACACTAGTCTGAAGTGCCAAGTAACTCTATTAAAGTCAATGGAGCTATACTTAAATATGTCTTCTGGGAACAAATTAGATCTGTGATTTTCATAGCATGCAAGTTGCCAATCAGGATTAATCATATTTTCAACATCTACAGATAACTTGTTTCTTCCAATACTATTATCGTTGCACTGGCTATAACTATCTTTTAAAAACACTTTGTAGGTAGGGTTTTTCACCTACACCTCATCAATGTGGGAGGCCAGATATCACAGGCTCCATGGAATCTAAGTTCCTGAATCTTTAAACTCTGAAAATCTTATGCTGAAAAACCAATGTTTTAAATTAATGAAAAGTAGCAGCAGTTCTCTTAAGGTTCTTTTCCAGTCCATCACTGTCAGTCTTCTAATATTTTTAGAAGGAAACCCAGAAAATTTCAAGTCAAGCCTCAAAACTGTAATTAACAGGAAATGCTTTGGATATTTATAGCTGGTTATTCCCATTTAGCAGCCTATATTAATTTACTTTTTATTACATCAATCTCTTTTTTGTTAGGAAGGAAAAGAGAAAGTTAATCCTGGCATTAATGTTATCAGATACTGGGGAGGGGAACAGTCATAATAACTGCATCTCTGAAGACGGAAATAATATTCAATACAGCCACGCAAATCCGTACAGCAAATTAAAGTTTGCTGGCTACCTTCAGCACAGCAAGTGTCTATACTTAGTTGTCATCACGTGCTTATGTTGCGCAATCTTGGTAAAGCATTGAGGAAAGCTTTGTTTTCACTAGAAAAACACTCTTTAAAGAGCCTGCATAATCTGGCACTGTAGATTGCACCACTCCCTTGAAAAACACCCAAGAGCATACCACAGAGAGCGATATATTTTTTTTTCTTTTTCCCCTAAAAGAAATAACTCCACAGTAATTCCTTCCCTCTCCATCTGTATCCTTTCTCCCATCAGACAGCTAATATCCACACTAATCCTTTAGGCACAAAAAAAAAAAAAAAGCAGAAGAGCCTGTCTCAGAGTATCTTCACACACCTTTCCCCTTATTTCCCACCACCCTCCAAAGGCAGCAGAAGAAAAAGAAATATGCCTGAGATTAATTCTTATCACCAGCCCTGCAGGGCTGTCATGTTAGGGGCTTCTGATGCTATTTCTTCTGGCTCTTCCACCTACAGACACTGGAGGTGGCAACAAGGAAAAAGAAAAAACTAAAGCCTTATTCACCAAACAGCAATGAAATATGAAGCGGCAGTGGCTGCCTTTACTTGCAGCACCTGGCAGCAAAAGCTGAGACTACAGCAGGACAGAGTTTGCTTTCCAGTTCCTAATTGCTCTCTGCAAGCCCTTCCGAGAGTGACAGGAGAATGAGCAGTAACTTGTACCATAACCCCTTCTTTCTAGCTGTGTTCCTCTGCCTCTTGGCTTTCTCCTCCTTTTCCCCTCAGCTGGTTCACCTTAGCCTAGGTGATTTTCACAGCTGCCCGAATCCTTTGCCGTAGGAGCCTCTCTGTAGGCCTGCGGTGGCTGTCCTAGGCCAGGCAGGTGAGATTCCTCTCGTCCACCTTCTGTTCTCCAAAGCATCAGGTTGTGCAGCTCTGACCCATTTAAAGATTGCTCAGCAACCACTGAATCCCTGATTACCAATACCTGCCACAAAAATAAGAGCAGAAAAGAAACACAGACAACCCTGGTTCCCTGTCCTCAGATGTTCCTCCTCCAATTCCAGAAGTCTCTTTTCTGTATCTGATCTCCAATTTGCCCACTGACTGATGACTGCTGACCAAAGTCCCTTACACATACAGAACACTTATCCCCTAATCCATCACAGAGGCCCCTGGGCCTTGACGAGAGAGATGCCATCAGTTTTTCACACCCCAGATTGTCCCGTGAGGTCAAAGCTCTGAAGCAACCATCAGAGCTACCTGGATCTCTGATGCTGCCCACACCTACTTCTGGCAGCCCTCTTCCAGCTCCTGCCTTCCCACCGAGCCAGGAACCTGGCTAGGTGACTGGAAGCCAGCTATGAACCTGGTGAAGGAGAGAAACATGCTAAATGCTTATTGTTAATTCACGTGCTTCAAATAAAATGCCAAGCTGACAGAGTGGACAGGAGTGTTTGACTTCAAGAACAAAAACATCCAGGGAAAATCACAGCCGTAAAGTCAGAACCAAAGGAAGCCAGGCAGGGTTCAACCAGAGACCCTGTGACCTGACGCCACAGCATTTCATGCAGTCCTAGCATGGCAAAACCTCTCCTGTCTCCCAACACCACGAGGCTCCCAGAACTACTGGGCAGAGAAATATCTTCCCGTTGGCTGCTTCAGTAGGAACACCAGGGCTACATGCCCTGCAACACTGGTGGGGTGAGGAGGAGGGAGAAGTTCCCACTTCATTCTTGAAGCAGATGAAAGGGGTCTGAGGTTTCATTTAGTCATCAGCAAACTCCTGAGAGTTAGATACTGCAGGGGACAAGCAAATAGAATTGTTCTTTGGAGTAAACAAACCCAAAATGAGGAAGTGAGATTATCCGTGCTGGGCACTGTAATTAAGAAGAGGAGTCTTGGAGGGGGTGGCAGGGTGACACAGGTCCCGTTCAACAGCATGTGTGTCTTATCCACCTGTTTAATAAGCAAAATAGCCTTGCTCTGGGAATATTCAGAAACCCACCTTAGATGCATCCAAGAGGAAGCGCACAGTAAAGGAACACAGGACTCAAAGCAAGAGCTGGGCATAGGAACAAGACTAAACCACAACTGGAAAGCTCCAATGGAAATTTTCCTGCACCAACAGATCAAGAAGCCAGCCTTCCTTGGGTACCAAAACATCAAGGTATGTTCAAGCACATATATAACATCATCTCTCCAGAGACAGCTTTCTCAGCATCAAGATGAATTTCCAGTTGCTATCATTACTTTGCTGCTACTTCCGAGCAGCACAGCCAGGCTTTAAACCAACTCTGACTCCTAATCAGAGGCAAAAAATCTGCCACATGAGGCAATTATGTTTCACTTTCTGAGCACAGATTTTGTTCAGCATTACTAGCACTGAAAAATCAAGACTGAAAGTTGTCTTAAATAAAGTATGGAGAAAAATATCTCAGTCTATGCCAAAGTATTTTTATGTTTTCCGTAACTTCAAAAACATATGGGTAGCTCATATGCCACTTTGGAAAGGTTAAATGAATAGGGGAGCTTGAAACATCTCAAATTTCTCTCATTTCATCTCATTTCCTTTATCATCATTTCTGCAATGACTTCAAAATCCCCCTGGCATTCAGGAAGTGCTCAAAAGGGCAAGAAGTGTTTTAAGACATCACTCCTTGAAAATCAATTGATACCAAGTGAACAAACGCTTTGCTTCAGCTTGGACAGTTGTTCAGAAACACTGCTGGCTACAACTCTACTTACAGATTTATAATTCAATGCATTCCCAAGAACGAATGTAAGCAGCTGGTGAAATGAGATTAGTCAGGCTCGCATCTCTGCTTCTCATTCTCATGGTATCACTTGGCCATGAACCATAGGCTGGAGGTGACAGCCCTCATTCAGCCCAACAGTCCAGGCCTGTAAGATGATCTGAAGGACCAGATCCTCTCAAATTCATTAGCCAGAAGATGCCAACTCTGTGCCATCTTCTTCTCTCATAGAATTTCTGGCAACCCTTATGTTATCTCAGACAGTTCAGAGAAGCAGAATACCCCACTGTCTCCTTCTTGGGACTACTTAAATACAATTCAGCTTCTAAATAAAAGCTCTCAGGTCCTAATGGATCACTTAGTAGAAACAAATGTGCTGGAGAGGAAGGAGAGAAAAACAAACAAACAAACAAAACCCCAAAAACCAACCACCACAACAAACATGGGTGACAACAGAGATGTTGTCACTTACAGGTAGGCACAAGCAGCAAAATATCTGCAACCATTTAGGTCCAAGAGAGATGCGTTCCTGTTCGACATATTAGATTTTTAAAATAAAGAGAGCATGCATCCGAGAGAGTTTAACAATTTGAGGTAACAGCTAAACAACTAAAAATCACATGCATACCTAGTTAATTCATTAAAATAAGCTATTACAGCCAAGCATTTCCTAATCAGATAATTAGCAGTCTCTAATGCAATTAAGTTTACACAGCCAGCTAGCATAATTAAAAGACATCACTGAAACAGAACCATTATCACAGGATAAGAGTCTTCATCTCATTTTTATTTTTCTTTAGAAAGCTCTAGCCAAAATTGTAAGTCCAACAGAAACATGTAGACTCCATTTAAATGCTAGATGCATTTCTGCAGAAGAGCAGAGGTTATTCTCAAAGTGCAGGATGAAAAAATCCATTCAAGTGATACAGGAATATTTTAAAACTTTATTATAATTATGCTATTCTACAATTTTGTTGGGGCTGTTGGCTGAATTTACCATCTATCTGCTCTCCCGAGAGCTGTTGTCTACTCTCAGGTCTCACACCAGGGAAAGGCTCACAATGCTAGGCTGCAGCTCAGGAAAACTAGAAAGAGCAGCTTCTTCAGCTGTGGGACCTGCAACCACAGAAGATGTGTGTCTAGCTAGAAAGCATGCAACACGAGTATCACATTCAGTGCTAAAAATTTACCAGCGAGAATCTCCCCACAGTAACATCATATAGGAGAAAGCAGGCAGCTTCTGCCGCTTGACCTTACTGAATACTGCTTTACTCAATATCTCAACTGGCAAGTACCTGCTACCGCGATCTACAAGAAACAGCAAACTCCACAGAGAGCCTTAGGGCTGATTAAAGTTTCAGGTCCTGCAGTTTCCTGTTCTTGGCTCTGTCACATACACACTAATTCCACTCTAGTGGACCCTTGCAAACAAAACCACCAGATATCCGCTGCCCCTCGCAGTTTAGGTTGCAAACAGATTCAAGACTACAGCTGACTGTTGTTTTAATGATTTGTTCTGTATTATATTTCTCTTTCTGAACTGGGAGAGTGTATGTATTTTCAAGCTTCACTACTAGTGTCCCTCTTGGAGGTTGTTTCCTGGCGCATCAGGACAACCCACTCAGCTCTGACTGAGGAAATGAGGAGAAAAACCCTCAAAAAAGCAACCATGAAAGCTTGCATGCTTTACAGAAAGTTTTCTTTGAAAGCCAAGTATTGCAAGGTCCCCAGGCAAATTGAATCTTTGTATTCAATTCTACAATGACAGGTCATGGAACAGTCCCAACCTCTTTCATTCAGTAGGATTTTTTTTATTTTCTTTTTAAAGAGTCTATGCCTGAACCTGAACTCACTTGTTGCCCACCCTTATGCAGCGAGCAAACCAAAGATCTGGGGAGATGGATCCCATCCTAGCTGCTAATATTTGCAGAAGGCAATCTGACCTGTCTTCTAAGCCTGCTACCCAGGATGTCTGTAGAGACAGGCCTTCGAGATGCAATGACCTCTGCCGAACATGGAAGCCAAGACACCTAGCTTAGAATAGATACCACACCTGCAGGGGTGGAGATTAGGTGACCTGCATGCTTCAACACAGAAGGACTCAAAGACTGAATTAGGACAAGTGGATGGATGTACCCATGCTGCAGAAGAACAGCTGTAAACCTGTACAGGTATCTTTGCACTGTGATAAATAAGCACGCTTTTCTTCTTGTCTATTTGTGACAAACAGTAACATAATTTTTACCCTACTGAAGTATGGAGGTTTATTTACATTCCCCTAGAATTGAATCAGGCCCAGCTGTCACCCATGATAGCACAATTTAAAGCTGTGGTACTCTGCAATGCAAAAGGAAATAAAAGGGACCTCAATAAATATGCAGTGCTCAAAAGGAACCACAAAAGCTATGAATCTCACCAGAGCAAGGGGAACCTGGGAAAAATCACTTTTTTTAGTACTTTCAAGTCATTCAGCAGTGGCAACCATGCTTAGCAAGTCCAAAAGAGGTAGAATTGGGCTGGACTGATGAATGGTGTCACATTTTATGTCTGTTTTGTCACCTGTGTAGCTAAAGCACTAAAAAGAAAAGATTTCCACCAAAGAAATTTTTGCATGGGAGTCATAGAGATGGGACCAAAGTTGAAGTGACTTAAACATCTGTAAACATTTAAACTTAGACCAAAATAAAACAAATAAGTTAAGCCATACAAGATGGTACTCAGTTAACTTTCACATAGCTTTTGATGTAGGGTATTTAAAGCTGAAGGATCCAAAGAGCAAGACAGGTCATGCAAACTCTGACACATACAAAGACCTTATTCAAAAGGCTGTCTGGATGAAGGAGCTCTCAAAATTACTAAACCTGGCTGTCTTTCCTTCCCCATAGAAGTCTAGTTAGACCTGGGAAACCTCAAGGGCACCAGGGCAATCCTATTTTTCACAGTGTGGGGAGATAATATAAGCACTACTTACCTTTTCTGTATAATACAGAGGCCTTACAAATGGTGGGGAATGAGCATGAGGATGTAAACCAACCACCCAAATCTTTGTCCAGATCATGTTTCCCCTGACTGATACAAAAATGACTGCAAATCAAGAGCAAAGATCCTCTGATCGCTTATTAATAACACAGGACAGCATACGCGCTCCCACCAGCTCCGCTGTCACCCATTACATGTCCTGGTGTTGAGTGCAGAGAAAGCCGAGACTCACCTTGCAAAACCTGACGTTGTTCTTGCTAGAAAGGGCTAGTTTAGGGAGCTGGAGCTGAACACAGCCTCAGAGGCCTGCTAGCTTTCTGGGCCTCCTTAGGCAGGCCTGGCACACTTTAGAGTTAAAAAAAAAACACCAACATGGACTTTACATAGCTACTGGGTCTCAGCAATCTGGCTGTGTTAGTTAAAAGGAGCCAGGCCCTGATGAGATTCAATGTCATTCACTATGTCCTGGCGTCATCGGCCAGTATATGGAAGGACACCGAAAAGCCAGCAACTTTTCTAGCCGTTTCCCTACCTGTCTACATATCGTCTCCTTCTCTCCAGGAGCAGGCCTCTATTACTAAGACAACTTTCTGTCCTTCTTCTCCATTAGGACTGATTTGTTGGACAACAGGAGCTGCAGCGAGCCTGGCCCAGCCTGTTTTGCAGCCTCTTGGCTCCACTGGAAATTAGCACAACGGGGAGCCAATAAAGCCAGGGAAGCAGATATCATCTGGCTGGCATCCCTTCTCACTCAGACTAGAGAATCCCCCCCGTCACCATCACTTCAGCCCACTTGATTTTAACTCTTCATACTATTTAGGATCTATCTTGGGATGCGGAGGGGACAACGCACTGCTGCTGCGTTCCTTTAGCCCTGACAGGCCTCAGCTCCGTCCTTCCGGCAAACAATTGGATCGTGATGTAGGTGGGCCTTGCTCTGCTGGAAGAAAATCGGAGTTGTCAGAGTTACCGAGTCTCAGGAAACTGGCTCTGTTAGTTAAAAGGACCAGGGGGGCACAATCTGCATTATTTCTTTATCCGTGGAGGTTTTTTTCCAAGATTTTTTCAGCTGAAGATACTAAATTTTGAAAGAACATACACATCTTATCTGGCCAAGCAAGTAATACAGACCTTCTATGCCTATACCAGCCCCTCATCTCTACAGGAGCTGAGGCACATCTTATGGCAAATATCCAACCTCAATTCAAAGATTAAATGAAGAGATTCCAGGGAAAAGAAAGCAGCTAAGCCGGGGAAGAGGGAAAGCTGTCCCATGCCCAGGGGGAATGTAAGCTTTCCTCCGGTTTCCTCCTGCCTGTAAAGGGAACACAGGGGGTCTTTGAACCGCTTTCCCCTTTTCACCTGTCTTTCCATTGACCTCTTCAGGACAAAACCATGAGCAAGGAGAGAGTGAAGCAGCCCTCCCTTCCATTATTCCTTAACACAGTGATATTCTGAACCATTATTTCCCCCACAGATTTCCTTATTTTGCAGCCTCCTGCACATGGTGATGGCGTCTTACATTTTTCCATACTGCTGGAGTGGTGGCATTTACTTCTGCTTTCTAATTACCTCTTTCTGCTAAGCAGAGTTCTCCAAGTCTTAAACGGTATAACCTTCACTGAATAAAGAGCTCTTTGAAGTCCAGCTCCTGACTTCTGCCAAAGAGTTTTGCAAAATCACGTTATGCTTAGCCAGAGCATACAGCAACTAATGCTGCTAGCAGAGTTCTGATACTGATCTTCTGCATCTAGTTAAATTTGTGAATTAGAGGCTGTAAATTGAAGATTTTAATGGGTGGAAATCAGTCGTCTGCATATTATACTTATTTTCTTATCTTTTCCCTCATCTAGCAAAGCATCTGACAAGGAATTCTTTTAAGCATTTTTTTTCTTCAGCTCAGCATGTGGCAAATTTCAAAAAACCAGCCCAAGTTTCATGTGAGAAAGTGTAAACAATGTTTCAAACACGTATTATGTCAACACCTTTCTCTGTCTCAGTAAACCTGGGCTAAGGCACTCAATGCAAATCATCTCCCGAGCTGCAAAGAACTTTAATATGTTGACTGCAGCACAGGCTTCCTCAGATTTGTAAATACAGATTTGTTATGCTTTGTTTTACTGTGTGCTTCAGAGAGAGCGTGCCCACACACTTGCCAAATAAATACCACTGCACCCTCTCATACAAACACTGAGAGATTAAAATTAATTTTGTTTCATCCAAAAGGATCATGGAAGCCTACACGACTGATTACCCTCTGCACATTCAAATCCTTTTCTTTTTCTTTATATATATATATATATGTATGTATTTATATATAAATAAGTAGCTGTAAAACCTCAGGGCAACAGGGTCTTTTACCTACAGGGAGATTTTGCCCCCCCCCCCCATCTCTTCCCATCAGGTTGGGGATCATAAGGTTCCCGAGCAAAAGCAGCTCTTTTGTTCTGACAAGACAGCTTGATAAATCCAATCACATTCATAGGACCGTGTGTAACGCACACAACTCGTAGGAAACAATTTTCACATCAGAGACATGGAAGGGCCATAAGAGCAAGCAGGCAAGGTTAGGGAAAAAACAGAGGCTCAGCTTTGCTCAGTATTTTGTTTTGAGCTCAGACTGGCCCCAGCAAAGAGTTAAATCTGATTTCTAAGCCCCATCCAGACTTCCTTTACAGCAGAGCAGGAGAATGTGCTGCATTATAAACAAACTTTCACTGCAAGCCCAGAGCCCCTGCAGGCTACCCTGTTAATAACAAGTAGTCTGTGAACTACACAACCTGGTTTCCTGCAGCGTGCTCCCATACAGATTCTCCAGTGCCTAATTAAAGTAGCTGGGCTCCTGCTGCCCTCTTTTCCACTGTGGAGGCATCAATTTGGATGTCATTCTTCTCCACCACATCACGAGTTCTCAGGTATGTTTTAGGAACATTTTATTTTACAATCCCTGCCCTTCAGCTAACTGGTTCTAAGTGGCAGGCAAATTCAAATGCTGCTGAGGGAACAGAGAGGCAAACAGCCTGCCCAGCCACACGAACCTCATATCCTTGGGAAACTGCTCATAAGCGTGGCTGAGGGACCTGCCACCCTTCACTAGGGACAGCTGCCTTCCCTCTGCCCGCTTACACCCTCCGACAAACCTGCCGTCTTCTGCTTTTGCAGCAGTCTATGGCCCTACTGCATTATCAGTATTTCTCCTGGCTTTCGGAGAGGCGGGGAGCAGGCAGGCCCCCATCTGCCTGTGGTACCAATTTCTGAATGTATAATTTTGGCAAGGACGTTCCTATATGCTATAGGCCTTACAGGAGCAGACAGACACATGCTGCCATGTCATATTGGTCAGCAGTTGGTAAGGTATCATGGGCTGCCCTAAGAAACTTTTTTATTGCTTTTTTTAACCACCTAGTATTTTTTAGTACCTTTACTCTGAGCTGGAGATACTGCTCAGTGTTACCACATCCCCTCCACCCTCTGGATGACAGTACAGCTGGGCACTCACTAAAGGCTGGATCCGATAGTGACAACAAAATGTTACTGGTGCTTTTGGGCAATAGTGTGGCTCATAATTTTCAGAAGGGTATAGGCCTGCACCTTATTTGTCACCTACGGCTTCATGCATGTGCAGAAGTCAGCTTCAGGTATTTTCAAACAGAAGAGCTCATAGTTTTAGCAACCTCCTTTTCACAGAAATGCTGTTTCTGTGCCCACGAGGTAAGGTTTGCAAGTCCCAAGAAAGGAGAGCCCTAAAAATTGTTTTTCAATTTTTTCCCTGTCTGGCAAATCCTCCCCTCCCCACCTCCACTAAATCTGGAAAATTTAACTGTAGGTATCTGAATAATCAGAGGAATGAAGACTACTGCACGTACTCAGCTTGAAAGCTTACTTCAGTCTAGATGGAGAAATACTACTGCAAGCGTCTGAGTAGGCTCCTCTGGCTGTTTCTGGGTTAGAGTTATTAATCTATGACTTAAGGTCTCAACTTAATTAATTGTTGCATTATAGTTAAAAGGGTATTTTGTGATGGGCATAACTTCACATCCCAAAATGTTCCTCTCCTGCTAATAAATATAAACTGCTATGTCACTGCAAACAGTGACAGGAGATGATCAAATTGGCTTGCTTTGCTCTTGCCCCTGCAGCTGCATGTGGTATCCCTTCAAAAAGTAAATAAACAACAGTACAAACGAGTTTGATTGAGTTACCTGTGATTGGAAGGATGTGTTTTTAACCCTATGGCTCAGTGCTGCCCAGCTGCTTTAATTGCAGCCAGTGGAAAAACTCCATTTGATTTTAATGGGAACTAACACGACACTGATGCTGTGCAAATCTCATCCTAGTTGTTGTAGTATGGCAATTGCAAATCACGTAAGATCTGCAAATCCAAAATGAAAGAGACTGCACTACATAAGCCATGCTTTAATGACACCTGTTTACAACACCGAATACAAAGTATCAGTATTATATTTGCAGTCCAGGAGTTTCTGTTAGCCTAAGTTTCATGACACAAAATCATTATTTAGAAATCACACAGCAATTGACACAGGTAGGAGGGGGCCCCGTGTCCACCTAATGATCTCAAACAGCATGAACAAGACTAGATGAATAGGAATCACTAGCTTATTATTTACACAGCATTTCTCAAAACACCAAGGAACTCTACCAAGTAAATGAAGAGTGCAAATTATAACACAAGGAAAGGGGAAATAGTGAGTTTCAAGAAAAAATTTAAATTATATGCAGAAATCTCAGTCCTGCTGCTTGCAGAGAACAACAGTTGCTACCGTTTTACATGCGCACAGCACGTGTTCCTGTCCTGAAACAAAACACCACTCCCTAAAACTTTGCCATCTTCCTCAGTTAATATCTTACTCCGTAACACCTCTGTATGTCCTCAAAATTATGGGCACACTGAATTGCATTGCTGTGCAGGAATTCAGCCTGCAAAAGAGAGGTTTAGCTTGTACAATGATCTCAGTGCTCAGAAAGAAGCAGCAAATCACGTCAATCATTTAAATAAAAAATACAAAAAAATTTTAAAAGTCTCTTTTTGCATAGTACATCCCCCCAAAATAAAACAGAGACATCTGAAATAAAAAAGAACAACATTATCTACCTGTTTTGGACTACAGCCTGCAGGTTTATAACACTGGATTCCAAGAAAAATGTTTCCAGCTGTATGCAGGAGCTGTTGAGTCTTGGTGGCAAACTCAAAAAAAGCCAGCGCCGGGCCGGGTTGGCAAGGGGACTCTCAAGCAGGGAGGAAGGCAATTGCCCCAACTCCATCACAAGCAGCACAGGGACACCCAACCCACTGCACCTTGGCTGCCTGCCTGGATCTCTATTCTCAGTCTTTTGCTACCCAACCCTCCACAGGCAGAAACGCAGGTTGTACTCGCGCGACTTGCCCCAAGACAGCTCCGGTGACACCTAGCAAGTAGGCAGGGTAGCTGTCTTATCCCTGAATTCTTCATGGCAGGGGAGATGAATGCATAACCCCTGTACCGTATGTCAGAGGGAGCAATGCTAAGAAGAAAGCCTGATAAGCAATTTGGCAGATGCAGAAGTAAAGGATGGCCTCCCTGCCAGAAAGAGGAGCTACCCAGCAGTGCCTCAGTGCTCCCGCAGCAGGTACCCGGCCCCGAGGTGCAAGCCAGAATCTAAGCGAGAAGAGAAAAAAAACGAGCAAAGCTATGAAAGCTGCCCTCAACTCGACCACTTTTGCTGGTGCCTCCTAGCAAGGGCTCAGCTAGTAATTGATTTTTTTTGGTTCAGTAACTGGACTGGAAACCTCTGAAAATGTTGGTATGTGCAAGCATGTGCAGAAAGATGCTGATCCTGAACAAAACTATTAGTTTTGCACTAAAAATATTTCTCCTCAACGGTCAATGCAAAAAGTAAGAAAATACTGCACTTCATCCCAAACTTGCTTTGTTTACTTTTTAAATTTAAAAATAAATAAATGAAACCTTAAGTTGAAATAAAAATATTTTGAAACATAATGGCACAACGTTTTGTTCTGAAAATATTCAAACAGTGTGGGTTTGGGGGTTTTTTTCCAATTTGTGTTGGCTTTTCTGTTTCTGACTGTCCAGAAACACCATGTTTTTCAAAAATTACACTACCTAAAAGGGCTCATTTGGTTGTTTAAGTTCAGCTTCACACTTCATCAAGTACAACAGGCAGGTTGTGGGAGACATCCCAAAGAGACTGCGAGCTGAATGGACACAGTGAGGGACCCTCCAGGCTCCCTCAAGCCGAGACATCCCCCTGTGCCATACAGGTGCCAGTGCATAACTCCCAGTCCCTTCACTTTTGCTTCTTGCAATAATGGCATCACTAATGCAGAAATAACAATGGCAAAAGAGATGTAACCTGGCCAGTATAGGGATGAATTTCAATTTCAGGTAAAGTTTGGAGCATCTAAATAAAGCTGAGCATGTGCTTTGTGTTTGCAGCCTTAACACAACTGCCATTCTGATTTATCATAAATAGCCTAAGCGCTTTCTTTCTCAGAAATGTATCAAAGACTGTAAAACGAGGTGCTAGAACACTTAACTGCCAGCGCCCAAGCAAACAGTATCATTACAGTGTACATAAAAGTCTCCTGGGGGATAGGTTGGGCATAAAAATTCAGCTGGATCATTAGGAGCCGATGATTTAACTGAGAAAGCAATATAAGTCTTGAAGTTGGCAACAGAAAGACATAAACTGAGTTGGAGGAATTATTTAATGACTAGCAGACCAATAAGGGAGGTATTTCATTGCACTGTAAGATACTCCGCATCATAGGAAAACTGCAATTTATTAAATATGAGTTGTTAGGATTTTTCTACCCCTGCAGCTAGTTCCTGTCATGCCAGTGGCATTGGTGGTTTAAAAATCCCAAGACAAGCAAGCATGCACAGGAGTCCGAGGAGGCCACAGCTCTGAGTATTGAGCCTCCCTGGTGTCAGAGAGAGGAGAAGACTTTGGGGCCTGCATACGTTATGCATAATTTTGCACATGTGGGAAGCAAACTCCTTGTACTCTATACAGCCTGAGGATGTATAGGATACCAATCTCAGATGCCAGAAGGCTGTATTCAAGTTCCCAGTGTGCCTAGGATGAAAAATTTTGCCTTGACTCATGCAGATCGGAGTTCCAATACCTCATTCATCTGCATCCTAGGACATCTGCTTCAAAGTCTTGACGTGGTTTTTGGCAAAGTTGTACTGCATACATAACTCAGCAAGCTGGGCCTTGGGTTTGCAGTCTGCACTCTCACACCTCTTCCCCTGGGCCCCAGAAGACAGCAGGTCCCTCCGCTCTTCTTCCTCAGCTTCCCCATTCCAGTGCAGAGAAAAAATTGCCTCTGCTACACAGCACTGATGGGAGGTGTGAAGGACATGCAGGCTATACCTAGCACATCGCACTTGGCATGTTTAATTAAGGCAAAATAATAAAAGCTAGGTTTTTCTTAAACATCTGCAGAAGTTAAGACTCTCAGCCAGCTCCCACTGGCTTTCAAGGAGAACGTAAGCCTAAATGTCACTACAAGCCTTTGAGAATGCCACCCTGGAAGCAAACAGGTATGGATACGATGCACACACACACACCCCCTTTTTTTTTTCTACTTATCCATATATCTAAGATTGGCAGGAGACAGTGGCACATTTAGATCCTGTCCTTCTTCTCTTTAGCCCAGAGGAGCAAAGCAAAGGACACAGACCCAGTGACAAGAGTTCCTGGGTGGTACAGGCAGTGGGGAGCTATCCTGCTGCTCATACCACAGTATGAAAGAAGCATGCCACAAGAAACGGGATTGTGCTTAGTTGTGAGAGCCACGTAGCCCACTTTGGCTACAGAAGAATCACACTGGAGCCCTTGGTTTTGGAGCTCACTGGAGCTCCGCAGCGATACCTTACTGTGAGTGATCTTGTTCGACTCCTCCATAGCCCTTCCTGAGTCAGGTCATTCTCTACATGTACCTTCCTGGCTCACAGCAATGGGAGATACATTGGGATAGTTAAACGTCATCTAGCAGTGCCAGTGAGAAGTTTTAAAATGGCCAGCATTGGTGCTGTTGAAGTTGGTTTCAATTTCAGAATCAACTTTTCAGTGAGATGAGTGAATGCAAAAGTGGAAAATGGTACTCAGGGAGGAAACCTCAGACACAAGATTGTCAGGCTGCAATGAAGCAGAGTACAGTCACTTCGGAGCTATGAGATTTTTTTTTTTTTTCCCCTCTTCTCATCAGGGTGGATTCTTGGAAGTGAATAAAATGTTCCTAAAAAACTTAATGGAAAAAAACCCAAACAATTCTCTCTATAAAACATGTTTGGTTCATACTCTTTCAGCCATGCAAACATTTAATGAGTTCTGTGAAATCTTCATTTCTGTCATCTCAAGGCTAGCAGATGCAGTTTTAGTAACTGAATTATGGTTTAGTTTCCCAGAAATCTGTGTTGAAATGGGAAACATAACCACTAGAAAGACCAATAATGTGCATAAGTATACAAAACACAAAATTCATTATCAAAATGCCACCAGCAATTAGCATGTGACAAATACAGATCTTGGAAGATCGGACAGGAGCATCTGTATTGTTCATGAGAACTATGGTGCCAACAAGTCAAAGCGGAAAGGCTAATTTCTGACACGGTCCTTTATGTTAAATGTGTGCGGTTTGCTATTTGGTCCGTAGTTGCTCTTCCTAGAACTAAACTTTCTGATTTGTGAGCTTGAAACATCTCATCATTAATCACTGTATAGTTTTCATTTTCTGCAGAGATTCTGCTTACTGCCATTGAAAACGCAGGTGAGCTAAAGTGAGAAAAACTGAAGGGCATTTGGTTTTTCAGAAACAGTAAAGATCCTGATATGTGCCTACCTGGCAAAAAATGTCCCTCTGCGGTGATGTTTCAGAACATTTACAGCTTCAAGGGTGGGCATGCAGCTGTCCATCATTGATCCAGAGGTGTATTCTGCCAGGGAACTTTCCCGTTTTCTGTGATGGGAATTGTTATTGATCAAAATATGTCCAGTTAAAATAAAGTTAATTATTGAAAATTTTTCTTTTTAATATGCTTAAAGGAGGATAGGGAAAAAAGCAGTATAGCAAAAAAAATATTTTCTGTGAAAAATTTAGAGATTAACACTTATGGTTTTGTTCATTCAAAATATTCTAAGCTGAAAAAATTGTTCTACAGCAAACAAAAAAAATTACTTCAATGCATTTACTGATGTTGAAATGTCTTATACCTCACAAGAATGACTTATTAATATTTGGGAAAAAATCATTCATTTCCTTCCTTAAAAATCTCAAAACATTTAAAATAAACATTAGGTTTTTTCCAAGTACATACAATGACAGTAAAACTTCATCTTCTGCTGGAAAACATATTTAAGAAATGAAATGTGGTGGTTCTTTTACGCAGTGTTATTTGATCTATATTTGGAAAATTAAAATGTCACTGCTGCCTCAGTAAGGCATGTATTACTATTATAACATATTTTGATTAAGTTAGTAGCCCAAAACTCCTGGTCAGGAGCAGGCCGTACTACAGTAGATTGTGTTAAAACACAGAATTGTACATAATTCAAGTAAAGATTTTATAATGATTTACTGCTTACCGCCCCTGCCCCCCCCGCACTGCAAGGTCCATAGGTTTCTTAGGTCTGTATAACCACGAGAAAAAAGTAAATTAACTCAGTACCCAACTGGAGTCAAAATCTCTCTACTCAGCAGTTGTTTCCCGTGTACCTGGGCTATTACATTGTATAGTAATTTCTTCCTAAAACAACATTAAATGGGACTTGCACTCTATCTCTGAAGAATTTAATGGAAATTTTTTTCAAAATAATGGGAAACTTCACAACTAAAAGACAGATCCAGTTATTAAGACAACACTTTGAGATCTTGGGCGCCAGTGAAAACAGCTAATGCTTTAGTCGTTCTTTGCCATGGTCTGGCTCTGTACTGTTTGACATTATTATCAATTAGTGAATGGGCTTGAATGAAGGGAAAAGCACTTTATCTTCTCTGCCTGCTGGATGCAGTAAACAGGTACCTGGATGTTCTAGATTTTGAAAGTTGGTTTTTGTTTTTTTTTTTTACTTTACAAAGACAAATGCTTTAATTTGGGCTGGATTTTCACAAATGTGTCTCTACAGATAGATACAGATGTGCCTTGTATAAAACTCCTTCAGCTACTCCGGGTAGAGCACACTGCTGCCTGGGCAAGCTGTGGTATGAGGGTGGGCTCCATCACTCCTATGCTACAAAGTGCCTGGTGCAATCCCTCTCTACCTGACCTAACACAAGTTAGTCCCAGGACAGAAAAGGTTTTGCTGCCTTCCTGCTGCTCTAGGCCATATTATTTAGTACATTATACTGAGAAATTTTCAATTGGCTTTCATCATTCTCCTCTGGTGTTTGACAGTTTCCTAACAAATATTATTCTTTCCTGCCTCTGTTTGCCCTAGACTTCTTTTTTTTTTCTTTTCTTTTTTTTGGGGNNNNGGTGGGGTAGGAAAGGGGAGCTGGGGAGGTGGGAAGGGACACACTGTTATTATCATTTTCTTTTGCTTTAGAAAAAACTGAGCAGAAAAATCAAAGCATTATTAGTGTAGTCAATTCCTTCAGTGTAGCTATTACGGCCGTCAAATATTTGCAATTCTGATAACAAATTGATTGGTTTTGCTGCAAGGAAAGATCAGGCTTTGCTGGAGTAAGATTGTTGTTGTTCCTGCTGTTACATATTGATGCAGTGATTTTTATTAACGAGGAGGAAAATGGGCTTGGAGCTTTCCAAGTGACCACAATGAAAGGAGCACGTGCAGAAACATTTTTACTGTAATAGTATTTGGAGATCCCAGTACAAATGAATGTGTCATTATGCCAGAGGTTTGCTAACCCAGTGAGAAGACACTCCAGATCCAAAAAGCCAACAGGCCAAACGGAACACATAAAGGGGAAGAAAAAGAAGTAGAGATGCATATGCTGGTGCTACAAAGCCTCAGTGTGATTGGCGAGAAGCCAGTAGGCACTGCTGTTCTACAAATAAGGATGACTGTTTTCAAAGCTACTTCAATGAGCTGAGAGTCTACCTCCTGCTTGCAAGATGACACGAGATGTCACGTCACTGAAAAGCAATACCTTTGGCAGCACAGAAAATGCAAATAATGAGGTCAAGGAGGAGGAAATTCAGGCAGCTTTGTCCTCCTCTCAAAGCTAGCCTAGAGGAAGGAGAAGCCTCCAATCTCAGCAAACAGCCCTCAGGGCAAGACAGTGGCCAACACTCTAGGCTTCCGCACGGGCACAGGGATTTTCCAGAGCATTTGTGGCACTCAGAGAACTGTTTCTACAACAGCACAAGGACTTGAGGGGCAATCCTTGTAGCTGGCTTGCACAGTGGATTCCTGGATCTACCAGAAAACCTTGGTGATCCTTTGGCCTTTTAATGCAGCATAAAGCAGCCAGATCAAGGACAAGAGATCCAAGCAGTTAGTGCAAGTGGGACACTTGAAGGTATAGTTCTATAGTGCCTATATCCTACAATGACCAGGGGCCAATTCCACCTATGTCAAACCAAAAGCCGCTGAACCATCAATGTGACGTGGTAACAGTGTTGCACAATTACGTTATGTTATAACGCATGCAGCAAGTCAACTTGAAATGACAGCACAGACATCTTTCCTTCCTCAATCTCTGAAACAGATTTTGTTATGGACTCATGCTTTTCACCATAATTTTAATCCAGGACAATCACTTTGCAACTGAGAAGAAAAATTACAAACAAATAAAATACCCAATATATCCACAAAACAAAAACTTAAGCCCCCTGTGTGCTGTGTCTAACCTTGCCCTGATGTCTGCCACCTTCTACTGATGAGAGAGATCTCTGACCAAATCCAACAGGATACACACCATCCCCAGCTTCCCGCCACCTTCCATTATGAAATCACTTTATATCAGTCCAAATACTCTTCTCCATACTTGCACAAATCGTAATCCATTTGCCCTGCTGGAATTTAAACATGCAATGCTGGCAGAAATAAGAGAAAATATAACTCAAGCTGTGTGACAGAAAGCATCATAACCACAAGTGATGTGTAAAGAGGCCATCTCATGTTCTCTCATTCACATTTAACCCAAGTTTCTCATGCCTGTCAATCTTGTTTTGATTAAAACAGCTTTCAGGGCAGCCCCACTTGCATTTCTAAATGAATCCTTCAAAACACAAATAGCTCACTGATGCCAGTGTAGCGGTTTAACCCAGGCCAACAACCAAGCACCACACAGCTGCTCACCCCACTCCCTCCCTCCCCAGTGGGCTGGGGGAGAGAATCAGAAGGGTGAAAGTGAGAAAACTCATGGCCTGAGATAAAGACCAGTTAAGAGGTAAAGCTAAAGCCGTGCACGCAAGCAAAGCAGACCAAGGAGTTCATTCCCCACGCCCCGTGGGCAGCAGGAGCTCAGCCATCCCCAGGACAG
>JANZLQ010000007.1:28240668-28267098 GCA_026212715.1 Elanus axillaris | reverse complement strand
CAGAGACAAGGTGGGATGAACTGACCCCAACCCCCATTCCCCGTCCCCCTGCGCCGCCGGGGGAGGAGGGGGAGAGAACCGGGAGTGGGGCTGAGCCTGGGAAGGAGCATGGGGGGAAGGTGTTTTAACATTTGGTTTAACTTCTCATTATCCTTGTTTTGATTTGATTGGTAGTAAATTAAATTGGTTTTGGTTTTCCCCCCCAAGTTGAGCCTGTCTTTTGCCCATGACCATAAGTGGTGAGTGACCCCTCCCTGTCCTTGTCTCGACCCACAAGGTTTTCTTTATATTTTCTCATCATCATCCCACCGGGGCCGGGGCAGGGAGGGGAGTGAGCGAGTGGCCTTGTGGTGCCTTGTTGCTGGCTGGCCTTAAACCACAACAGCAAGGTAACCTGCTGATGCACCAGGATGTCATATAAATAACAAAAAAACTGTGTCACCAAGTTACTTCTCTTCAGGCAACCCAAGCACCTTCTCAAATCCATTCCAAATGCCAGGCACAATTTTAAGGCACTTTCATCCCTCACTGGACATTGTTCCTGCCGCATGTTCTGGACCGATCTTGAAATACAAGGGAAAACTTCTCCCAGATGTGAGCCTAGGTATTTGTATATCCATAAATCAGACTGGAAGTTCTGAAACCACCATATAGCCTGAACAATGTCACATTCCAATGATTTCTGCACTTTCTGCTAACGTTGGTGCTAGGCATTTCATCAGTTCATAAGGAAGTATAGCCATACATGTACAGCTTGTAAAGTACAAAGACAAAGAGCAGAAAAGGAAAACACATCCTGTACCTCCATCCAGTTTACCATTCAATGGGCTGTTTTTGTCTTTAGGTATCTTTAAAAATCCCAGCCTCAGTCTCTACCATAAAGTTCACGACTGATCAAAATCAAAGACTTCCAGGTAACCTGTAAGAACAGCATATAGGAAGAACAATGGAATATAAACAGTGACAGGACAAGAAAGGCACATGTGACACACAAGTCTAAGAAAGGATGGTTTGTTCGAATATATTATTTTTCTTTGTAAAAACTAAAAATGACATTGAGCATTTCCGCGAAGCAACTGAACAACCATGAAATTGTTACTATCCTAACAAAAAGGGCAGCTAAATGGCAGAAATCTAGGCTGTCTAGAGAGGAATATACTGCACTTCTTGTCATATTTTAGAGGGAGCAATTAGCTTTCAGATTGGCTGAAAGCTTATTCTCCTGGAGGCTGAGAAAATACACTTAGCAAGTTATTCCCCAAAATACAGCATTTACAAATTTATACAGTAGCTTGACTAGAATGGGTAAGTGATGGGAAATCACAAACATGAGCTAGGGGAGAAAAGGCTTGTTTGGTACATAGAAATTCTGAGCACCCTCAAACTTGCAACCCAAAGCATGTCATTGATGCAGACATACCAATCATGGAAGCAACAACAAACAATACATGGAGATCTTGGGAAGGAAATCTGAAAACACCAGGTTTTTGTGTTTGGTTTTTTTTTTTCAGTTTCCTTAAGCCTTCAAGTTACTGACAAAATTTAATCACTTAAATAAATTACATTACGTGTTACAGCTAATTTGGAGAATACAATCATATTATTCTCTCACAAGCATAGGTTCTTATCGGTGGCCAGAGGACTCACAGTGAAGGAACCTTGCTTTGCTGGAGTCACACAAGGGCTGAAAAGTACCAACAGAGACTGTGTTTCAGACTTCAGCACACCAGAGCAGACGACAGACCCTGCACCATCTCCAGTGCAAGTCTCTTATCCCACCACTGCATCTGCTAGTGTAACTTCAACTGGTCCAAAATCATGGCTGCTGATTCTCTGGGAACTGTTTTTTTCCTCAAAATACTGTTTCAATTTCATTAACTCAAACCCTAAAATTCAAGAAACTTTGAGCGAAGTAGAAGCTCCCTAGGATCTTGCAATTGATCAGCAAAATGGATTTTCCTGTTCCCATTAATTCCAATCACAAAACAAACACCAGGACTTTCCAACGAGTAGCTAAAAGAATATTGGATAGGGAGGAAGGTGTCCACAAATTCTTATTGTTGAGGCAAGGATTCCTTGCCAAACGTCCAAGATCCCAAATTAATTGCTTTTGATTCATCAACATTTCAGTGGCTGCCAGACATTTCAAACCTAAGAAATCAACACTTCGCAATAAAACTTCGTTTTGCTGGGGGGATTGTGGCTCCCCAGAATTACAGAGATTTTTGTGAGAAAATTTTATGAAATGGTTCTTCACCACTGATCAAAGAAAATCGATCAGTGGATTTCTCTTACTGAGACCACTAACAAAAATACTATCAAAATCCATTCCAACAGCTTCAGCCACAGCAGATAGACCAAGAGCTAAATAACCAGCCCACAAGCTTCCCCATCTTTCTTTCACAGATTACAACTGCTGTGCTCTGCAGCATTGTCCTCACTTGCACAATCCACCTTGTCTCTGTTGTTTGTACGAAAGCAGGGTTTGAGCCTGCAGGATTGTTGTTCCACAGTTTCCTTTGGGAAGAGGAAAGTGTTTGACAATGATGTAAAGTTAATGGTTGTGAGCTGTGTATTAATTTTATGTCTGCCATCTACACTCCAGTCCTCTCAATTAAAAAAAATCACTGACCTTGATAATTAAAAGAATTTGTTGAGGTAACACAGCTCAAACGGTGGTCTCAAACAGTCAGCCTTGGCAAGATGTACTTCATATGTACATTAGGACTAAAGGGGTAGAAAAATTAATGACATAAAACCCCAAGTTGTCCTGTTTAAAGCACCATTCCAAAATAGCACAGTGACATGCCTCAGAGATATAGTGATTAGATTATAACTAGAGAATATGGCATTAGTTTGGGGAGTTTTGCAGACATTATTATTTCTTTTATGACAGCAGTTAAAGAGCCCAAATCATGAACTGTGAGATTTGAGATAGTGATTATACAGAGAGAAGGAAGAAGAAAAATCCCCACCCAGGGAGTTTACACTCCAAATGATACTCAGGTACACTAATTATTAGGTTGCCTGACATTTAATCAATCACTGAACAATTTAAATGCTTGACAGAAATGAAATATCTGTCTTTGATTTATGTATGAGCAGGTTTCTAGCAGCAAAAACTTAAAACCCTATAAACCAATTATTATTCCCATTACCTCATCCTGAGTGACTCTCTGGGATGATAAAGCCCATCTTATTTGGACTTATTGCTGAGAAATAGACTTCTAAGGCATAAAGTTCTCCAGATGGATGCTTTTTGGGAATTAGTTGAATAAGAAAGATTTAATCCATCCAAAAGTCAGTATACTTAAATACATGATGAACATAAAAAACTCATTGCTAATCCAAAGTGACAGGTACTAATAGGGTACTTAGTGGATTAATAGCTAGCATGCTATGTTGCTAGGACCATGCTGTTTATTTCAATCATGTGCTTGAACGGATGCAGAAAATAAACTCAGTCCCTTAGGCACATTTAATTCAAGTGGACAAAAATGCATGATTGTACATCTAAGCAGGCAATTGAACCTGTAAGTTTATCTTTAAGATGCCATATTCCTTCAAGCTCTTGAGAAAAAAGTCATAAACCAATTTTGGAAGAACTTTCAAATGGCTACATGTGGGGGGGTTGCTGGTTTTCATTGCACTACCTTTTGGCAAAGTGAATTTTTCAGCTTTATAGCACGTTTTCCCCAGGTCTTAATTAATACCATGCACAGGTGGCATGCAGGATAACCACAGTAAATCACACAAAGGGTTATGAGTCTCTGAAGAACTGTTATTAGTCACATCATAAAACAATAGGCTAGAAGGATGAAACTGTCACACACTATCCATTTCATTTGAGGCTTTTCATGTCTGCAATCTCTCCTTCTACAGAAGGAATCAAATGTATTTAGCCAGAGGCCCAACCCACTGAAAAAAATGGGAAGACAGACAAAAATGCATGAAAAGACTCCATCTCACTAACATTTTCTGTGACTCGAGGTACTGCAAACAGCATACTTGATGAACAGATGATATCTACCCCTCATACTCCTAATGTATTTTTGCAATTGCTGTTTTGATGGACGTAGCATCAGGTTTCTAACAGCTAACCTCTGAACCCTCTGACTATCTGGCACCAGAAGTTGCAAGGGCCTGGTGAGTAAAAAGTAGAAGGCAAAGTTACTCTGTGATTAACAAATCACCACCCCTCCTTTTCTCTGACTCTGCATTAGAGGGGCTTCCAAATCTAACCTTCATTACTTAGGTTGCATGTTTTTCTATGGTCACACACCACAGAAAATATTCAGGATAGTCACTTGTTCAAAACCCACAATCTGCTCACTGCTAGCACTGTAACACAAGAGACTCGTCCAGAAAGGCAGACTGAGCCAGATATTGTGAGATCTTCCACATTTAAAGGACTAAATCAGGTTTCCTGTGTTGTTGGAAGAAGGATCGATAGGAGGATGCTCAGTGCATCGCAGTGTGCTCTTGGTAAGCTGCAAAGATCAGGCTCTCTAGGCTGCCCTGCTCCCTGGCAGGCTGCTCTGACCAGTCCTTGGGAAAAAAAGGCAACAAATAACTTCACTCTAATTTTTTCTACGTTCCATTTCAGATTTTCTATTCTCATTCTGCTAAGAAACTTTGTCCTTGAAGTTAAACAGACTTTCCATGCAGTGGGAATTCCTGTTTCAGCACACACTAAGCAGTACTAATGCAGTAAGACAAACTCTGCCCTCAAAAGCTATCATTGTGAGCAGAAGCAGCACTCATAGCAACACACCAAAAATTCATCTGTCTCAGTTTTCTGCATCCAGTAGTGGCAAGCAGAAGATACACAGGAGGGAACTAGCAAGAGCCCAAGCATACAGCGGTCCTTTTACCATTTTACCTTTCCACATTCTAGCAATCAGCCGATTATGGACTTCCTGAGCCAGAGGCTGTACCTATGTCTAAAAGTGCTCAACAGATTTTTCTAGCATAAATTTGTTTAACCATTCAAAGCATTTGACTTTGCACTGAAGAAACTGAACCGTAAGTAGCAAAGGCCACATCCCCATTTGGATTGCTTCTACTTCTATGATTCTGTACTTGCAGTAACCACTTATGCAACCATTGTATGCTGCCAATGGTACCTTTTTAAATCACAGAATCATTTAGGTTGGAAAAGACCTTTAAGATCATCGAGTCCAAATGAAAATGCTGAAGTGAAGCTCACAAAGTCTGCTGGAGAGGCACAATTTGATATATAGCTACACAAGATGCTTCCTAAATATAGACAAGGTATATCTGATTTGCCAAGGGTCACGTTGGAGATTTACAGTAGTTTAAGGAATTAAAAATTTTTATTCTTAAGTATTAGTAACCTGCATTAACTGCCAAACCATGTCTCCTTTTTACCCGTAATTGAAAAATGAGGTACAGCACCATAAACAAAACCAGCAGAACATGATCACACTGTCACCAAAAGGAGCATGAAGATGAAAACCTCTTGACTTCTGTCAACAGAAGCAAAACAACAGTAAGCGAACAAGGAAGCTTCATCAGAGTCCAAGTACAAGCAAGAGGAAAGAAAGCTCACTTCACAGACGAGGAAAAAAAAGGAATTTCTCTCTATACGGAGGCATAGTGATGTAAAGGTATTATAACACACATTTGAGTTTTCTGTCAGCAGATGTTAGCATACTGGAAAGCAAAACCAAAGCTATTTAGAATAGCTTTTTTTATCAGCTGGCCATACAACTGATAGAAAGTAGCAAGAATTGGAAGTAAAAGGAAAAATAAACTGTTAAAATCCTCAAAGACAGAAAAGTTCTTTGACTGTATGGGAAAACTGTCTATGATTTCATATTTTTAGCAGATACCATATTTTAATTGTCATTCCAGAAGAAAACCAAATTACAGCAATTTGTATACTAAGGTTTTGGAGCAGAAACAAGCAAACGCATATGCTGCTAAGCAGGTTTAGCAGAACTGCACCCAGGTATTTACAATCAAAGAAGTCGGGACTGTGGAAGCAAACTTTACCACTTCAAGTACTACAAGAAAAATCTCATCTCTGCAATAGATTTCAATTTCCCTGTGCCTCGAGTGTTTCTCTCTACAATGAAGACAGACAGTGACCATCTAAGACAGTGCTCAGTGTCTAAAAGCCGAGTTATTGAAAGGCACCTTTCCTTGACTTGAAAGCTAAAATCAGGCTGTTTTTTCACGAAGTTTTACATTTTTATCAGTAAAACAAAAGCCCCCAAAACAAAACGTAACTAGTTTACAGAATGTATTAACTGGAAGTTTCCAGGTAAAAATGTAACAAATTCCAACTGTGCACTTGAAAATTTATAATTTTCTGCTGTCCCATGTTCTGGTGCAAACCATAGTACTAATCAAAAACAAACCCCTAATTTTGTAATTTCAAGTTAATAAACAAAACTGTCATATTTTAGCAAAAGTTTTCAGAGAAAATCCTCGACAGTGCTACTTAGGAGTCCATTTCTTCTTGTTATGCAGAGACTAGGTGGCAGTTCTTCCAATATTCCTGAAGAACATATTGCAGCTATCAGTGAGTAAAATTACATTTTGGAAGTTGCTGACCGTCGCCTCAGAGAAACTCTGCACCCACCCAGCTGGGGTTTCACCAGGCGCAGGGAGGCAGAACAGGATGGGGTGTGCAGAGGTCCAGGGCAGTCTGACAAACAGAAAGGTTTGGGTAAAACAGGAGTGTGCTGCTTGTTCTTCTGGTACATAAAACGAGAGCAAATTTTGCAAAAAACTAAGGCAGGCTGTTTCTTGCGTCACACCTTCTAGAGCCCAAAAAGTGAACGGCCAATCCACCTACAGGCATTCATCACAAAAGGTTTGGAAGGAAAAATCCCTGCAGTTTGAACAGGCATCTAGTTTTGCAAATCTAATCTTACTGCAGCTGTTTCGCAAGACTTTTCCTACTTTTTGCCCTTGCTCCCTAAAAGGTCTCATAAAAGAAGAGATATTCCTTTGCCTGCCTCACCGATACACTATCTTTTATTTAAACAAACATGGAAGAAACAAGCACACCCCCTTTGCTAGAGATGAAACTCATCCTCTCCCTCCCAAAAAGCTATTTGGTGAAGTGACACAGCGTCAGTTGTACCATCACACCATCTTAGAAAGGAAATCAGCAGGTACAGCTCTTCCTCAACGATAAGCTACTCGCACAAAGATTACACTCTAATTTGGAAGAGCTGAATAGGTTTCTAAAGAAACTTTGTCCAAACTGCCAATTAAACGCAGCTTGAGTTTATTATGATTTTCACGAAACCAGGGCAAATTGGTTTCATCAGCTTTGCTCACTCTCACAATCCTTTTTCTGGTTTGAGTTCTGGCCAGGGATGAGAAACAAAAGCACCAAAAACACCATAAAGGGGCAAAACGCTGTTCTTGCTTAATCTATAATATGCAAGCGTTCATTATCTCAGTCACTCTCATTCTCTGAATGAACAGTCTCTACCAGGCCATACCGACCTCCTCTCTAATTGTAATTTCTCTTAATTTAGGGAAAGCCCTGGGACACAGCACCAAACTACAGCTCCAAGGCTCCCTCTGAGAGGTTTTAAATGCAGGGACAAGGAAGAAAATTGTTCTAGTACTTTCTGATTGCTTTTTAAAGCAATTTAAAAGCATTGAATAGTATCTATTACTGATTCCCACAGAGAAGAGGAAAGGACTGGAGCTACAGCCCTACTTTCCCCTCTTTTGATAACGGAGCAGCTGTTTTTCCAAGAGGATTAGGTATCCCTCACCCTAAGGAGGTTGGGAAATACTGACACCTCTCTCACGTAAGGGAGTGGAGCAACAGTCTGCTTAGAAAGCTGGGAGATCCAACAGTACCTTTACATTTCAAGGCTATAGGGATTGTGAACTCATGAGATCTGTCACCCTGCGTAGCATCATGGACTTTCACTCACTGAATCCATAACTTCTTAGCGAACAAGAAATATGTTATTGCAAAAAAAAAAAAAAAAACCCTGACCTTGATTTGAGATGTTTTTCCAGTGGAGAATCTTTTATCATCCTTCCCTAAGTCCTTCAGCGCTGAACACCCTTACTCCTCAAACTCGCTCCCTTTACCTAATCTGGATTTCTTGAACATGAACTCCTAGTCTCTCCCCAAATACTGGCAGACCTGTGCCTTGACAGAATTCCCCTGTTTCACCTCCACAGTACAACTGCAGTCGGCAATGTTTTCAGGGGCACCAACTAGCCAGCACTGCAGCTCTGCCAGCTGAACATGGTACTGTTCTCTTCTGCTCTGTCTAGAAAAGTTGGTAATGGACCAGAAACCGGACTGACGCAAAACACACTGAATTTCAGCATATGGAAATAGCAAACATTAATTAGATCACAATAGCTTAAATATTCCTTTTACAGACTGTAAATTTGTTATTTGCTTTATTACAGATAATTAGTTGAGGAAAAATTCAATTGCTGAGTGTTCAATGAACCTTGGATGGTCGGTTGTGATTATCTGCTATTTCCCTGCATTGTTGTTTGTGCTACTGTGTTTGAATTGTCTTTGAAATTAAATACCTCTAACAAAATATGTTTATATTTAAAAAACAACAACAAACAATACCCAAAAACCCAAACTCGGGTTCTTATGAGTGACTGTAAACCAGCCTGGAAATCACAGCTGCATGAATCCCATGATAGGACCTGAAGTCTAAGAATCATAAGGCACATGTTCAGGGATCTAGCTCCCCATCAGAACACTTAAGTGACAGGATATGAGAATGTTAATGGCCATATTCTGATGCTAAATGCAGCTAGCCCTTTTATAGAAAATTGGAAGGAGTTGTAAGATATTGGGATGTTTTCTTTAATGGAATCCACTTGTTTAATTGTTTGCAGTGAAATCTGCAGGCATTTGTTTCCTGGCTATGTATGGAAGAAGTGAAAAATAAATCCTTCCCAAAAGGAAAAAAAAGGTGATATCATCATCATTCTGTGTATGTGGTAAATGACTGATGTCATGAACACATTTCCTAAACATGTTTCCTGTGCTTAAGTCCTGAATTGGTCAGGATTTGTCAAGAACTGAAACACATTTATAGATCTCTGATGAGTTCTACGCTCATCCCCAGAAAATCAGAAGTGTCCCACTGGCTAAAAATCAGGATTTTTTTGTTTGTTTCATTAAACATTTTACATTCTTAACACCAACCTTATGCAGATTCTCTGCAAGTCAAACAGCAACACTGTGAATTTAAATAGTCCTTGAAGCAATTATTACTTCTTTTTTAATTGCCGTTCCACAGCTGGAAATCTTACCAAGGTCACCTTGGTTAAATTATACATGTGACTGACAAGAGAAATAGCTAACTACAGTAACTAAAAAAAAAAAAAAAAAAAATGAGTAACAGCTCAATCTACTTGAGACATGTAACAGAGCCACAGGCTTCAGGATCTCAGAAGGCAGAAAAACAATACAGTCTGAAGGGAGAGGTTCAACACAATAGAAACTGGCAGGTGATACTAGCTTCATTATAGAAACTGCTAATTTGGATGCAACAGTGTCAGTAGGAATTATACTAATGAAACTATCCTCCAAAACATCAGTCAGTAACTCCAGTAACTCTGTGTACAATTTTCTAAGCTGGCTTAATGTTTGCAGTTTGATTCATTCTGGAGTTCGACATCATCTTTCTAATGACCCCCTTCTGTAAGAGTACTCCATACAGAGACAAAAGCAGGCAAAAGAAAAAAATATTACAATGCAGAGACTAACTGAACTTTTTTTTTTCTGCAGCGTGACTGCACTTCCTTGGAGTGCTGGCAACAGGATGCTTGCAAGCACAAAAGAGATACAAATGTACTACATAAAACTAACATGTCATACCTGCACAGAAAAATACCTGATTTCTTCTTATACTTTAAACTATATACAAAACAGTACTGTTCATTAAAAAGCAATTTCTTAAAATTTGAAGGCTTAATGGTTACAGAGAGCAAAAACGATGTGCCCTCTTCACACAGCTGTTGAGTGGCAGATCTGGAACTGTGAAATATGCATGCGGTAAATCAGCATTTGTGTTTCAGAGAAGAGTCCTACAATTTGGGCTGTGGACAGCCCTGGATCTCACAATAGGATTGGTTTAGACAGGATGCACACGGCTCTCCCTTTAGGCACCCCCTGAAGTCAGTGCAAGTCTTTGCTCTTAATTCAAAGAGAATGTGGATAAGGCTGTGGGGCACATCTATTCGTAAACAGTAATAGGGCTGTGGTATTATGAATAGAACTTGAATCCATTTTTTGATGGATAAAAGCATTTTAGGCATTTGATAGTACAAACACTACTCCATAGTTTTATACTATATCTCACCTTCCACTAGGATTACCATGTGATGAATATTACGAGGAAAATAAAGTCCCATCACTGAAACGCAATGGTTTCCAAGTGGCTGTAACAATGAATCTTCCCCTGATGAGAGAATCAGGAAAAACGTGAATCATTTCTTGGAACTCACATACAATATATCAGACAGGACATATAAAAAATACATGTATCATTGCTGTGAAGAATCCTTTGCTGTGGGCCATGGTTTGAAAAAGAGCTAGTTTCATCCTGATCTAACTTCTTGCTTCTCCACTGAGGTTCATCACTGACTTGAGCACAAGTCAAGATAGGGCCAGGCCTATCTTTGAATTAAGAGCAAAGACTTCCCTGTCTGGGAAGTCCTACTGCTCCAGCACAAGTGTCCCTTGCTCACAACATGTATATTCAGCTTGTGTGCCTTATTTGTTCATCTTATTTTCTGCTGGTTTGACCCTTATTGCTCTCTGGAGACACCCAATGTACTTCCAAGAGAAAACAAGTTTCTGCAAGAAAGGCAGAGGCTGCTCTGGGTTTCTAGGTCCCTAACAAATAATTTAAACCTACCTGAATCAGATGTCCAGTGAATTTTGTAACAAATTGAGCGAAACTGTTCGTGTTCATTTCTGCCGAAATAAGGGTCCCATTTAAGAATGGGATCAGCCTCATCCTTGGATCATCAAGGTTGCTTGGAAGAACCCTCCTTTGCACTTCTCACTGCAAATCAAGGTTTGATTTCTTTCCTTCCCACAATTTTTTTTGTCTCCCTCTTAAAGTTACTTACAATCAAAGTGATAAACAAGCCTCACTCAAAAAAATCAGAGGGAAGAAGAAAGGGAATGGGAAACCAACTGTTTGGCGAGACTGAACACATTTCTAACCCCAATTTCTCAACAGTAGCTGACAGCAAAGAACACTTATTCAGTGACATTTGGAAAATAACAGGATTCAACTTCACAAACCAACCAGCTTTGCTGCCTACCATTTAAAGCCTGTTGAAGCCAGTGAGATCTAGCTGGATTACTGGAAGATGTTCAAACCTCACATGAGATTAGGTTTTCTTATTTTGCAGTTCCGTAAACACACAGGCAAAGACTTCTCTGATCCATGGAGCAGGCACGGCCTAGAAGGGGTGTTGGTCTCTTTTCCCAAGTAACAAGGGATAGGACAGGAGGAAGCGGCCTCAAGTTGCATCAGTGGAGGTTTAGATTGGACATTAGGAAAAATTTCTTCCGAATCACCATCCCTGGAGGTATTTAAAAGACATGTAGATATGGCACTTACGGGCATGGTTTAGTGGTAGACTTTTCAGTGTTAGGTTTACAGTTGGACTCGACGATCTTAAAGGTCCTTTCCTACCTAAATGACTCTATGATTCTATGACAAGAGATTGAGTTAACTGCCTGACAGCCCTTTTGCGCTTATTTCTATGAGCTCTTTCATGGCTTAGACACCCTCCTGCAGGAGCTCTGCTAGTTAAAGGCAGTTTTCACAGATGCAGAGAACCCTGAGGATGACACGGCTCATCGTGCTGTCCATAGGCACGACCAGCACACTGCCTCAGGCTGACTTCTCCCTGTGAAGCTCAGCTTCAGCCTCCTAAGGCCTACTGGGAGGTGCTTCCATCCAGGATTTGGCACTGTCTCTGCTCTGGAAGCTAGGACTCTGTGGCAGTATCTATGCCACTAAAGGGAAGAAAGAAAGCCCTAGCGTAGACACATAACCATCCAAATGGTGCAGCTATTGGAATGGTTTGGGCATGGATTTGGCCAGGCCAGTTAGGACTGTCCCAAATAGTATTAGGACACAGTAGGGGATTATCAGGACCTGCTGCTATTTGGCAGATTGGATGAGGCCAATCAAATCTGCAGAGAGGAGGAATTAGCAAACTGGTTGTGAACTGAGCCTTGCCACTCTGCTGTACCCTTATGGCTAGGGAATACGCCCTGGCCTGGTTTATTTAATAGCAGGGACAGCAAATTGGCATAGTCAGCTGTTGCAAGTTTTAGACCCTAAGTTCTGGGTCTGAGCAAAAGCCCACGCACTATGCCTGAAGTCAGCCCTGCTGCAGCTGCTACTCACAATTCTGCACCCATAGCAGCCCTTGCTGGTGCCAGGCTGGACCTAGCCATCCACAAATGTCGCCCTAAGTGGGCTTTGTGGCATTTTCCCATAGTCTGCTACAGACAGAGAAGACTGCACTCCCCCAGTACGGATGTCCAGCTTCCTCATGCACTGGATCTCCATGCAGATTGAGGCAGAAATCTGGGGAAACTGTGCCCTCACTGTCATAGGAGAGGGAGTAGCCAGCTGCAACCCAGAAGCCTCCCAATTCTGGTAGAGCCAAGTTCTCACACATTTCCTAAGGCAGCTGGGAGGTCCATGAACCACATTGAGACATTTCACTGCCTCTGCCCAGGGCCCTGAACCCTGCAATCTCAGCTCCGCAGCCTGCTCTAACTCATCCCTTCACCTTGCAAATACAATACTCTCAACCAGTACACGCTGCTGCAGGAGTAGCAGGGCCCGGGATAGCATCATTTCTGACCCATGTTCATTTTTCTTCAGGGAGATGCTGGAGCATAAACATCATTCAACAAGAGTAGCCTTTTCTTTCCTTTCCACAAAGAGGCATTTAGCTAGGCTTGGCAGAAGGAGGTAAGCCTCCGGGAAGACATTATCCTGACAGCAAACACTGGTGACTGGCTTTGTGTGTATGAATGTATGTGTTTGGCAGGCTCTAGATGCTAAATAAATATAGGTTATTAATAAAGCGCTAGCTGGAGATGGAAAATGAGATTGAATGCTTCATCTTCCCAGAGCTGTTTCAGGATCTTAGGGGGGAAATAAAGAACAAAGACAATGGAAAATGGAGAGCCATAGAGGAAGGATTGGGGGGAAGGGAAGCCAATAAAGAGGAAAATAGCAGTAAGGAGGAGGCAGTAAATTTGGTTGGCTGTAAAAGAGGTTCAAGCAAACAAAGGGTAACAAAACAGCACTGGTATAAACAAAACGCCAACCTCCTCTTGCCCCGCCGAGATTCAAACTAAGATGTGAAAATGCACAACCTTGGCCAAGAACACTTGCGAGAGACTGAGAAGGAACATGAGACAAGCAAGGGAAAGAGAAAAAAGAAAAGGCAAGAAAACCAGGCATAACGTGCCCAGAGAAGGAACCCCCATACCACAGAGGGATTTTAAAGTGCTGCAGGACTCTACAGAAACAACCAAGGGTCCCAGAAGGGCTCAGCTCCTGCCTTCACCCCCACTGACGTCCTACCCAGCACAGCCGTGGGTTTCACCTGCTCTTCTGTGCCCCAAGTCAAAGCCTGTGCTTGAGAGACAAGTGCCAGCAGATTTTCCTTTCACCCTGCCACTTTCATAACCTTTTCCAACTCGCATACTACACATACCTTGGAACCACATGTTTTTATCCTCCCTTCTATTAACTAAGCACACGCATGACTTTTGTGGCCAGTGCTATACTATCATACAGTGACACTATGATAACCTAACTTTGCAAATGTCTTATCAAAGCATTTATTACTACAACAATCTTTAAACTTACACTACATGTATTTTAGCCTAACAAGTCTTTAGATTTTTGTACTTCCCAATTAACAGAGGGGCTACTTTTCCGGATCAAATGGCAAACTGCTACATCTATCTTTACATACATATAATTCATTTATTCTTGCCAAGCAACAAAGCACCTCATTAATTAGGTCTCTTGGGCCTAGTTCTCTTCTACTTGTGCTACAATAGTCCTAAAGCTGTCATACAATTAATAAAGGCTACAGCTTAGAGTTACTGTCATATTTTTGGCCATGGCTATAGAGTGCTTCATATTTGGCTGCCAGGACTTAATGGTCCCAGGAAGCAGTCTAATTTTCAGAGACAGCATCCACAACTCCACTGGTTTTAATGGCAGGCTCGCAGACATAACAGATTCAGAATCTGGATAATTTACATTCCTTCTATGTAGGAGTGGAGACCCTTACCTCTCAGGGCTCCTGAAGCCTAACCTGCAGCAATTTCTGTAACTCTCTCTGACAAACACCACCAAACAAAAACTTTTTTGAAAAGCACACCCTCCTTAGGTTTTTTACTTAACTTATCCCGGCTTTGATCTATCACCTTTGTTCTCCAAGATGACATAGAGAGTGAAACTATCTTTCAGGACAATGGCACCAGAAAAAGACCACACTGTATAACGAACTCACTAGTTCCATACATTCTTTTTAACACACGACTCAATGCATATATTACTTAGGTGGGCTTAGTGCCTCATTTTGCAGAAATCCAGCTGTGCTGCTCAGCATGCCCATGTGCAGATAAAACACATGCATGCAGCTGCTTCGGCAAAGCACAGTGCTCTGGCGGTCCATGAAAAATTGATGTGCACATGCACACAGAGGCCAGGACATGTGGGAAGCATTGTTCTTGTTTCGCAAACCCAGGTCAGCTATGTATGACGAAGATGCAGCAAACCTATGTCAAGCATCCGAATAGAAAGCTATTCACTGGCACCCAGCAAAGACTTACGGGATAAAAACCCAAAAGGCAGCACAGCTGAAAACCTTCCTATTGTCAGCCTTACTCTGGAGCCCTATTACCAACAGCAGCTTGTTAAAAACCAGTTCACACTCCAACAAGTGCTGTTCAGGCAGAGATAACATACGATTCCTTTGCCTTCCCCCTCACAGCAGGAATACATGATACCCCTGTAAGGACAATGCAAAATGTTCAGCATGAGGCATCTTAGGTGCCTCTCAGCCTTAGATCTCACTTTAGCACTCATTTCTGCCCCCATTACTGATATTTTCTTCTATTCAGGTACTGGACTTTCACATGAAAATATTTGATTAAACTTTGCAAGCACTGTATGATACAGTATATACACTTCATGGGCCTTCACACAGTTCTTAATCGAAAACATATTAATGGGTGCTTATGGTAGGGTTATACAAATGGAGAAAAATGAGCTGATTTTACAGAATTATGTGACTTTGTACATCTTTTGATAAGTATGTCAACTGAAATAAAATATACTGATAAATCAAGCACTCATTATCCCCTGCCAGCTAATTAAACGGAGGTCATTTGTATCTTCAGCTAGTTGTGTATACCATGTATGACTCGGAAATCAGTCTTATGCAGCAGCTCTGTTTCAAAGGTGACATCAAAAGCCTGAAATCAAGGCACTGCTACATGCAGTGTGAAGACAACAATGACAATTCTGTTTTGTTTTATTATTCAAAGAAAGAATTTCCAAGAAAAACACCACTGGAGACTAAAACACTATTAGAGATGACTAGCATACAAAAAGCCCAACCCAGTGGATGCTAAACAAGGGGCTCTGCAAGAAATAACTGTTAGCTGCAGAGCTGGTTTCAATCTTTCAGGCAAAACATTTGAAACACTTTTTCCACAAAATCTCAAAACTCTTGTTGACAAAGGATCTCCACTGCAAGCTTTACACTCACTTCTTCCCTTTGTCCTGCAAAAAGACAACTTTTCTCTTCAGTGGACAAGGGAAGAGTAGCTCAAAGCCGATGAAACTGCAAAAAACTTCCTCTCTCCTCTATTAACTATCAGTGCATTTCAGCATCAGTATATACAAGCATTTTTGAGCCCCTGTAGTAAACAGCATGAAGGATTGCAGCTAGTGTTTGTGTAACAGCTTTCCCTTCGAGTCTCCTTCTCCCTGAGGTCATCTGCATTTCCTAAGGGGAGAAGCAAGCAATCACTGCAGCTTACAGAGCCACGTCAGCAGCCCACTCTGCTCACCATGCTCCCACAGGAGGTTTTGCTTGGTGTCCCCCTCTTGTTTTCTAAGGCAGCACGGACAGGACCACGTCTCCTGATTTTCTCTGCTTCTGCCACTTTGCTCTCCAGGAAGGGAAAGCAAGGGCCATTATGTCTTTTCCTCCACCCAGCACAGGCAGAAGAGCTGTGCTATCCTGCAAGGTCCCTGCCACAGACTCTCCTGCTGCCAGGATAAACCCTGCTGCAACAGCAGGGTTATTCACACGAGTATAGACTCCTCCAGTGACAAAGAGCTTGCAAGATAAAGGTTGCAAAGGGAAGAACTGTGTGAGACCACTGTGCATGCCATATGCAGCCATTCTCAATTACTCTCACACCTGAGGACATGCTGCTACCATTACCAAAATCTGTTTTCACTTCAGGCATTTGATGTTACACTGTCTGCCTGCCAAATGTTTCCTGCAGCCTAGGGATGGAGAGGTACTTTCTTCTCTTTTCTTTTTTTTTTTAAGTTAATCTGGTTACTGGCAGAGGCACGCATACCCCACAGAGTGACATGCAAGGAAAAAATTAAGAAGATTGCTAATGAATCCCCTGAGACACCCTTCTTCCATGTATTCCATCCTGTTCTTCTAGCCCAAATTTCAGAAACCTTGGAGCAGATGCTGCCTGCAGTGCAGAGCAAACCTTCAGTTGATTCACGGCTGAGGATTTCTAGCTGCCACTGCTTGTCACCATATTGCTCAGAGGAGCTTATAAGCTTGTTGAAAGCAATAAATAGCTTCCTAAACCCAGCTCATTCATATAGTTTATACTTTGATTTCATGAAACAGTAGAATCTATAGCAAATAGAACCCAAACAGAACAAAATTTTCTCTGCACTTTAACAAAAGTCTTTTTGCTGCTGGGATTTAAAAATGTATACCACAAGATAATAAAGTTTGGTAGTTGCTCAAGAGGGTTCCCTGTCTGTGATGGGGTTGGATTTATTTCTCAAATCCACGCTATCTAAAACACTGTGGCCTAACACTGTTCTTACCTTGCAGTGTTGTTTCCTCATAATATGTCCTGATGTTAAAAATCTCCACCTACACTGGTCAAGGAAGCACAGCTAGACAGAGAAAAGCTTGCGACAGACTCACGGAAGGGGCACCATGCATAGCACAGAAGCCCCAACCCAGCTAAACTTTAGGTCCCGACTCCCCAAAGCACGCCTATCCCTATCCACAGGGGTTACTTCGTGCAAGCAATACAGAGGAGATGGGGAATCAAGGGCACTAGCAGAAATGCAGTCACAATGAGCAACCCCCTTAGCTGATGGCGGACCCTCTGAGAGGTGTCCTTTGAAAATCAAAAAGCCCCCTGCCCCAAACAGCCACCTAGTACATTGCTTTGCATGTCTCTGGAATCTGATCCAAAGCAACTGGGGAAGCAAGTAAACCAACTGTCTTTGAAAGTGGTATTATTTCAGCCTCTTTGGGGGGAAAAAAAGTATTTATCCCCCAAGTACCGATCTCGGTAGATAACTGCAAGTGCAGCTGTTTCTGTTTATTCCTTCCCACTCCTACAAATATACTGAAGCCTCTCCAGGCATCTGGCTGCTCTCTATTGATGGGAGTATTCACGTTATGAAACATATCTCACAAATCCATGAGAGGCAGAGGAACAGCAGCACCTCAAAAACCTAATTCCTGGAAAGAAGAGCACAGGCTGTGTACAGGCACTGCATGAAGCTGTATTTCAGCGTAAAGAACGTCTCGGGAATACAAAGACCATCTGTTCCAACCCCGTCAGAAGTTAGAGCAGACATGAAGGTCAGGCTTTCCTACCAGCACTGGAAAAACTCAGTCTGGGCTCAGGACTCTTTCAAATGCAAAAGATTAGCTAAAATACCATAACGACACTGATCTTCTCCCCACCTTCAACCAGCTAGCAGTTCCAAATTCTTTCACCCGCAGTTTTCTCTGTACTAAAATGATGGCCTCCCTTCCTTCCCTGGGGATACTGCTACTCTTAGGCAGACTCTGAGCCCATAACAGACATCCCACAACCACAGCCTCTCTCTACATGCTCCTCTGTTGCACTGCATCAGCTGGACTGGTGGGCTACAGGCTCCCAACACTTCTTGCCCTGGGCCACAAAGCCAAAGGCTTGTCCGGGCTACCCCCTGAACTCCCAAAACGGACCACTACAGTTGGCTTAAGTCTATACCTGGGTGCCACCTACCCTTCTGCTCTGACTGAGGAACCAGTTGCTCTAAACCTCTGCTTGGGCCTGGGGTGGCAAACATCTCACAAAAACAGTACACTGGATCCCTGCCACAGCAGTTTCCCATGAGAATGGTCACCAAAAAGGTGGCATGAAAAGTTACACCAAGTGGCCTCTGAGACACAGTGCCTGAGCATTACGCACTGTTATCAGAAAGATGGTACTGCTGCTTACTGTGCCAGCAAACGCATATCATGCAACAAAGACTCAGCAGGAAAATCTGCCAAATATACCCACTCTCAGAGCAACAACACTAGTACTTTCTACAAGAGATTAGATAAATTGAAAAGAGTGCATTTACTGCACACACTTCCTATCTCAGTCTCTGGGCTTATATCTGCATTATCTGATTAAGTGACTGTTAAACAACCAGGCTGACAATATAGGCTCAGGAAAACTCTTTATCTTGATCTGGAAGTGTTGAAGTAATCTTCAAACATGAATTTCAACAATGAAGGGCATATGCCCAATACAAATCTATTATTCAAGGTAAAACGGATCCCTGCACTAAATCAGGCCTACTTACGTCTGATAAATACCAGGGAAAAATGCTTCAGAGGAAGATGCAGCAAACTCGCTGTTGCATATTGCCTCTTGTTAGCTGTTCTTAAAGCAGTTAACAAAATGTAGTCCAATCCATGCTGCCAATGAGGGAAACCAAAGTATACGAAAAGAATAATGGTTTATAACCAGGAAAAGAAATTAGATCTTCTGAATCACCCAGTCAGTTGCTTTCTTCACCTAGGGAGAGCACATATCTAAATGTCATGTCTTCTTCTGACACAAGCAGGGAGAGGAAAAATCCCCAAACCCTCTTTAAGAATATGAAAAGTATCTTCAGAACGTAAGTCAAAATGCTCTTATTACCCATACAAATGCAATCCCTTTTGAAAGAGCATGAAATGATAAAACAGTATTAAAATAATAATGGGGGACTAATCTGGTAAACAGTTTCATTAGGTGAAAAGAACACTCACAGAAAAAAATATTTCTCCTTATCGCTACATCATGAAAGAAACTTGAAGCACAGCTGAACAACTGGCTTTGGAAACATTTGCTCCACACCTAGCTCTAAGTCTCCGCCTGCAGAGACACGGGGAAGCATTTGTTCTGTTTGTGATATCAGAGTGAGGCTTTTATCCACACATTTTGGCAATGGTCTCTGGTTGTATAATGATTTCCATATGTTTATCACATCTAAACAAGAGCAAAACAGTACAGTACCAACTGGTTCTGTTTACATTATGATTTAGCCATGACATTTGTTTTTTGGAGAGGATGTTTGTCAGGGGCAACTGAATGCTTTTCAAAGTACCTTTCACTCTTTGACACTGAAATCAAAGACCCTGCTAGTAAGAAAGGGAAAAATCTGGATTCATTAAAAAAGGAGCAAGGTCAGAACAGCAGGAAAAGAACACTGGATAATATAGATGGAACTGGCAGTAACACCAACATTTAAAGTTGTCTGACATGTCGCATTATAAGACCTTGTTTTCAATTACTTACAGCCTTGCCAAATTAACTCGTTTGCCAGCAATTGCCTTTGCTAGGTGTCTACCTCAGGCTGCGGGTTTTTTGTTTTGGGGTTTTTTGCGGGTGGGACTTCAGACAAAAGAAAAGTTCAATTGTTTCTGAAAATTGGGAACAGATTTTATTACAGAAAACACATTTGTTTCCCCCTTTTAAAAATAAATAAGCAAATCAGATCTGAACAACTTTCTCACTGAGTGGCAATAATGTTGTCAAACTGGACCTCACAATTTTGCAGTGGTAGTTGTGAAGATGCAAAGTTTTCATTGATGTCACAGGGAAAAAAAAAAATCCTGTGATATAACATAGTTGGTTGAGTCTTCTAGGAGATCAGCAACTGTACAGCAGCATCTTGTAAAACAGAGGGACTGGCAGTGGATTAAATCCTGAGAAATAAAGGAGGCTGTCTGAAGGCAAAGCTGAAACCAGGACTAGCTATAGCAAAGGACTGGGACTGATCTCCTGAAGAGAGGAAGAGATGAAGTTTGCAAAGACTAATGCTAGATGAGAAGCTCCAGGAAAACTGGTTCAATCAGCAGTAAAGGGGAAACTCAAAAGAGCAGAAAAATGGGGGAACTGAATAAGCTTAGGCTAATGATGAAAAATCAAAGGACAGGGAGGGAAGACTGCTATGAAAAGATGCACCAGTTTGAAAGAATGACTGGGGGGAAAACTGGCTATGAGGATCCCAACATACTGTTCCTGAACCAGGAACTGGGTCTGCTTTTCCAGAATCTCCCTATTCCTCAGCTATGACGGCCAAAGGTCTGTGCTGTTCGTCCAGCACGTGATGTCTGTGTGACCCTGCACTGTGGAATTTCAGTATTTTATAGTGCTACAAATAATCATAATAAACAAAGCTGAGGAAATAACACACAAACACACTTTTGAGTTAAGCACTCAAAATCTAAGCAGTGCAACTTTAAGCTTCTCCATGTAACCTTGATATGGTCCTTTTGTGACACTGCCTTTGCTGTGCAAGGCACTATTAGAGCTAATTTCTGTTCTGCGGGACTTCTGGGAGCACCACAAGCAACGTGTGCCACCACGGCAAGGTGGGACTTCAGTCAACCCATAAATCAGGCTTTAGGAAACAACACAAGCTTTAAGGACTACAGCTCAATGGCACCACAATAGCTCAGGCCCAGAAAGACACTCTTCAAACTAACCCAAACCACATTCTTTCCTTTTGATTTTTCCCTAAAGAAAGTATCACCTAAAAGGAAGCTTTAACATACTTCTCAGCAAGAGAAGACTTTGATTCTCAGCCCTACTAAGCGTGTAATTACCACTGTCCAGACCTTGAGGCTTTGAGTCTAAAAGTCAAAGTAGACCCAGGAGCAGAGAAGTGTTTCTGTGCTATGCAGCTTAGATCTGGCCAGTGACAACAGGGAGTATGCTCAGGAAACATGGCTGTGTCAGAGCTAGAATTATGGTCAAGCAAGGAAAAGAAAAATAAAAAACAGGCATGAAACAAGGAGGATTGCCTCAGTTACTGCAGACAACATTGGCGTTGCCACTTCACCCAGGGGAGTCCTCAAAACTTATTCCTTGTATAAATCCACATGACACAGGCTAGAGAACATAGCCACCACTCTATAATAAACTTGATATGCCCAACAAAAGAGATCAACATCCACAGAAACTGCAAAACACTTTTTGTGGAAAGCTGGTGAAACTAAATATATCACCTGTTTCCTAGGGCTGGGCAACAGAATTAGACTTCTGACATGAAAACGCCCACTTGATCCTCTAATCATCTCAGAGGGACTGAGGCTTCAAGGAGCACTTAAAGGGATGAATCAGGCATAATGTGCGGACAAGTTCAAAGCACTGCCATGTTTTCTCCAGCTCCCACCCAACTGGGATGGCCATGGCAGCAGAGAGCACTTTCCCCAAACTGAGCACACCTAGACATGGAAGCAGCAGCAGTCAGACACAGCTGCAAATGAACTCCCTACCTCTGCTCTGCCCTGTTATCATCACTAACAAAAAATTCTGGAAAGTATAAGGAGTGTTTGCAAAACATTTTATACCTATTGGTGTGCTTCTCCTGCAGCAGCCCTTGAGCTACAGGAGGAAATAAACATACAACCAAAATCCTGTTCATCAGTTCCCACAGCCTCTCTGAGAAAGCATTTTTCCAGTCTGAGAGGGGATTGTGTTGTCACTTGAAACACCATACACATATTTTCTGTTTTAAAGGGCAGCACACAATCCTAAGACAGTTCTCAGAACTGCACATAAAGGAACAGACTGAATCCAGCACTGGTGGTGCTGGGAACTATGCAAACATTTAGGGTTTTTCATTTCTACCAAGCAAAAATACTTAATTATGGAAGCAGAGGTAATGAAGAAGAGAAAGCCCATTATCAGAAGGCTGAAATTTACTCAACTAGGGTCCACACCTGCACTGGAAAATTTCCAGAGAACTGCAAATTGAGAAGGCTGAAAAGTCAAGCCTAGAAAAAAACCCACCTGTGTCGGGGAAAAAAAAAAAAAAAAAGAAAAAAGGAGAGACAAATCTCTCCAAGAGTTATACACAAAAGTGAGAGAGCAGCCCTGTTCCAGTAGGTTGACCAGCCATATGGATCTGGGTGATAGACAGGACAACTGCTTTGCTAAAGGTAAGAGCACCAGCCAGTGGCAGAAGTGTGACTGTATCTATCCTGGGACTTCTGATTGCCAAGTCAGTGATGCTTCCATTAAAACATATCCAGAGAAGAGGACTATAGTAAAATAGTGGCTGTTTGTATATTCCAATGGAAAAAGGTCTCACATGTTATACACACTTGTAATGTACACATATACAAGTGACGTTATATGGGGGTTTACTCAGGCCTCAGCAAAGCAATGCAATTACCAGTAAAGACGCAGCTGAGAATGAAGTTGCGCAGCAAATCCCATCCCGCTACACTAAAAGGAAGTCATGCACCATGTGGGATGGAGTCAGCTCCCTCTGGAAGCCTCGCTGCGGGGTAAACTGCCTCTCCAAAGCGTCCTGTGTCTCCCCATTGGCTTTCTGAGCATCACAGCGTATCAGTGCTAAACAATGCATCTAGCCAAGTCTCGATCGTGGGTATGCAATTATACCCTGGCAGGGCAGATAGCAGAGGTGACTCTGCTGCCTCTCTTGCTTGTGCAGTGAAAGATTTCCCGCTGGAGAGATGCATCACAAGTTCACACACTAGTACTTCTATCTGAGGAGCAAGAAACCAAGCAACTAATTCTGAACTACAGTCGTGGTGAGCTTATTATACTTCTTTCTTGAAGGCTTAAGTCATAAGAGAATATGAGGAGATGTATGTGAGAGCAGGTTATTCCACAGCTGCATCCTGCAAAAGGACAGACATCTTCCTTTGATGTGTCTGGTGACGGCCATTGTCACAGCTGACAACCCAGACTAGACAGGCCTCAGGTCTCATTTGCTCCAACTTTGCAATAGGTGCTGTTTTTATCCTTACCCTTTTGTTTTCTCTACACCATTCACTGGTGTTCTTTGGCTAAGCATATAAAACTGGCTTTATATAACAAGAAGTGAAAATACCTGTAAGAGCAGCTGATCAAGAAACCAACTTTGATCCTTCCTGGTTGTTGTTTCAAAGAGAAAGAGCACGCTAAGATCATCTCCGAAGCCAACATCTTGCTTTGCTTGGTTCCAACTTCAGGGAGCTTCCTCAGGAGGCTACTGCCTTCACAGGAGCGCTGGACACAAAACATGCTTTACGTCTAGGAGCTTTGGAGACAGCCAGAAAATCCTGAAAGGTAAAAGTGTCAGCCTATGAGCTGGACTGCAAATCTCTGCCATATCATTTAGCAAGACCAAGAAATCCTGCTCAATGTGTGTAAAGAAATTTTTTCTGTACTTTTCAATTTATGGTCAATCAATGATTAGAACATGAACCTCTTGCCTCATATCCCCATAGAACTCTCGCAGTATGCAGAAACAGTAATACTCAACACCACATTAAATAAGAATAGTATCCAGAAAACTGTAGGACAAACTTCTAGAATGACTAAGATTTAATTTATTTGTTTACTCAATCATTTTCTTTTAGAAATCACCCTCTGTGGAGAAAAATTGCAGTTGTTTTTATGTGGAATGAATTACTCGTAACTTCTAAGACAATAAAATCCATCACTATATTGCTCAGATCCCTGTTGATTCAGGAGGTTCCATCTGAAGATCAGGAAACACTTTTTCACTGTGAAGGTGACTGAGCACCATCACTGTTGTGGCGTTTCCAGCCTTGGAGATATTCAAAAGCCATCTGGACATGGTCCTGGCTCTAGGTGGCCCTGCTTGGGCAGGGGGGTTGGACCGGACTTGACTTCCAGAGGTCCCTTCTGACCTCAACCGTTATGTGATCCCACTAGAATATTTACGTTCGCATTTATTGTCCGCAAAGGAGAATTTATCTTAGTAATTCCACTCACCAGCACATGAAAATACTGCTAAGTTCTACCAAAATAACAAGAGAACACACAACTAAATTACAAAACCAAACAAAATCACATTGACAGTTGATGCCCTCCGTACAGGTCCTTTCATTTCATTTCAGGGCTCAGTAGTTGCATGCCAAAAATAAAAAGCAAATGAGACACCTAGTTGCCACATCCCACCTACTGATAAAATACGCATATAACCCCTCTGAGGGAGCACAGGGCTTGTGGCAAACCCTGGCCAGCCAAGAGACATGCACAGGGGATTTGCTGAACTGAATCTATACTAAAGCATAGTCTTCTCTATAAAGTTAACCAGAAATTAAATTTGGCATTTCATTATATCTGATATTTTTACACCTTGATTTTAGGCTATTTAATCCCCAATGAGGTAAACCCAGTTCTAATAATAAAACTAAGTGAAGAAAACAAGCAAGATATGAAAAGGGAAAGCCTGGGAACAACCATAGTCACAGATATGCCACGTTTAAATGAGAATCAAAAAGCTCAATGAAAACAGCACGATGGGTGGAAGGACTTCAGTGGGAGCTATGCCCCATTTGACAATGCATTCCTATGTATATCAATGTACATGAGGAAAATTTCATTTTGGAAGAAATCTGATGCAGAGAGAGAAAAAAAGGCAAGAAATGGTGGAACTCAACCGTTCCCCTCATTCAGAACTTTCCTTCCCAACCAAACTCCAGTGGGAAGTATTTGAAGAAACCCTTTTTGAGTGAGAAAGAAAGCCTAGCTCTGCTACACACCCCTCACCCCAAGCCTGCAAACTCTTTTTCTGCATTTCCCACAGCCCCCAGGATGCCACTCTCCACTGTGACGGCTGTCTAACAACACTAAGTCACACTGTTCAGAGTCAGATATTCTGCTACTTACTTAGTTAACTAGTGTCCCTAAATCCCTCCTATAAAGAACCTCTAAAGACCACAAAGATAAGCTCCTCCTGAAGGCAATTCAGAGCAATTCAGAGTCTATCCCAAGGTGCTTTGGAATGTCCCTGTAAAAATCTCAGTTGAGTATAACTTAGGAAGATTAGTTTTTCTAGGCTAAAAGTAGTGTCATTTCAAGCTAAAAATAGCCTAACTAGCCTCTGTGGGCTCTATCATCCCCTCTTTCATATTAAAGGTTATAAATAACTTTGATTTATAGAAGAAAATGCAGTATTTTAAAAAGGCATACAGTTAGGCCCCTAGCTAATTTAGTTTAAAGTCAATAGAAAAAATAAACAAAAAAAAGCAGTAAAGGCTTTCAAATTTGTAAATTAATTTTAAGTAATCAACATTACAGACCAGTGAAGTCAACCAGACTGACAAGCACAAGGACTGAGATGTGAAAGAATTCATCTCCATTATGACGCCTCCCTCGCAAAGCAGAAAATCTGTAGGACTAAGGTGCAGACTTGAGCAGATTTAAGCATATTAAAAGTAAGTAGTTAGCCTACAAAAAGAGGAAAAGGGACTGATAAGCAAAGTGTGGGGCTTATGTGAATATTACCAAGACTCAAGTCACACTAGATCTTGAACAGATATTGGAAAATTATTAAAATTATATCGAGCTGTAGAAAGCAAGAAAAAGGGGGAAAAGTGCTTCTGTCCAGAGAAGACTGAGTCACGATTAAACATCTTTCCCCAAACTAAACAAACAGTGGGCCAGTTTTCAGTAAGAACTGTGATACTGAATAAAGAGAAGAGGATAGTGAGAACAGAAACTATAAGGAAATTTTTAACCATTAAACTTGGGAAGCTTTTCAACAGTAGGAGAAATGGGAACAAGAAACAACACTGGTTTCTAAACAGAGCTAAATGTATCTGGGAACAAGCTGCTGCAATCTCTTTCCTCACAGCAGTAGAAATTTAGACTCCAAGGTCCAGAAAGTTAACTTCAGTCCCTCTTTCCTAAATTTCTTTATCTACTGTCTTCCTTAACCAGGCGCATAAATGCTTATCTAATTAATGCAGAACGGCACCTTTAAAAATAAATTTCCTTTGCCCTTGTCCTGGTTTCAGCTGGGATAGAGTTAAGTGTCTTCCTAGTAGCTGGTACAGTGCTGTGTTTTGAGTTCAGTA
>JANZLQ010000007.1:28215735-28231014 GCA_026212715.1 Elanus axillaris | reverse complement strand
GCAGGGGAGGAGTGCGGAGTCCTCCCCCTGAGGAGGAAGGAGCGGCAGAGACAAGGTGGGATGAACTGACCCCAACCTCTATTCCCCGTCCCCCTGCACTACTGGAGAAGATAGGCAGAGAATCTGGGAGTGAAGTTGTGCCTGGGAAAAAGGGAGGTGTGGAGGGAAGGTGTTTTGGGATCTGGTTTTATTTCTCATTACCCTACTCTGGTTGATTGCTAATAAATTGAGTTAATTTTCCCAAAGGTGAGTCTGTTTTGTCCGTGATAGTAATTGGTGAGCGATCTCTCCTGTGTTTATCTTGACCCACAAGTTCTTTGTTGTATTTTCTCTCCCCTGTCCAGCTGAGGAGGGGGGAGTGATAGAACGGCTTTGGTGGGCACCTGGTATCCAGCCAGGGTCAACCAACCACAATCTACAAAATAAAAGAGTCAGTCCCTTTCATTTTATGGGTTCCTCTTCCTCAAGTTTTTTGTCCTTTCTCTGCAAGAGACAATTTATCAGGTTTGTTTCATGCCAAATAGAGCATTATAAGCTATATCATGAGACAGCAAGTGCAGCACAGCAACTGCTTCTGAACATGACCTTTCTCACACAGGTACAATTTATAATGTATATACAATTTACAAAGTTTTCTGGAACTCATGCTTCACAAAGCCAGGGTGAAAAGTGTTACCATGGCTAGCAACTCTGTTATTTTTAAGGGATATATTTCCTATGATAGATATACTCTAACCTAGCTGAACCCTGTACAAGCTAGAGTTTTACCAGGAAGTCCACAATGTTCATTTCATTTAAAAAAAAAATCCTTAAAAAATATCCCTCTTTCCCTAGTACTCTCCCCTTGAACCGTCAATGATTTAAGATCGATGGAGACTGTCTTTTTGTCATGTATTTAACTATAGTGCCTACTAAAAGGCATCCTTGTCACAAGTCCCCTAAACAGTATAAGCAGAGAAAAGCCTGATACTTTACATTCGGTGCTATTCTTTCATCCCATACCTAGACTTTGCACCTGCTTTGAGATAGTCTCTGAAAATTCCCTTTTAATGAGCTGTCTCATTTCCATTTAAAAGCTAAACACTAGATTGGTTAAGGTTTGGGTTTGGGGTGGTTTGGGGGTTTTTTGTTAGTTTGTATGTGGTTTTTCTCCATGGAAAAATGGCCACTGCTTGATGCTGCCTCCAGGTACACATTATGAGCACTACTGCAAGATAAAGCTCTGGCAGTTTATAATTCGAAGTAGATTCTGTGCCTTACATGGGGCTATATCAAGAGTGTTCTCCCTTCACATCCAGCAGAGTAGTTGCTTCAGTTATTAACTGAGTCTAAAAAAGGCTGTCTTGCTATCATTCCCCGTGTATCCCATGTAGGATCCCATTGTCATGGTATTTCTTCCCTCACAGACTCTTTGATCTATGTATCTCACAGCTACTCCGACTAGCTGATACAATAGCTTTACAAGGATTTCTCTCCACTCTCAAAGAGAATTTTAATCCATAAAGATACTTACTGATAGCTTGCTTTCTGCACTATGTGCTTTCCTTAGCATGTAACTTCACTGCCAAAGAATATCCTGCTCTATCATTTCTACAGACTTTATACCTAAAGATAGCAGTGTCCCATTTTTTAATTTTTTCACCAAGTTTCTAAAATAGCTGTCCTATCAGTGTCTTTAATTATAACAGATATTCCCATTTATCCTGGCTACTTCCTAGTCTTCTCAGGAAGGCTGCACATATTTGAGGTCATGCTGGTTGTGTCTCCATGTCTTGATAAATTGAGACTTCACCTTTTCAAACTCTTTTTTTGTTATTCCCTCTCACAGTCTTACTAAATTGTGTCCTAGTTTTGTCTAGAATTATAGTTTCTTAAGTCCTCCCTGCAATGATGTTTCTCCCATCAACATCTCTCCTCAACATGTCTACATTTCTTAGCTTTCCCTTGACTTTGGTTTTAAAACTCCCCTAGATTTTTTTTTTTTTATTTTATTTCAATTTCAACCACTGCCTGGCTGGTTCCACATTGGTTCTCTCTCCCCATACAGCCTCCATCCATTCCAATTTTTCCCCGGTTTTCTAATGGATATGATGTCTTCCCCCTAAGCTATTTTCTTTTGAGCCATGACTTGAGATTCCCCAGCACCATCTGTCCCTGCACATGATGCTGGCAGCATGTCAGAGATTGCTATCACATAGACCCTTGCCTCAAATCTACTACCTAAGACCTTACTATTGCATTCAATAATTTCTCTTTTTCCCTTCCATGTGATGAGTATACACATGCAGAAAGCACAACTAGCAGCCCCACTACAACATGACATAAAGGCTGTGCCTGTCATGCTCCCACATATACAAAGTTAGTCCTTGCACAGCTCACACTGGCGTCAAACACCCTGATAATCTGCATCCCTTATAGTCAAATTCCCAGTTCAGCAACTTATCTCCTTCTAACGGCTGAGACATATGTCCCCGTGTGTGTGTCCACATTACACAGGGATATCAGACCACCATTCCGAGCAGAGGGAAGGAGACAGCAGTGGCTACTCGGGCAGATTTTCTCCCCATTGACATTGCTGCCTTCTTGTCAGGAGACTTTTCACTCCCACCAACACAGGACCTGGAGGTCATACCGTGTGAGGGTTAGACTGTTCCATGAAGCCTTCAAGTCTCCTCTACAGGTTTTTCTATTTCTCTGAGTTTCTCTTGTTCATCCCAGCTAAATCAGTTGAGTCACTGTAATACTCTGAAGGCCATAAGCTGCTAAGCACTGACTTAATGTAAATCCCATCTACCAACAAGGCAGGTGCCACTCAGGATTGTGGCAGTCACCCAATGCCCTGGATGAACCAAATCCATAACTGTTTCTTTATAAAGTAGATTCACTGGAACCCGATAGGTGGAAGAACACAATTCACCCACTTTATCTTTCATTACATGTCTTTGTCAGGTCCTGTTACTTCTCCACATGCCATCAGCCCTGTTCCCCCCTCACAGGATTTTGCTCCTGCAAGGGTGCTGCCCTTCCTAAGACCATCGCTTTGAAGGGACATCACATGGCCTTGAAAACAGAAATGAAGTGAAAATTTCTGAGCTACATACATTTGTGGTCTCCACAGCAACAGAGTAATTAAAGCTGTGCCCCCTGCTGTATTTCAAACAACATAAATATTGCTTGAATAATACAAGGCTGTAGAAGCAACCACCATACATCTGTTTAGTTTGAAAACAGTAGTCCCTTTACCTTCTTTCTTCAAAATAATTAGTCTTACCAATGGTGATACCAAAAACTAGACCTCCTTCAGCTTTGCCTCTTCTTTGGTTTAACGACTGCTCCATTGAGACTCTCAGGCACGAATGCAATTCTTTCGTAAAGCATAACATGTCCAGGGAATACAAGCCCCTCTTAAATCTCTCAGTACTCTCCAAAAGAAGAAAGCACTTTTGAAGTTTGGCTTATCTCCACTAATATTTTCAAATATACAAATACAGTAAGATTAGAAATTAAATTAGAAGTCACATAATGAATCAGGTACCATTAAAAGATGAGCTTTGGAGGGGATATGGGGTGGGATTCTTATGACAGACTAACATTTGTTTCACCACAGAGGTGTCTGATAAAATTTTAACCTAAGTAAATTAAGTATTTTACAGAAAGACTGAGCATAACAAATATATATATATATATACAATTATGAAATGTGAAATCCTAGCTGAAGTGGTGGATGGAATCAGAACATATGGGGCCTAAAAAAGGAACTATTTTGGCTATATTTGGATAGCCTTCAGATGTTTAGACACAACCAATCTAACTTTCCTAAAGGGAGCACTCAGTTTTCAGAAATTTGGGATCGTTGTCTTTACGGTTTCTCAGGTTGGCCAATCAAAAAAAAAAAAAAAAGGGACCCAAAATCAGTAGTTCCTCTAGCAATGCAGATTTTAAACGCCAAAGACACGTCAATAGTAGGAGAGCAAGCACAGTGTGCAAGCTGGCTGATTTAAAAGTTAACAGACACAAAAAGTCTTTGCATGCAAGGAGGAACACTTCTAAAATTACCCCTTTCAGACATCAGTAGCACTACTGCAGGGCCTTGCTAATCTCTCCTTCCCACAATCGCAGTCACCTACTTTAGATCACTGCAATTAGCACCAGCACCAGATGTTCATTTACACCTTCAGAGAACCAGGTTTGTAAACTGAACACTCCTGTGTTATGCTAATGTGATTTTAACACCCTCAACAGGCTTCTAGTTTCCTTCTCCTCCCTATCTTAAAATCTACCGATAATTTCAATCCAAGAATATTACACCCAGAGCTCTAGAATGAACCTCAGTCGTAGCATCATTTGGTGGGGTGACCCAGGTTTCTTAAGGTAGGTGTTTGCCATCACAACACACCCCAAGTACCAAGGACATCTACACACACACTGGAAAATGTAACAGAACCTATGGGAGACCTGCACCTTTCTGGATAACAAAGCCTGTTCAAATAACACAAACTATCTCTGTTGCATAGCTCAAATGCTCCTCTAGAATCTTTGACAAACATCATAGTAATTTTTCAAGTGACAAGTAAGAAGCTGAAACCTTAGCACAAAGCCAGGAGCACACTTTGCAGCAGAACACATTAGTGTGAGGATCTCCAAATTTCCTACAGGTGGTGATGTGCTCCAGCATTTTTGAACATTTTAGGTTAACCTACTTCTTTCTGTAGGTGTCTGTTCTATTCCGTTTTTAAAATGTAGGCACTGTAATTCTTGACCAATGTCCATAACTTTTGTTCTTTCCAATTAAATCATTCCTAGAAAGGTATTGCCAGTGTGCTTTGAAGGCCATCACATTTGAGTGATGAGTCAGTTCTAGAGTCAAAAACATGTCTCCAAAAACCTTCAAGCTCTTCTATCAGCAAGAGGTTTCTAGAATGAACGTTTCATATTACCTCTACTGGAAACTGAGGATGTTGTCTCACACTACCGCAGGAAGTGTTTTCATGTAATCTCTTTTATAAACCCATTAAGACCCTTCTCAGTTGCTTTGTTGGGTTTTTTTAGAGTTAAGTTTTTACCCTTCACTTTTTAGAAGCCTTTTCCAAACTCTCTTCTTCCCTACCCTTCAGACATTCTGTGACACAGAAAGACCCCAGCTACTCAGCTGTCTCATAGGTTAACTCTGCAGAGGTTAACGCTGGGTGGCACAGACTAGACACAAGCCCCTTTTAGCTCACTGTTGAGTCTAAGATTATTGGAAAAACCCAAGTTCTTCAGTAGAGGCCTAGGGAAACAATTCATCATGACACACATTTCTCAAATCAACATGTAAAATGAAAAAACATTTTAATGAAAGCTTTAGGACATAAGAGACAACCTTCCTGACCTGACAAAATCAGCAAGTGCAAGCCTCACATCATCTGCCAAGTACCTCATACATCAAAGAGGAATTTCTACAACTGTTTGCAAACAGGCATGACAAGACTCCCTCATGCTTTGCATTAAGGGGTGTGACCAGGCTGGACATTAAGATGAGCTTGAGAATGTTTTAGTATGAAGAACATTCACCTCCATTGTCTTGATTCACCTCTGCAAGAATCAAAAGCAATTTCACTCAAGCACGGATAGGAAACACACCATGCCCGAAAACTGAGCAAGCTGAATGAGCTCCCAAAAGAGCCCCAGGAGTTACCAGCCTGGAAAGGCAGTCACCAAATAAGAAGATGCTCATAGAACTGAGCACTTCCAACTTAAAAGGAAAGACAAAAATACAAAAGGAGGGGAGGGTTGATAATCCATAGCACTCTTTGAAAGGTATGAATGCCAGATAGCTAGAGGAAAGGTCTTCACTACAAATAACGAGCAATACTACGATAGTGAAAATGTAAGCTGAATATCACAGTTGAAAACTCATGCTATGCAACAATTTCACAAAGGAAACAAGTTTCCCGACTCCCACACCTAAAATTAGACCAGATCAAACTTTAGACAGGATCAGATCTTCAAACAAGCACAGCACCCAACAGCTCCCAGCTGATCTCCTGACAAAAGCCACGTCTGAAAATTCTGTCACTTTATTTACTCAGTGCTCTCAGTAGGAACTGCAGTGTGGAGCCCTGGCCCCAAACATATATTATCCAGCCACATAAGACTCGCTTCTCCATCCAGTGGTTTAGCCCCCAACACTATTAAAAAGAAAAACCAAACACTCAGTGAGTTGTGTGATAACATTTTTTCTTTTTTTCCTGTCAAGTTCTAAGGTTGCTTAAAAAGAATTGAAATGAGTGTGATGAAGAAAAACAGCTGCTGTTGTTTTAGAATGGCTTTACAAAAAGCTGTTCAGCCTGAACACGATGATGATGATGAATTAGATAATTAAATTGCACTGAAAGTAGTATTATTATTGAAAATATATTTTGTATTACAGCCATCCCTGTGAGTACGTATACCTATCATTTTATGGTTTAAACTGATGGTGATCACCAAGATGCACCTTCTCAGCAAGTCGTTCAGATGCATCAGATGTTGCCTTTGTGGCTATACACATGGAGGCAAAGGGACACAGAATGGAATATTATTACAGCCAACATGTCTCAAAGGCTTCAGTAAAAATATCAACCTCTGACAGAAGCTAATGCCAGGTACCTCAGAACAAGATGCAAGGAAGATTTTTGGATCAAGGTACAGGATGGCATCCTCCCAACTTCAAATAGACAGATGGTGATTCCTGTCACAGAAGTTCTTTTACCTCTTCCAAAAAACATCCTTTGTTTAGTATTTTCTCTTACCAGTACACAATCTAGTTATCCCTGTAATATCCCAATTTATCTTTAATTCTGTTAAGATTTTCACCTGACAGCTTTTTCAGGAAATTAGTTTCACAGGTGAATAAAATGCAGAAGAAGAATTTAAAAAAAAAAATACTGCCTTTATACAGGTTTTTTACCATCTTTGTTATAATGGCTCCCTTTGTCAAAAATTCTGCTGGCCTACCCACAGCCTTACAACATAGAAGAAAAAATCTTTCCTGGGGTGGGGTAAACTCTCTCTGGGGAGATCCTGGAGGCGTTTCAGCAGTCAGCTGTTAAGCTGCCACATTCCTCATGCAATGACTAGCCTATGTAAAGAAGAAATCAGGTTGTGATACTCATTTTGGGGGCCTTTTGACCTTGGAAGAAGCTGAGATCGAGTGGTTTCTGAATTCACTAGGCTTTTGGGAGGGAGATTTTTCCAAAGATGGGGAAGCAAGGTGTTTTCAATGCATAACGAACCCTGTGATGCTGGAGCATTAAAAGGTTGTAACAGCTTGCTTCTTTGCATTTATTAGGAGAACCTTTATCACGCCTGTACTAATAAAAAAAACAAAAGGCAGAAAGTCTAGGCAATCTTCAGATAAATAGTTAACCATTTCAAATAACAAACCAAAGAAACAATCAAAAGGCTTTGGCAATAAAAGCTTAACAGATGATGCACCAACAAACCACTACAATTACAAAACATATTTTCAGCTAATATGGTTAGCATAATGTACTCCACAAGCATTAATGTATTATCAGGGTGGCTATAAATCACTTTATCAATTATTGAATCACAATAAAATATTTATAAATGGGGCCTTAATAACAAATGCAACTGTGATACCTTTAAACCATGGCAAATGTAACAGGATGTGCTTATCTTTTCATTTAACAGACACTTGTGGAGTGTTAATAAATGGCTTTGCCTTAACTCATGCTTTGCTTGCTTTTTATCTCCACTAGTTCTGGCTTAGTGGAATAATACAACTGAACAGTGACTCTGTTTTGCTATAGTCTGTGCAATATAACAACACATTTATGAGAGTACTTGGATATTGATGTGAATTAGAGCCATCACGGGTAAAGAGTCTACCTAGTTTAAGAGCTTCCTTCCAAAAAGACTACTGGGACCAAGTACATGGGGTAAAATTGTCAGGTGATCTTCTATGAAGTCTTTTTGGTCTTGTAAGGACTGGTTTGAAACCACTGCATTTTTAAGTTAATTTTGGGGCTATCAGCAGAACACATGAGAACATTTTCAATTAAATGTGTGTGTCCAGAAATACTCCTTTTCAGCTAAATCAGAAGTTTCCAGAAAAGCAAGAAGTTTGGCAAATACCACCCTGAAAAGCCTAAGGAGGTCCAGGGTGCTTCCACCAGCCCACCCGATCATTACCTGAAGGAAAAAAAAAACAAGAGTATGAAGTACCCAGGCTAAAATCTAGACTTTCGTTCCAAAAAGGGAAATTTGGCCAGAAGTCTCTCTCCCAAAAAGTCTTTTCAAAGGTTCTGCTTAAATTCCAGTGAAAAAAGAAATCATTGTTGAAGGCTCAAGAGTCAGCACCACTGTCCAGCTACAGTAAAAATTGTTATTAAGTGAAAATGATAATAGTAACAGTTAATCTTGCATGGAAATCATATACTTGCTTTTTAAGGTTACAAGGTTTAAATTTTGAGGATATTTTTTCATAGCAAAATCGGAAGAAAGCAGTCAGGCTACTATTATATCACCCTTGATGCTGCTGATAACAGGACAGAAGTGAACTGTTACTGAGTGGTATCCTTCCAAGCAAGGAATTACCAACTGCATTTTTTTAGTAGGAATCTGCTGGTATTTTCAGCACAAGGGGTGTGACAGGACTTTACTCATCCTGCTCTCAGGCCAAGAAATCTATTTTGGTTGATAAAGAAGGTATGAAAGAAAAGAGGACTCGACTGCCAAGTGATACGGCGGGTAACAAGAGCCGTTATACGGATGCAGGTCTGACAAACACCCACAGTCACTGGTGGACTGTAGCAAAGCATACAGTCAGATGCACAAATTCTTCCTTCATGGCCTTTAGCCAAAGTTCAGATACTCGTCGTAAGATCACGCTGTTGGAAAGGGTGTTGCTGAGGACTACCTTTGCTGCTGTTATTACAGCCACAAAATCGCAGCTGTCAGAGTGATTCTGAACTGTAAACCGCCTAATCACAGTCTGATTGCACAGTCCAAACATCATCTAGAAACACTGAAGTGCTGCAGAGAGCATCATTATACTTCATAGAACAAATTGCTAAATATGGGTCTACTTGATGGGGTAAAACCACTACACTGGAAAAGTCTGTGTTAAACTCCTCCTGCCCTCCCAAATGCCAGGTGAAAAACATCATCCTATCTCACAAGGCAGGCTCAGGAAGCTCTCTGAAATGTAGGACACACGCTGTCACTAATTTATGCCCATTTGGCTCGTCAAAGCCAGAGATCAGTAATTTTGCTGAATTCTGGTAGGAATTGTTGATGTTTCCTTCAAAGAAGAAAACCTTAGAAAGTCACAGTTGATATAAAAAGACATATCTGAGGTTGATCCCAATCTAGTTCTCTATCGCAGAGAAATGCTGCTTTTGAGCTACGGACAGCCAGGTTCCTACGATGCATTGCATCAGCAGCCACGTCTCAGGGCCTGCCACTGAGCTTCAGCTAAGGAAGGGACACAACCAGAGGCAGAGCAGCATGAAGGAAAGCTCTCTCTGGAAGAGAGCAGGACGCCGTCAGCAGTCTCTGAGCCAGCCGATAGGAAACATTACGGACCTGCGCATGTCCCGCGGCCGCAGCGGCCCGTTCAGCACAAGTACAAGTGGGACCCTCTCTCCACCGCAGGTCTGCCAACTGCTTCTTTTCTGAAGGCCTTGCCTGGTTCATCTTGCCGTGACCTACCTGAGCAAAAGGTTTCGGGTGGGGGAGATGAGACCCTGCTGACAGCACTCTCACTGTAAGCTCTTTCCTGCAGGGACAGCAGCAGCATATCACAAAGCCTGCAGGAGACAAGCGCTTGGATGAAGGGAAGGATGTTCATGCCCAACCAGAACAGCATGATCCTGGCAGGATCCCCTGGACCATTTAGCCTGCCAGCTTCTGGAAGGGTGTCCCGTCTACTGGGTATATCTTGTATCTGGAAGTGCACAGACCTTATGATTAGATCAAACCTCCCAGTAGTTTGTCCCCTGGAAAGGTTTCTCCCAGTCTTTTCCATTTCGATCTCCAGCCAAAGATACTGAATCACATTTTTAAGGGAGATAAGCAAGAGAAGAATAGAAAATACATTTGTGGCCACTTCATTTGGTCTCCTGAATGCTTGGGCTGATCCAATAATCCTTCATTTTTTTGATGCTGGACAACAGCTTGTTTTTCAGAACACCCCTCTCATCCTGATCAAATGATGTGGGTGATAGAGAAGTAACTATGTTCCTAGGTAAGTTTTTCCAATAGTTAGGTACCTTTGCATATAACATTTCTAACTGTGTTTAGCTTTGCTGTCCAGCCACTGAACTATCATATTTAGACAGTATTTTCAAACCATGCAGTAGTGAATTAATTTTGCTTCCACTTAAATTAATCCTGAGCCGGTAAGACTACACAGCTATGTCCCTCACACACCTGCGGTACAGGTACACATCTTAAGTTACACACTCCCCAACACTGTGCTGACTGCTTTACTGCATGCTAACAGCTTAAACAGGCTTTTTAGTTCACCACGAAAAGTATTTCAAGTTTCTTGGCTTCCTTTTACAATATTAAAAAAAAAAAAAATACACAGCCACAGCAAATTTAGCAAGAGTGACAGAGTGTCAGACACTAGTGGTGGCTGGAACAGTTGTTGCTCCTCCTCCCAGAAAATGCTGCTTCCAGAAATTACCGGGCTGCCTACGGAGAAGCTCCACAGCGGTTTGCAGGCCAGCATATTATGGTAAATCAAAATCAGTGCTGATTTGCTTTAATGCACTAAATTGTAAAATCCAGCCTTTTCAGGTAGCTCCACAAGAGCTGCAGCTTCTCTGCAGTGGCACAGCAACCTCAAGGTGACTAGCCAGGGACAGCAAGACAAGTATAATACTGACACATTGCAAGTCCAGATGTGCCCTGCCACTCTGCGTAACTACCTTCTCTCAAGCAACCTGACAGCTGAGCGGTTCTAAAACCAGTCCAATCCAGCCACGTACAATGCCTGCCCAGTTGCAATAAATGGGTTGAAGATATTGAAATGTCAGTGTCATTCTGCACACGAAAGGTCTGCAGCATCCAAGACGACACTTTTTCAGCTATGGCTATCTCCCTTGACATTGCTTGCCTTAGTGAGGGTCAGGCCCATCAGAGTCAATGGCATGCTGATCATAAGCCCCAGTAAGAGCTTGACCCACCCCATAATCTTTTGATAGCTAACTTGCTACTCTGGTGTCTTCACGCTTGCTGTGAAAAAAAAACAAGATGGGCAGGGAGAATATTGCCTACTGCTACGAGGCCAACACCTGTGTAGGCTTTATCCTGCCACAAGAAGGGTGTTCCCTTTAGAAGCTGTAGAGTTGGAAAATTACTACCCTTGCAATTAAACCTCTTTTTATTTATTTTTTAATTAAACCTGTAGTCTGAAATCCACTTCTTTTTCTAATAGAGTATTATTGTTCCACCAGCATCACAAAAGTAACTGTCTGTAATTTCCTAAGTGGAACAAAGGGTTCTTTTATTTTCATTTAGCCACTTCTACAACCTTTGTTAAAGAACTCATTACAGAAACACTTCTGAATGAATGACAGCACCTAATGATATTCTTCTTATAGCGGCAATACACGAGAGGGACTATTTTACTTAAATTTTCTGCAATGGTAGAACACCCCTGCCACAAAGTTAGGCTAACTCAGGCTGCTCTCCTCTTCACTAGTTATTACAATGACACTTAAAATGCAGATCTTAAACAGGCCCAGCAATTATCTGGGGTTTACCTAACAATGACTACATGATAGTTATGCTACACAGCAAAGATTTTGCATCCTTTACATTGCAGAACAGTCTCTACCTCACTAGACAGCAATTAAGTTGGAAAAGGGGCCCTGTGTACTTAACGAAAGTATAGAGGGGGAAAACTGATCAAGCTTGGTATGAAAATGATCCCAGCCTAATGGATTTTCATTTTCTGGTTTTAGTTTTACTTTTTTTCTAGCAGCCAAACCCCAAAATTTTATTTTTACTGCAAATATTTTTGAAAACTAAAGACTTATTGCTATACTTAAAATGCTTGAAATTTAGAGAAAACAACCAACAAAATAAATACTTTTAAAACCAAGTCCTTTGGAAGCCACTAGAATTTTAAACCATCTTTAATTCACAACCTGGGAGGTAGTGCCATGGTAACCCTGCATTCTCTGTAAGACCTGTGCAAAGATTTTCTGAAACAGAGAACTACTGATGAGGGAGGCATGTGGCAGTGCAACCCAGGACAAGGATTCTGCTGTACCCAAACTGATCTGGGCACAGTGATGCTTAAATCCAATGTTTCAGCTAAAAACACAATACGCTGTTGAAAACAAATCTTTCCACTTCACAAAGAATATATACTTCCAAGAGACAAAACATACATCATACTTCCTATGCTTTAAGTATCTCGGTAATTTATTTTTTAAGTCCACAAACCTGAAACTTTTTGGAATTCCAGTATTGAAGGCAAGCTCTTCTTAATCAGGGCAATCCCATTTATTGTCTGCAAGTATTGTCATAAGTCTAAACTAACTGCCCTAAGTTAGGAACTCACTGTGCCATATTTATAAGCCTTTGGCTGGAAAGACTATATGAGCCCTTAAAAAGGAAATTCTGTAATATTTACAAGTTACTACATAATGTGAAAGAAGCTTTAATTTCTCAACCTTGTTTTTCAGCCTTTCCCAGAATACCATTTTTTCCTCATTAGCAAGTTTTTATCCAGTTTGTCTCAGCTTCTGCCCTTCACACATTCCTCCTGCTTCATTAGGTATCTGCTGCTTTCATGTTTTACAAGATAAGGACCCAGACCAACACTTTGCGGAGGGACAGAAAATGTACTTCCATGAATAAAGAAACAAAAATAGTATCTATACCATCCCAATGTCCCATATAAATAACAAGAAAGAGGCTGTCCACTTTGAATGTTAACCAACCTAAACCTGGCTTTTTTTTTTCCTGCTATCACTTATGTATGTGTATGACACGACATTCATTAAAAACACAGCATGACTGATGTTCAGCAACTGATAAGCACAGTCACAGGATAGATCAAATGTTCAGATGTTCAGAGCTTGAGATGGAATGCAAACAGCTACTTCATTAAACCTGAGGTAGGAAATGCTGTGTGTCTTCTGTTTCCCACCTACTGCTGAAGACTTCATTGCAAAGTTGGGCCGATAACTCTCCTGTTTTGCCCCAGTTTAGGTATGTATTTCTCCTCAGCTGTGATGCTCCTTTCCAAAAGGAAATGGCATCTTTATGCATTTTGAAGGAAAGGTCTGATGTCTATCCAGATTGTAACACACCTTAAACACTCACCTATGCAACTACCAGAAGAGGAATGGACAGAGTGGGCTGGAAGCAAGCACGTGCTTCATATCTGCAGCATCACAGCCAGCAACAGTGGGCTGGTGCTTCATGGATCCACCAAAATGGCTCCAGGATACCTCCTTCCCCAAAAGCAAAACCAGGATCAGTGAACTCCACATTGCACTCATACCCAATAGCTGGTAGTATCTTGGGACAAATAGCTGGAGCACAAGAAGTTGCAAACCATATTAACAGCACAACATGTAACAAGCCATGCTCTTACATACTCTGAAACAAACACAAAGGCTCTGGATCATATGCGTAACGCTCCACATACCTCAAGCTGTGGAAATGAAGAACTTAGCCAAATACATTAAAGGTGATGCATACATAAAAGAGCACATTCAAAATATTCACCGTTTCTTGTGGGTCACGCTCGCAGAAGTTATCCACATCGAAGCTCCCCTACTGTCCCTAAGCTGACTGATCCCTAGACCCTTACATCAGGTCTCACTGAATCATTGAAATGCCAAGCAAGTTCCTTTATCAAAACTGGCTTTATGCCTTAAACTATCACCAGCGTTTGGAAATCAGAGAAGCTATAACGTAAGTAAATGTACACTAAAAGTCTTATTATATTCAAATGCTTTATTCATAAAGCTTCCCAGTGCATTCCAAAAGCTTCAGATCTCACAAAAAGATTGTTCTGAGTTCCTCAAGACACTCAGCAATGCTGCCAGTCTAATAGGTTAGATGTATTCCAAACATACAATGTGTAATTGTCAACAATCAAAATAGTTATTAAATTGGCTTATGAAGAAAGGAGCTTTGAGAACATGCAGCTTTGGTTTAGTGTTAAAAACACGTCTGCATGAATATGGAATTCTTCATAGAAAACAGCATGCTACTGGAAAGGAAGCAAACAGCTAACACACCATAAGGAATCATACCCCATTTTCCCTGCTTGGATTGTGACTCACAGCTGGAGAGAAGTCTTGTGCAATAAAGATAATTGCCCACCAGCAAAGAAATAAGGCGTATACAGGCAGCCTCCACTAGCCCTAAAAAAAATAACTGTTGATTTCCCTTTCTCTCACCACATAAAACCAGAATATAATTTGGTGATTCGTTTGTGAGTTCAAAGAAGGTGCCAGAAAGGGAGAGAAAGCAGGACTGGATAGAAAGCCATCGACATATTAACGTATTAACCTTTGGAAACTCAAGCTGCTTTTGTTTTTAAAAAGCTGTGAACTCTGAACATAGGTTATTGGAAGTACAGCTGTGCCAACTCAAGGAGGCAAATTTACCCTGTGGTCATTTCAGAGTCATTTTCTCATGCTCTAAAACAAACAGTCTGCTTCTACATGCTCACCTGTTACACCACAACCTGCCCCAGCCTAAGGCACAACGTTGCTTAGGAATGTACAGTCGTGGACATATGCGGGTCAGCTTGGGACAGAGAAATCTGTGCCTCTTAGGGCTGGGATGCTATTAGAGATTACAAAAGGCGAGTCCAAGGAAAGATCTTCTAAGATAGAATGCACAAAAACATGACATTTAAAAGAAAACCAAAATCCTCTCTCATAAAAGCCATGTAGACTGTTTTTAAGTATATCAGTAAATGCTCATTGCAATATGGGCATTGACACTGACTAAGTTTGTTCTTAACATTTAGCTTGTTCTGATCAGGAACATAAACGTAGACAACAGCGAAGGAAGTTAAACATCTGGCCTCCCTTTAGGACATTTTTACTCAGAACGTGTAGCCATTTCTTACGCTGTAAGATACGAGTCATTGATGAGACCAGCACTGGCAATGGCCAGTCGGCGGCTGGGCGCTGGGCTGAGGCGGAGAGGGGGGTCCCGAGGCCCAGGAGCCCCGGGGCAGAGCCGAGAGACCTGTCCGGAGCCGGCAGCTCTCGCCAGAGAGGCTGACATGGCGTGGGCCTTGCCGGG
>JANZLQ010000007.1:28204587-28215635 GCA_026212715.1 Elanus axillaris | reverse complement strand
GGGGTGTTTAGTCTGGAGAAAAGGAGGCTGAGGGGAGACCTGGTCGCTCTCTGCAACCGCCTGAGAGGGGGTTGTAGTGAGGTGGGGGCTGGTCTCTTCTGTCAGGTGGCTGGAGACAGAACAAGAGGAAATAGCCTCAAGTTGCAGCAAGGAAGGCTTAGGTTGGATATCAGGAAAAAATTCTTTACTGAGAGGGTTGTCAGACATTGGAACAGGCTGCCCAGGGAAGTGGTTGAGTCACCACCCTGGAGGTGTTCAAAAAGCACATAGACAAGGCACTCCAAGACATGGTCTAGTTAGTGGGCATGGACGATGGTTGGACTTGATGATCTTGAAGGTCTTTTCCAACCTCAGTGATTCTATGATTCTATATTTGTGACCTGAGCTTTAAAGTGCTATTTTGTTTTTCTAGCTGCATGCTCCTCATCACCAGAGAACCTGAGCACTCTACAGTCATCAAAGCAAATATAGTCCCAACACTTTTAAAGCAGAGTATTATAAATATCTGTCTAGACTAGTTGCCACATTGTATCTTTCATTGTGGCAGGACAACCCGCCTCACTCAAGATCACCTCTAGAGAAAATAAAGACTGCCTTGCTGACAGCATGAATAATATCTGTGCTTTGCAAAATGCTTCAATGCTGTTATTCCCAAGCCTATGTAAATCTCTAGGTCTCTTTTCTGGACATGCAGATCTTACCCTACACATTAGGACCTAATGGCTTCAGATTCGTGCTAGCTCCTTCCTCCTTCATTTCCAAGAAGGGTTTGAAACACAAACGAAATTCAATCCTCTGTCCTACAAGTTGACCACCACAGCAGTACTTCAGAATCCCTTTTAAATCTATTTAGTGTAAAAGGTTGATAAAGTAGTATGATTTCTCCTCATTTACGGGGTGATGCATCACAGAAGAGCAGGGACTTAAGAAACATCCTGAGCTCTCAAGGGAAGGAACAAACCCAGCCAGTCATTTGAGCCGTACTGGGACACTCCATAGCACACCCTCTCCTAAGCCACTTGCCCAAAATCACAGACAGCTGCACTGGCCACAAGTACAGCTCCAGACCTTCCAGGGTGCCATTCCTGTCTGGAGATGCAAACGCAAGAAATGGAAGCGTTCCCTTCAGGAGTCATCCTTCTTTTTTGTGCAGCTCTGGTCTCCCAGGCAGTTTAGAGTGTCTATAATGTAGGTAAAGCTGACAAGGTCACCCAGGCCTTGACATGAATCCTGTAATGAGGCACAGGGATGCCAGTATGTTTTCTTAAGGCTATTTGAGAAACAGAGACTGTAATCAATTATCAGCTCTAGAAATGAGGCTGATACAGAAGGTCAAAGAAAACTGCTAGAAAAGCACAAAGATCCCCACTACACTGTTTTTCAAAAATCTTTGGGGGAAAAAACAAAAAAAAAGTTTTTTGGAATGTTGGGGGGTTTTTTAAACTCTCATAACAACACTGAAAATTCCAGAGACTACTTCTTTAGACATGAGTTAACAAGCTTCAGTGGGAGATTAGTTTGGACATTCAGAAGGAAGGATACTTAAAACCAACCAAAACCAAACCAAAAGCAACATTCCACAGCAAGATGGGAATAAAAGAGCGGGCTGCAGGCAACTGGGTATTGCATAAAGACATTTTCCTGCCCCATCTTTTGAGCTACATTCTCAAGAAAAAACAATCCTGAGAGAGAAACCATCTTTAAATTCTTTCAAAGAAAGCAAAAAAAGCTTAATCATCAAGGGAGGAAAAATGCCAGGGGTCATTCCAGTAGAGCAGACCCCAGGTCCTCATCCTCTTTCTGGTATAATATTTCTTTCTTCTTGTTGTGGTTAGGTAAAAATGGAGTTGGGGGGGGGGGGGTAGGGGAAGCCCTCTAGATATTTCATTTCACTTGCAAAGCTCTCTTTAAACTGGCCTGTGATCTGACAGCAAGTTTATTTTAATGCACATTCAAAATGCAGAACTTGTGATGATGCAAAAGTATTCATTTCTGAACAGTTTCCAGGACTGTTTTGCAGTGAAAACAAATAACAAACAAGAAAAAAAACCATCCTATTGTTCTGCTACAATCCGTGAGCCAGATTTTCATTTAAGGTAAGCAGACACAAATTTACCAAGGCAGTGGAGCTGAACCACTTACACTGCCCGATACTCAGCTCCTCATATACACCGTAACCACGTGCAATTTAAAATGCATGCTTCAAAGGGGCAATTAGGAGGAAACACGTTTCTGTGGTAAAGCCAGATTTGCCAAGGCAGTAATATTCCTGACTAACACTCCTTTGAAAGAGGTGCTGAGGACTCTCAGATGATGTTGAGGATGCAACCTGACATTTATAAATTAGGCACCCTTTTCCTGAAGCATAAACATTGCAGGGAATCAAGGAACTCAGGGCGTTAGGAAGTTGGGCTTATAGATTTTTAACACCAAGGGTTACAGATGCTACTGAACAGAAATATTTACGATAAAGGAATTACATGGGGAAAACACAGAAAGCTGAGCAATCAGATCCACCAACTTACCTTGTATAAACTGAACTGGGGAAACTGTACCAGGACAGCAGGCTGTAGCAAGTAAAAGATAAAACACAGCTTCATCCGCTTGGTGAAGGCTGCGCTTGCTGTGGTCTGAGCACATAAGTGCCACAGCCCGGTGAGGAGCCTGAATCTTTAATTGTTGACCCAATTGGCTGCAGCTGGGTGCAGTTTTTTTCTGAATCTTTCGGAAAGAAGCAGACTGTAAGCAACTTTGTTACTGTTCTACACTGTCCAACAAAGCCTCCTGTGAAGCCTTATTCAATAATGATAAGATCTCTTGTGGAGGCAAAACCAGCGTTTAATTTATCTGCAGTGCCAACATATCAGTCTTGCAAAGCAAACCCCTTAGGACTAAGCTAGCTGAGCTCAGCACTATGGACAATAATGCCTCAGGATGATCAAGAAGGAGAAAGTCAGACACATGTGCCATCTTTGATGAAAAGAAAAATCTCTTAAAAAATTTTTAACTTCTTGATCATAAGTACCCTATTTTTACAGCTCTCCAATGGCCATTGGGCACTTAATTCTCTTAGGTTCCTTGGAAAACTCCAGCACACGTTGCTTTAACCAGATCAATTGGCCTATCTCACCGTAATGTTGTAGCTCTGCTGAAATCCTTATTCTATTCTTTTATTCCTTTAGTGTGTGAGAAGCACCATGATTGCAGCTGGGCAAAACAGAAAGCGTAGCCCTGAAGAAACTAGCAATTCCTCCCTGCTAGCAGCAAAACTGTCCGAACTGAAGGTTCTCCAACAAACTGCAAAGCCTGCTAGGAACAGAGACGGACGTTCTGTGTGGTTAGCCCAGACTGATCTTGTGCCATCATCCCTACTTTGCTGAATAAACACAACTGGACGCTTCACAGCTACTTTACCTTCACCAGACTAGAGTGACTAAAACCCAGATATACACTGTGTTTTAATGCACAAGGTTTCAAGAACAAAACTATAATCACAGCACAGAGTTCCTTTATTTTGTGGCACCCTAACAAACAAACAAACAAAATTTCCCTTTGGAACATCTTTCCATAAGGAGAAGAAAGTTACAATATATCAGCAAAAACCTGTAAAACTGAGAAAGAAATATTCCTTGTTTACTGTAGTAAGAAAAAGGATTAATCTGTTCCAACTCATAGTGTCAAAAGGGAAAATTCATAATTCATAAATTCTCATCAAAAATTATCATCCCATGGTCGCTGTTAGCTTACGGATGACAAGACTTATTGCTCAAAACCCTCCTGAAATGAGACATTAAGTTGATATTTAGATCCAAATCTGTCCTGTTTTGCATGCACTGTTTTATACATTAACTAACTAGATTTGCTGCCAGTCTTCTCCCAAGGATAGTCTTTGCTCTTCACAGAATGTCACACATTTCTTTTTATATAAATACCATGTAATTTTTATTTACTTCTGTTCTCACAGACATTCTATTCTCGGCTAGAGCTGCTACGCAATATATACCCAAGTCTTTCCTCTTAGATCAACCAATATTTTATTTAAAAGAAAAATGCCTTATTTACATTGTGGCAGGAGCAAGATGTTTGGTGAAACATTTGTGCATAAATAAAATGCTGAGGAAGCCGCCTGAATAGGAAATTTTTCTCTAAAGAATACTGTCCCATGCAGACTGCAACTGGCAGTTTGAGTTAAAAATCACTAGGTGAGCATTACATCACATTATAACATCTGCTTTAGGGGCCTCACAGACAGCAGCCTTTATCAGTAGTGAAACTGGCTATTCTAACTACAGCGCAACAAACCAGCATGAAGAGCTACCTCTGCATTTTCTCCACAGTTATGCAGGAAACAGTTTCCCTACCTTGGGACCCTCTTGAATTTAGGGATCTTCTGTCCTGTATCTAGACAGCATGGACATTTTTGAAAGGGTGCTTTTGTTTTGGGAAAAATTGTTTTTGTGAGAATGCAGCATTGATGGCAGAGTGGAAGGGGAAGGTCAAGATAGAAAAGGAAAGGGAGACAATAAAAGGGAAAAAGAAAGGGAGAAAAGACCTATTGCCCAGAGCAGCAGGTAGCTCAGCTGATGACACGTTCCCTTTCATAAGGCAGTAGGAAAACTCCTATGAATTATGTACTATGACAGCACTTAACTTTGCTTTCCACACCCCACACAATCACCTTACTTCTATTGGCCCTCCTAAAGACTCACTAGTTTTGGCTTGAAACGCTGTTCAGAGCTTGAGAAACTTTTCCCAAGAGTATTTTCAAAACTGGTACCTTCTGGTTTCAATTCAAAACCATCTCATTGGAAAATTCCCAGTTGGTTGCAATTCTACCACCTAATGGTCTTGGGAGATCAACTCTGTGAGACTAAAGAGTCCTCTTACTGCGTGGTTTCTTCTTCCCATAAAGGTCCTTCGACTACAATCAGGTAACCTCCAAATTTTTTTTGTAAGCTGAACAGATGGAGTTGTTTATATCTCTCACCACCAGGCACTGTCTCCAACCCTCAGTCCATGTTTTGTGGTTGTTTCCTCCACCTTCCTCAATTTTTCACTAATTTTCATATTATGTATTTAAGTATCTAAATAAGAACTTAAAAGCCTACCTTCTAGGAATCTGTTATTAGAGAAACTGAACAAGGTCCATCTTCAGGTGACTGTAATTAACGAAGAACCTGGTATTATGTTGGAGGGCTTGATTTGAGCCATACATGTACTGCACTGCAGTACATTTCTCACCCTACAAATACATCTCTCTACATTTTCCAATATTTAGTCACTGTGTTTTATTAGCTTGCACAGAAGCTCTTGACAATGTTTTTTAGACACAGCTTTGAGTAATGCAACTGCTTTACATCCTGATGATCCACTTCCTCCAGATTTTAACTTGTTTTTTTAAGTCACGTTCTATTTTTTTCAAACATAACATTTTCACACTTGTGTTCAGCATAAATACTGGGAGCTCCAGTGTTAAATATTTCTTCAGGCATAGCGACATAAAGAATAAACTATGCTTTGTTTCTTAAGCCAGCACCCACTTATTCCAGAGCCCTAGTTTTCACATTAGGACCAGACTTCTAGAAGACACATTTTCTCTAATTGTTGGATTCTGTTTGCAAGCAACTGGATGAACAAGGTTATAATGAAATATTTGAGGAACCATAAAAATGCTGTTGAATAGTGCCATTTTCCCTGGTGAACTAGTACAGGCAAACACAGTTTTGGAGGCGCAGACTCCCCTGAGGGCCAGGGCAGAATGTCAGGAGAAGGAACAAGGATGGGTTTCCTACACTTGCCGTAACACGAAAGCTCCCTGGATCCTCTGATTGTTTTGTGTAATGGCATAAAAATCCAGCATTGCTTTCCAATGTGTCAGCTTCTTTTAGAATGGAGTAATTAAAACAAGGAATGATGTCACCGTCTACTTTGTAAAACATTTCCCGATATCAAGGGGCAAGACACAATTGGATAATGAACTGTATTGCATATAGTGTGGCACCGGTGCAGTTCTGTAGCCTGGTCTCCAAGAACTGACCTCTCTCTTCTTCAAGAATCAGTAAATAATGAATAACAAAGAATAAGTGGAGGATGGGTTTGTTGCTGATATTCTGCAGTAAACTGAGACAGCAGCATCTTAAAGTAGCCAGCTATCGATCCTACTGGTTTCTGTTCCCCATATCCCAGCCAGAAAAGTAAAAGGAGCTTGTGGAGTTAACCTCATATCACTTGTTAAAAATATTTGCCAAATAAGGGTTTGCAAAAATACTGCCTGAAATTTTTCATTGCTTTAGGTTCCTACTTCTGCTTCTCCACTACAAGTAACACGCTTCCCTTCTCTGTGCTTTGATAAAAGACTCTGCTCTTGGTGGGAGTTTCAGATTTGCCAATGGAATGGAATATTCGTACAGGCAGTTCTGTTATGCCAGTTGGCCACCCTGTCTTCACTATGTTCTGTGAATACTGTGCAAGATCTTTGGAAGTGATCTAACAGCAGCTTGTCTGTGGAAGCGGTAATCTCATTATAAATTTTGATCATTAGGGTGCCAAATATTTTTTAGGCAATTTTGAACGATACCTGTGCCAGCAGGTAAAATGAGCCCTGCTCGGTAGAACGTATATTTAGCGAGAAATATAAGCCTGACTGACAAGACACAGTGACTAGGGCTTCAGAGGGAAGGGCACAGGACTCTGCAACGCGGAGAACACAGAAGACCAGCGGAGTGCAAGGAATGTTTGTGTAAGCAGCCTGTGCAGAGGTTACGGGGAAAGGGAGGACACTCAGACCTGGACTTGTCCCATATGACTTCAGGTGCTTAGTCAAAAACACTTAAACGAGAATCAATGCAGAGAAAGAGAAAAAATGGTGTGTTGAGTCACCCTCTGGAGGGTCCAGAGATTTGAATTGGTTTTCATGTCCCGTTTCTCTCTGTTAATAGAAGGATGAAAGGAGCAATGCAGAAGCACTCCCACTGCTAGCTAACGCACTCCCAGTTAAATATGCAGCAACGGATGAGAGAAGCGTCAGCTCACTGCCGGATCCTCCATGGGCACCCCAGTAAGAGATAATGCACAGCTACACTCTGGCTACTTCAAAGCATCTATGTCAAATTTACCACATAGGCACATCGGACTTAAGCAGCAGGGTCTATATAGCTCAAAAGCATCAGCCTTAGAGCTCAGGGGAAAAATAAAGGATCAAGATCTTCGTGGAAAGACTTACAGTCTTAGACTAACCTCAGTATATGATGGAGGCTCAATGCATTTTTCTTTTCCACAACTCAGGAACTGAGACTCGGGGAAGGATTCCATGAAGACAGTCCCTTCTTATTTTCTCCACTGCTGCAGTAAATGGCTATGAAAAATAAAGCACAAATGGTAAGTTCCTCTTCAGGGCTTAACTCTATGGAAGGCTATATTTCCTCACAAAAAGGGAGCTTCTCTTCCTGAAGTGTTAGCAGCTTTTCCTCCCATTCGCAAGATAAAGAGCCCTGTAACCTTTTAATGGGTTGCAAATGGACTTCACTGTTTACACCTTATCTTTATGCCTGGAGGAGAATGCAGGCCACAGCATCATGGTGAAATGACCTTTAAAGTCATCTTATGCTGCAGTGGAAACAGGCATGATGCCCCAGGGCAAAGCTGAATATCCTCTGGCTCAACCTCTAAAAGTTCACTGTGGCAGAGGGAATAGAAGGGAAAAAAGGATTGTAGAAATTTCTGGGGAACCTGGGGCAAACAACTGATCTGTCAGAATGTTGAGGTGGACTCCCCCCCACAATACCAAAAAAAATTGAGGGAAATATTTTGAGTGGGCTTGGGTTGAGAGTATAACTTCACAGAAGTCTTTAAAGAAACTTCAGGCAGAGCAGTTTATTCATCAAGGCATTTTCCAGAGTGGCAAACCTAGGGATTTAAATCCCCCTCAAAATGAGGAAGGATTGACTACATCTCCCAAGTGCTATGCACAAGAAACCCTAAGGCAAGTTAGAAAACATCTAAGAGGGCTAAGTGTGAAGCAACAACAGTTACTTGAACTGGGTCAGTCCCAGCTATGCTTCCCTGAAGGCCTCAGAGGAAAAGCAAGCCAATGCTTAAAGAGGCAACACCTTTGGTGCTTGCATACAGCCGGCAGCTTTTTGTAATGACATTTTTGGGCTCTGATCCCCGATTTTCTGTGAATTTTTGCTTTCAGCACCTAAACATATTAGAAGGCTATTTCTGTGACACAAGGCAGCTCAAGGCTCCATGAAGGACATCAGGACTTCAGAGTGGTTGGTGCAGAAATCTCTTTTCAAAATAGGACACGGGCTTCTATAAATAGCCCTGGGCAATCAGAAAGCTTTAGCTAGTATGTATGTTCTCTATGCTAAGACCTCAGCAAAGGTTTCAATCGGCAGAAACCAAGGTTCAATGAAGGGTTGAACCAAAGGCCTAGCGCTTTAAACAGTCAATTTAGTGCCATGAAAGATGACATTTATTGAACTCCTATTTCCGTCCAAGCAATCCTACGGTGCTTGACTCTTAATCCATTCCTCAACGGCTGATTGGAGCAAGCGTAAAATAAAATGTTTGAATAAAACAGAAATATCTGTCATCAAATCTGCTGTCAAGCTTTCTGGCAGCCAGTACAACCACAATAAAGCAGAGGGTTATGTGAAACTACACTGGAGATTTGCTGCAGCCAAGCCAGTTGTAAGCAGTCTTCTCTAATAACACTTCAGCAGGGATACATATGCAGGGTTTTTTTCACCTCACAGAGGACAGTTTCAGAGCATTACTGCAGGAAGATAGTCTTTGTTCCCTTTCTCACTGTAAAGCCCCATTTGTAACAAGCAAGCTTACAGACTCTTAGAACGTTTTCTAGTGAGAATCGTCTAGTGCTTTCCGCTTCCCACTGAGATGAAGCTGTCTGTAGCATCTATTTCTTCAAGTGACTCCAGGAGGGCTCCAGGAAAGATCTAATACACAACAGCCATGGCACAAAAAGAACATCAGTCACAAAAATTTAGGGGGTTCTGCTGTAGCATTCAACAGCCTCTCAACTACAGCACATTTGCATTATCTGTTGTACTGGGGCATTGCACACCCATCACGTATGTTCTTTATAGTGTACTTGCCATCCAGCTTTAGGGTCAATTCATGGGTTATTCATGCAGCCCCATCAGAAGAACAGACCCATAAAGCTGTCAGAGTGGGAGAAATTTCTAAAGCTGTTTTTCTACCTCTTTCATTGAGGTAAAACTAGCTAAATTTACATCCCTTTCAGTTCCTCTCTACCTATCACACTCTCAGAAATTCCAGGGGTGGCATATCCTATTCAGCATCATCAGTGCTGTTAACAAGACAACAGTACCCAGAAGCCCAGCCCCAGAGAAGCAATACACTCCACTAAAAATTCAGTCTCTGCACCTCTACTGCTTGGGGCAGACACTATCATCGTGTATTGAATATGATTACCTACAGTAAAGCAATGGATTCTCTTCTAAAAATTAGCAGGGAGGCATTTAGTTGTGATACTGAAGCCATATTCAAGAAGCCTTTGCAGAAACAGCTTTACTGCAGCTTCCAGCTGACGCTTTTTTGCAGGCACTTGGGGATATGAGCATTCTCTCATACAGGCGTTTTGGTAGCCACAGTCTCCATCCAAGCGGAACAAATGGCAGCTAATGACATTAGCATTGTAAAAGGACTATGAGGCAAGGACTTTCCCAAACTCTGCAGGGTCTCTGCAAAGTCATGCCCCAACTGCTGTCTCTGTAGCTGCCAGGCATTTGCACCTGTGAGTGAGATTCCATCTGCAATGGAGGGAGCCAGAAGCAGCTAAGAGATGGGGCCAAATATTGCATCTTGCTTTCTCACTGGGAGCCAAAGAGAGACTGCCCTTAGGATGTTCACTGCAGTCTACCGTCATGCTGCACAGACTTGTGCAAATCAAACTCAAGTGACCCATCCTTGTATCCTGACACCTAATCAAGATCCTCTGAGGTTAATAGCAAAGCATGAACACATCTGATGAAACTAGCAGTGCCAGCTAAACCTATGACAGGCATGCTTTCAGGGATAGTTGTTCAGTTAAGGGAATTGCCATCGCTACATCCTCCTACCCCCTCACAGCATGTGCTCCCAATCACAGCATACCAAAGCTAGCATTTCTTGCATGCAAATAATTAAATGTCCCTGCCTACAGTAATAGTCTCGTATAAAGACAGAGCTTTCTGAGATAATCCCTGTTACAGAACAGCAAAACTTTCTTGTCTCTTTGCGACCACCCAAGCAAAAGAATGCTGTGAAACTCTGTACTTGGGAATGATCTAGCAAAGCCAAATCTTCCCTTGTGCCCTTTCAGTGCCCAAAGAAAAGTCCCAAAGAGAACAACGCCTGCACAAGAGACTGTACACTCTGGTACCAAAAGGATGCCGTAGACCTCCCCCACTGCTACTACAAAGTGTATTCCTCGAGGACTGGGGAGGAACCAGACCCAGCAGCAACTACCAGTCTGGACAAGCCCAATAGTAGTAGCTGCCTGACCAATATACAAAATGGCACATACCCGTCTTTCTCAGTTGTGCAGCAAGATAAGAAGGTAATGATCCCATTTCAGGAATGCCAAAAGCAGTTATTCGTTTGACATCGGTGATATATCAGACTCTTGAATTTTAAAGGCAGTACCAATTAGACAATCCTTTTGTGTATCATTAACAACCTGGAAGATATTAATCTACTTAATTGCAATAGTAGTTTTGTGTCTAAGGACACACTTTGATCATTAATATTTGACAAGCACAAACTTGTCAATTATTATGTTTTGGAGTTAAATGGAAGTGTTGAAAATTGACGGGCAACTCTTGAGCTACCTCCTCCTTTGCCTAAGAGAGCTCTTGTTCACTACCTAATCTTAATATACTGTTTTCTATTTATTGTCCTGGAACAGCACCCCAGTCCTAACCTAGCATGAGATCAATATTCCAGCAATCATTCTCAGAAATATTCTTGCCTGTCAACTGATCCCCCACCCCCCAAAACACCAAACCCAACCAAGCATCTCC
>JANZLQ010000007.1:28167637-28204581 GCA_026212715.1 Elanus axillaris | reverse complement strand
CCCAAAAAAAAACCACCCACCCACAACAAGCCAACAATGGTCAGTTCAACTCTGCTATCACAAAATACAGCTACGATGAATACAAATCTATTTTCAAGCTCCAGCTGGTATGGAAATTCAGCATAGGTATGAATTGAGATCAAAATTCCAGTACAACATAGATTTGTATTAATGAAGAATCAGTTAATAGGAAAATAGTAAAGCGATCAATTGTGAGCAGGTGCTCACAGGATCAATCTACCTTACATAAAACTAATAGAATGAGTCACAACAGGCCAGCAATGAACATCTTGTACCTTGTGAGGCTCACTCAGAAATCTGAAGCAGCAAAAAAGAATCATAGGCCAGGAAAGTCTACAAATGTACTTTTGAACTCTCCGAGTAGGCAGTTCTAACAGGGGAAGAACAAGTTAGAATTTGATTTTCTGAGGAACAACCAGTTTTCATATGGGATTGGGAAAGTTATCTTACCAAATAAGAGAAACAAAATGGAGGTCTGAAGCTATATTGCAAAAGTCACTAGTAGAACCAGGACCCAAATTGTAAGGCAATATTAACAAAGGTCCTCCCTTTTCTGGTAATGGTCACAAGACCACAAGAGGTGGTACAACTATGATTTTTATCTTCTTTCTTTTAATGTAATGGCCGCCTGACTTCCAAGTTGCTTGAAAGGACCATTACTTTCTGCATTTATTATCCTTTTATTGTTTTACTGCACCACACGGCTGCACACATAATTAAGGATTTAAATAATGAATAGATATTAGCATTATGTAAATCATCATAATTTTCCATTAATGGGAACTGGTGGTAACTGCCTGAGAATCACAAGCATTAGAAGTCACACAGACTTATACATTTTTAAATTTGAAACTATATGCCTGTTATAAATGACAATCAAAGCAGCTCTTTTGACTACTCTTAGATTGTTCCCAACTCAATCTGTTGCACATCTGTTAGCAAAACTTTATGTCCAAGGCCCTTAAGAGAATATGGAATATATTAGTGTCTTGAATTAAGACAGCATGGAGTGCTCAAACCGTGATTATCAAACCAAAATTAAATCCTCTGAGTTAACATTATGTATGCCTATTCAAATTACATTTAGCTAAGGTCAGTTATGAAAAACAATTGCCATCTCTCTCATCCATCTTTTTTAATAAACTCATTACTGAGCTGTAATTGGAGAGGTTCACTTAGGCCAGGACTGCTTTTCTTAATTCTTCTTGCACTTCTTGCTCTATCTATTTCCACTGTGGCTTGGGGCTTAATCCACCGACATCCCAAATTATGAGTTTAACAAACAGGCAAGATGACAAAGTCTATTCTGAACAGTACACTGCACAATTTTCTTGTTCTACATAAACATGTTTTAATGCTGATTTCAATGAAAGACATTGAATCAGCAGCAAAGGCTAATGGGACACCCTTCTGAACCATTCTGGAGTGCTCAAGAGTCAGCGACGACGTTCACTATGCTAACTTTGCAGCTAGCCATATGCTGGCTGTATTACTGATGAAATAGGTCCTTAATCTACATTTATTTCCTGTAACACAACCTCTTTTCACGGCTTATGCAAAGAGACCAGCACATCCAATGCAAACAAGACCAGATTGCTGTCTGATGAAGAGAGGGTCTGGAGAACAGGGTCTAGAACTGGAATCTAGGCAATTATCTACTCTGCCTCTTCAGCTTCTCCCAGCACAATAAAAAAAATAGGAGCTCTCCTGTCCTGTAGGGTAAGACTGGCTCTGGAGAAGTCTGTTAGGAGAAGTTCCTTGTGCCAGCTACATGCACATATAGATGCCACAGTGGCCACTCCAATATTAGGCTGCTTAGAGGTCCTTCGTGTTCCTCAGAACATTTTGTCCTTGCCACATTTCCTTTAACCATCCTCCTTGTGAAAAACTAGGCTGAATAACATCAAAGTCCAGGCTCTAAGTATTTCCCCAAATGCATGTTTTCTGTATGTGAGATTATCAAATTAATTTAGTATTATTAAAAAAAAAAATATCACTCAGCAAGTAGACTAGTAGGACTTAGAAAACAGCAAACCACTTGAATAACCTGTGTTTTATGAGAAATGAGAGAGAAAATAAGTGGTAGCCTGGAGTGCTATGGCAAGGGTAACTTGGCTGTATTGCCCATGGTACATATTGCCTGGTAGAAGACTGATAAGAGAATTGAGATAATACAATCAGCTGTTCAACTGCATCTGGATATTTAGAGCAGCTCTTTTTTTTGTGTTTTTGTTTGTTTGGTTGGTTTTTGTTTTAAAAAATAACCCCCTCTCAAAAATCCTAGACTACATGTGTAAAGACTTGGAATAAAATGAATGTTTGAATATAAGACTGCCCAGATTCCACTTAGCACAGTAACTTTTCTCCCATATCAGATGGAAGGGGGATGCCTACAGAGGAAAAGGAACAGGGTGATCAAAGACACATTCCCCCAAATACTTCCTCAGCCTCCAGTTGTTTTTGTTTTGGTGTACCTCCAGACTGATTCATTCTGGCAACGTGGTAACAATCAAAGGTTTTGTTTTTTTTTCGAATGCTCATCCAGTCTCCCCAACCCTTGAGAACTTCTTGCGCCCACAACACCCTTTGGCAAGAAATTCAAAAGTTCTATGCGTTACACAAAGAACCTCCTCTTACTTGGTTTGTCTGAACCTAGGCCCTATCACCTCCATTTGATAGAGCCCATTCTTCCAGTGGAAGAAGCAATGAAGAACATCTGTATCCACCCTTACGCTAAGATTATGTAGCTTTCCTGTATATTCTGCAAATTTTTGTTTTCCAAGCACAAAGGTTAGGAAGCCATTCCTTATTCAATATCCTGTACATATATTTGATTTCTGCTGTCTTCGTCTGTAACTTTCCCAGCTCTCAAAAGTAATTTCTGAGGCAAGGGGACAAAAACATATGCATTTTTCGAGGTGCAGCACGGTGCTATCTGTGTTGCTCTCAGTTTCTTTCCTCATGGTGCCTAAGTGTTCCTGCCTTCCCACCACTTCCCAGCTCAGAGTTGATGTTTTCATGCAAATATCTTTCATAGCTGCAAGACTGCTGCTGGCAGTAACAGTTCACTCACAGGCCATTATTGTATATATGGCACTGGATTTGCCCAGTGCGTCATTTTGCCCTTGTCTACATGGAATTTCATCTGCCATTTTAATGCCCATTCACTAAGTTTTATAAGATTATTCTGTAGACCTTCAGTCAAGTCTTTGTCCTTGTAAACCCAAATAACTTCATACATCAGCCAGCTTTATCGCTTTAATGCTCACCACCTTTTCCAAGTTGATTATGAACATACTGAGCATCACAGGACCTAGCAGAGACTCCAGAATTTGCTAACCTTACCCCAAAAGAACTGAGCATTTACTGATTTACCTGACCTACACATACCTAACGCACAGAGAGCATGCTAAGGATTAACCTCAAATTGACAGGGATGCCGTCGATTTATGTGACAAAGCACCAACACAAGTGTTTTGAGTAAGGTGAGAGTTTCAGTTATAGTGGTTTAAAATGTTTGTAGTTCATATTCACAGATCCTCACTCAAGGAATGGTAGCCTGCTCGGCCAGTGGTGTTTAGTGAAACTTCTTCATTGGTTTCTGCATATTTCTCAGCATGATCTTTAAGCACTTATGTACGAAGATCTACTTCTGCCAGTTTCCTCAGCAGAAAATAACAGCGTGTGCATTGGCATGCACCCAGCCTATCCAAACTATATAACTGTTCTTCATGTAGATATTCCGTATTCACATTCAACAATCTCAAACTGGGCTGGAAAATTGGAAGATCAGTTTTTCTGCACACGCACTGTAAAGCTGATCCACATAGCCACAGTGGCCACTTCTGTACAACTTCAAACAGGAGTAGTTGATTTTAAGCAACTGCCTGGCCTGCTCAGAATCCAGAAGCAGTAGGCAAATACACTAGGCAAATCCTCCAAGCTCTTTCCTGCCCAACTTCCACAAAATTTCTGGAAGAGATAGAAAAGATGTTTGCAGAAAACTAGATGCACTGTAGCACTACACTGAAATGGCGACCCTCCCGTTTACTATATGTTAGTCCCATGAGGTCTTGTCTTTTCCCAGGTCTGGGACAGAATGCTTTCATAAAGCAGTTCAACATTTTGTATTGAAACCCATAGGAATTGACAAACAGCACTCAACATTGTCTGTATTACATGCTCATGTAAAACTCCTTGCCCATCAGCCCAGTAACCCAATGGTACTACTGGTAGCATTACAAGTTGGCTTTACACCTCTGCTAGATGAACTTGACTACGTGACATCAGAAAAAGAGATAACGCCCAGAGAAATTATCAGGTTGAGCTAACGAAAGGCAGACATTAGACACTGGCCATCAATTCAGACTGCTTCTTTTCCTGGCGGAACTCCCATGCATGATGCACAACAAAACACCAAAGGGAAGTTATGCGATCATGCTCCAAATGCTACACAGGGTTGACTGCCAATAATGTGCTAATTATAATTAGGAATATCAAAACAAACATTTGCAAAATGTCATTCAGTGGACCAGTACTCCATAAGCCCCTGCTACCAGTTAGGAGCTATACAGTTAAACTCAAGCCTTTCCAACTCACAGTTTAGTTTGTCCTGCACAGGTTAATTGCAGTGTTAGTTAGTGACTATCAGTGCACAAGAAAGGCAGACAAGTAGTGATCAATAACTGTAGATGTTTTTAAAACAACCACAAGAATCTACTGTTTTTTCAAAACACATGTAAACCACTTGAATTATTAAAACCGAGAAGGTATGGCTGAAGTGCATAGTGTGGTCTCTCGTGTTTCCCAGATCCCACCCTGAGAGACTTATTCTTTTTTCTTTCCTTTTGTAAACCCTTCTGGCTTTTGTCCTTAAAGGCAGTGGGAGTGGGCCGCATCTGTTTAACATTTCCCTCTCCCAGCACATGCACACCCACTGCTGATGGCAGAACGTATCTTCTCTGTATTGATCTCTTCCAGAAAGAACATCCAAAATAATCTCTGCTAGTCCAGAAAAACAAGTGTCCTCTAAGGATGGGGCACTTCTGCCCATTGCATTTCAGAAACAGATTTTTCTTGACTGATTTTTCACTGAACGAGAATTCTGCTAAGGTAACAACTGCAGTCCTTACCTGTCTGCAAACTTATGGAGTGAGAAAACAATATGCTTTTGTTTCCACAAGATGCAAGTGACTGAAATGTCACTGAATCCCTGCCAGAATACAGCTCCACAGTGGTTTTGCTCTGCAAGAACAGCAAGATCAGTAAGCAGCCAGTTCTTTCAAAACAGTCCTCCTGGGACCAGCCATTGCCCTTGGCACTGCTGCCAAATGAAAAAAAGAATCATCCCTCTCCAAAATAGATCTGAAGGCCACTTCGGCTCTAGAGAAAAGCTCATTACCAGGATGGTCAGACAGTCACAGCTGTATCACCCTGCCCAGGGTATTCCAGTACTTCTGCTTCTGGACCTGGAAGGAACCCAGGACAGCAGAAATGGAAAAGGCAGTGTTAGGAAAGCTGTCACCAACACAACGAGATGCATTACTGAGTCCAGGGAAGCCCACACCAGCAGCAATGGTCATCCTCCCCAGCACCATACAAGAAACTTGAGACCTTTCCACCCATACAAGCAAGGCCTCAAAAGCTACAGCATGCAACAGAAAGAGAGCAGAAGAGGTCAAAACTATCCACCAACATTAAGATCTCTGAAGTAGTAGGGGAGTTGTGAAATGAAAATGCTCGAGTGATCTTGACAAGCACTCAGATACCACTGTACAGTAGAAAGAAAGTTTGGAGTGGCATTCAGCTGAGACATTGCCAATATTGAATGGGACTAATAATTTTCTGTATGAATTTTTATTATTCCTCTGAGTCATGGAAAAAATAAATACGAGGTTTCATTTCACTTTAATGATTTTCAGAACGAGGCTCTGAAGATAAAGTCAGAAAATAAAAAAAAAAAAAAAAAAAAAAAAAAAAAACAAAAACGTTTAGCTAACTCTTTCAGTTTGCTCTATCATACTGCCTGTAATCCCCAGTGCTGGGTGAGGAGCTCTGTGAGCTAAGTCATCAGCTTGGAAATGGAAAGGGCCTGCTCCACATGTAATCTGTTAGGTAGGAAATGGACAGGCAACAAAACACAAGGAAACAACCTTGTCAGAAACATTTGGTGGATTGAGCACACCAAGGGGAATACTTACACTACTTTATTTTATAGTACTTAGTTAAAAGCCCTGGATAACTACAGTGGGAAAGATAACAGTATTTAAGTGCTTCAGAGCAATAAAATTAGGATATAACTAGACCAGAATTTTCCTTCCACTGCCCAGGCACTGCAAAACTACTAAAATAAGCCTGTGTCCAGACTGTAACAGACATATTAAGTTCCTGGTATTAAATATATGTATAATGACTACTGAAGATGTGTAAACCTAGGTCAGAAAATTCTTAGTGATTGATGAATCCTTTTCACATATATCCCCAGACATCATACAATCAGGCAAGTATTTGACCCCAGTCCTCTCTGTTGAATATGTACCAGTGGTGGGTGAAGAATTCATAGCAAAAAATTTAAGTCCCTTAATCACGGTGAGAAGGACCTCAGCTGCTGGCAGCAGACAGCACCAAACAATGCCAAGCAGAATTTGGGATTTAGGCCAGCTCGGACTCAGGGCCTTTGAAGCTGAACAAGTGGATTCAAAGTCAAGCATTACTTAATTTCAGAAAGCATTACTCCCGTTATTGTTCCTCTAACGCCACCAAGTCCAAAGGGTGAGTCATTCCTCAGAGCCCAGGAATCCCTGGGACCATTTTCAGGCTCTGACGGATCGCAGACAGCGGAGGATATGGCAGACTAGGGAGGAGGTGAAAATGAGAACATCCCTCTCTTCCCATTTCAGCTCCCTCCCCTCCGATGAGGGGAGGAAAACAGTAAGGGTGGCACATGGAACAGTCAAGGAAAGGTCAATGCACTAATAGCTGCTGTTTCCACAAGTCAGCCACACAGAGTTTGATCTGAGGATGCAATACATCTATGGAGGGTTTATTTTTTTAACTGAGTTGACAGAAACAAATGAACAGGTCATGTATTCAATCTCTCAGACAACGCAGGATTGCTTCATTTAATATAAAGGTCAGAAACAGTGACCTGGTTAAGGGCTAAGTGTCTTTTTAAAGGTGAAACACTGATGAAAGCAAAACATCATTTATTTTTAATTAGCTACCAGAATGGTATTTGATTCTTCTCCAAGCACAGCAGAAGCACAGCATTCTTCCTCTACCTGCTTAGTTCTAGCAATAAGGTATCACTGCCTTTGCGTAGAAATCTAGTGACCTGGAAACTGTTCTGCAGGCAACAGGCTGAGCAATTCTGCAAAGCCCCTGCTGATGGAGGAGCCCATCATCATCTTCCTGAAGGTCTGAATTCCTCAGGGTGAGCTAGGCACAAGAATTGCAATAAAAGACATTCCAGTTGCTTAACTGAGAGTTTTCCCAGCTCTCATCCATGGCCATCTCTGTGACAGCTGTATGTGAGGTGGGGCCAAGCGGCCTCTTCCCACCAGGAGGGGGCTGCCAGGTTCCCACATTCCAGCTGGACGGATGCTCTATCACTATATACAAAGCCAGGCTCCATAAACCAGTGATCTGCAGTGGTCCAAGATGGATCAACTCTGACAAGAAATACCACAAGTTCATATGTAAAACAGCCAGCTGCCCAAAACTTCAGGGACTCATGTAGGATGGGTACATCCCAGGCTCAAGTCTCCTGTTATGCCCAATTTAGAGTTTGGGTTTCCCCAATCCCAGACCAGCCCATCATAGTGTCTGATGTTCTGCAGCTGGCAGAAGTTTGATGTCCCCAAGTTTCAGAAACCTGTACACCTCCAAAAACATCACCAAAGTAGACAAACTAATGAAACAAAGTCATTTTGGGCAAATCAGTACTTTCTATTTGACTAAAAACATCCCAGACTGCTCAAGCTGTGAGATTATCTTAAACTGCTGCTTACATCTCCTCTGGAGAAAGATTTCTTCTAGTAATCCTCTCATGTGGAACCAGATTGCGACCTGGACCTTGAAACCCTGCAGCAGGGCTGCAAAATACAACTTTTTAATCTGGATGCCTACCCAGGCATGTGCACAAAGATCTGCCTGAAACTCAAAGTCAACCAGGTGATGCTCAAAATGACTTTTTCGAAGTTTATGCATTAGAGAAGAGGCAATTCACAGCAATATACTGAATTTTAGCCACAATGCTGATAAAAATCACAATGCCTTTTAAAAGGGGGCTATTTTCCCTTTGTTCTTAGCATTCTCACAAAGAAAACCTTACATACACATCCTGATCCACATCCCACCTGAAGCCAGCTGTGGCTTGCTATTCTTTTTTGTTAAGAAAATATTTTTCATTAGCCTGGCATTCTTAAGACAGATAATTTTTTGAGAAGCGCAATGTCTTGAGATCTCACAGAACCTCCCCATCCATGAGCATGAAGCAGGGGACATTTCATGTCCCATGACACACAAGGGAACAGTCTTATCTGGATAGCTACTACTTCCGTGACAATTTGCTTGCATTCAGACAAGATTACTTCCCTGATCTTGTCAGGCCACACAAATACAAGAAATAAGCAGAGACAGCAGCTCACATAAAAACTGGAGTCACAAACCTGCGATTAAAGATGTCCTAGATACACCTTTGTCATTGCCTGCATTCAATTTTAATCATTTTCCCCCTAAACGAACCTTGTTTCCTCTTCTTTCTCCCCTTTTTTAATTAAAGCTTCTCTTTAAGATTATCTTCAGGTGATCAGAGGAGTATTCCCCTATGACATGTTGCTGTCGAGCAATGAACTCCTCTTGGTGGTTTCCCAGACCTCTTGCCAAAGTAACCAGCTGCTACAAGACTTTGTCTCTCTCTCACTAGCTTCCCCAATGGCAAAATCATTATCCAAAAATGGAGTCACAATGGCTGCAGGATTTCCTTCATTTTTGCAACAGTCACTAGCTTACATGCTCATTATGCTAACTGTTGAATTTATTGCTCATTATTAAATAACAGTATTTGCTATTTACATAAGAATAGCATGCAAGGGAAATGTACATAAGTTATTGGTTAAGTGTTTACATTCTAAACTGTCCAAGGGATAAGACTCTAACCCAACCCATGACATAAAATAATACCTAAGAATAAAAATGCTCCATTAGCTGAAACAAAAAGCTGTACGCATCACCTTCAGATGGCGTTAGAGCACAGCTACTGAGCGAGAACAGCATGGACTCTCAAGTCAGCAGATCTAGAAGCATATGCCAAACCTACACTTAAGTGGTGAACCTACAACTGTAGAAACAGGTTCTGTTTGCCATCACCTCTTTCCAGCATCCTTTACATGGAAGAGGTCAGAAGGAAAATTCAAGCAGAATGCCAAGAGGAAATAAAGGGGGGAAAGGGAGAAAGAGCCCATTTTCCTCCATTTTCTTAGAACTTAATTGTCAAGCTTTTCCACTCCTGTTGCGGATGCCTCACCAAGGTCTGATCCCGTAACAAGGCAGAGAAAGAGAATCTTCTCTTCTAGGTTCTTTAATTCCCCCTTCATTTCTTCTCTTTCTTTTCCCTCTCATCTTTCCCTTGCACATTAAAGGGCATGGCCTGTCCAAACTATGTGGAAACTTTTGCAGCATTTCTATAAACCAACAGATAAAGGCACAGCGAAAAGCAAAGCTAGTACAAGCTTGTCAGATCTTTGTTTGGATGAGGAACAAGCTCTGCCCACTTCTACAGTGCCAAAGTTACTGGTTACAGCCAACACCAGGTGCAGAAACTCAGTTTGTTTATTTTGCTGTTGTTATCTTAGCTCTTTAAGAGGCATTTATTTCTAATTCCTTTCAAGGAAACATGATCACACTTCAAGAACAGGAACTCCAGCCGTTTTAGCCTATCTCACATATTTTGTGCTCTTTTTCAATCTTTAATTCAAACAAGAGCTTCAAAAGCATTCTTCTCCTCAATCACTCCTAAGAAAAAAATAAAGCAAACAAGCAACATTGGCTGAGTATGCCTTATTTAACCCTTTACATTCCAAATGCTGCAAACATTATTTAGCTTTTCCTATTGCATTCATAAATGAAAGGTAGCAACTACTTCTAACAGGCATTGTTGCCCATGCACCAAGCGAGTTCAGGTGTCTGTACAGCACCCGTATCTCTGACCCATTCATTCCATTGAAATTAATTCACCAGTGCTGTGTTCACAAACAGCAATAGGCAGCCTCCATTACAAACAGCTTACACAGGCTAGAGACACACAGACAAGGCTCGCGGAGAAAACGTATCTGCCCATAAAACTCACCGCAAAACTGTTTCACCTACATCTCATAGTATCAGTCCATGGCTTGCCATCTTTGCAAACACAGTCTGGGGCAACTAATCCCCCGGCCTGCGGTGTGAGATCCAAGAGAACACCAAAATCTTCAGACCAGTTTAAATCACGTCAGAGAGACAGTGTCAGGAAAGGGACGGGGCACTAGAAACACTGCAAACCTGTCTGTGGCCAATGGCAAACCTGGCTGGCATCGCTGTGCCCATGGATATTGATGGAAAGCAAGGGAAGAGGAGCGTTCCATAGACTGTAAAGGAAAAGCCTATCGTGAGGTGCCGAGAGCCTGAAGAGCCTGCCAGGATATTTTCCTGCTTGGAAAAGCTGGAGGCAACTCTGCCCAAAGTGAGACCAACAGCAACCAGTTTTCCACCAGCAGCTCCAGTGGGCTGTGTCACCGAATCTACCGAAATTACAAAACACAGCTGCTAGTTTGGTACTCCAGCTTTTAGCTATTGTTTCTTGCTAGACTTGTCCCCCATTCCCACATGGTTTGAGAGGGAGTAGGAGATGCACAGCTCCTGGGGCCTTTATAGCAAAGAAGAATTTTCCCTATACTATGCTGGGCAGTGAATAGCACTGCCTCTTTGCAGCCCAGAAAGCTAGGGCTTGGTATCTTTTACAGGTAGCCCTAGCTTCACTTTCAAAGTACGTGAAGATACTCAGTTACTGCCAGTTTTATGCAATAAGTTTAGAATCTACTCTAATACAAGACATATAGTGTTCATGCTGTACTAACATGCTGCAGTGATGTAGAACTGTCCGACTTAAAGCAACTCTCGTTCTACTTCAAAGCTCTAAAAGGAAACTGAAGTATACCTGTTAAGCACACGGCAGCTTGTTAAGCACGGGTGATCATTGCTGAAGTAGCTCTCTACCTGCATTTTATTAAGATATACGTGTCAGTCAAGAAGGAAGAAGGGGGATGCTAGGCCTTTTTTAAAGCTCATAAGGAGAAGATGCTAAATAACAACAGTTCAGAAAGTACTATAACTCTACTAGCCAAGCGTATGATCAATTTATTAGTGAAAAGTATTGACAACGGTGGTATGAACAGGTCCCCTGTGAATTGGTCAATGGCCTCTACACCAGCAGCCCTCAAATTCTGAATTTGTTCCTCCCCCCTCCAAACTGTCCCCATTCCAGCCTAAGAGCTATCACAGGGACTGGTCACATTCAGAAGCCATGAGTGAGCTTTAGTTTTTTACCATAAACTTTACATAAAATGAAGTAGTTTATTTACTTCGATGAAAATCACAAAGTTTAGGGTAGGGAAAGACTTCATACACATGGCTTTACAAGTGGAAGAGAGCAGGCAAACACCTTCCTAATAGTTCAGTCATGTCTAGGATATGTGTATATCAGGGCAACCATGGTGGTAGGTCACCGTCCCAGGGAAAAAGAAAATGTAGTAGCAGAGAAGGGAGGGACAAGTCAAAAGTATGGGCTGAGAAAGGATCAATAAGGTGGAGCAGAAGATGAGAAATTGAACAAACGGCTACTTGAGCCCCCCGAGCACATTCTCCTTCTCTAGCAAAGCATTTTTGCTGAAGAGAGAAGACGGGGCATCTAATAGGAGCAAGCTTCCTGCCCTGGGTAGTCTGGCATTAGCTCCAGTTTGCCAGGTGGATACAGGGAGAGCCAGAGATTTACCACAAGCACATTTCAAAGGTGTTCTTGCAGTAAGCGAAGCAAGCATATTTTCTTTTCCTTTTCTTCTTCTTCACTTTTGTCACTATAAAAATCATTTGCATCAACTTCGTCTATTTTGTGTTTTATTAATATACTCACATTTCCTTTAGAATTTAACTTGACCTGGGCTAAAAGTGCTACGAAGGTAATCACCTTCTACTGTGTGTAGTGACCCTTCAGAGCAGATATTCAAAGAAGAAACATCTTCTGGTGAGACATATTAGCCAGGAAGGCTCTCTGACAGAGTGGAATGAAAGGTAGAAAACCAAGTCCTGGGGGAACACGTAACTCCTTAAAATCATGAACTTGTTTTTAGCCTAAAGGGCAAAAGCCATACTTTCACTGTAAAAGCCAACAAACAAAACCACCACACACACACACACCCCACCACTACCAGAACAAATCCAGGTCCTCTAAACTCCAGGCAGATAGCTTATGTTTAAAAGGAAGGCAAAGCAACCCATAATTTTCATAAGTGTTAGTTGGGAAGGTAAACTCTTCATCTTTAACTCACCCTGCTAATTCATGAGAAGATTAAAAACTTGCTCTGGCATAACTGAGATTTTAATTGAAGATCATTAGCTTGAATTAAGAATACCCTTTCTTCTCCACAGCACCACCCACCTGCCCCCAACACTGTGGCTGTGATGGAAAGAAGCCATTCTACTTTGAAAGCAGGTGTAAATGGGCTTCTCAAAGTGCTCATCAGCAGCCTGCCAGGGCCACTAATCCCAACTTCAGTGACAGGAAAGCAAACTCAAGGCCAGCAACTTCTAAAGATCTTGCCTGGTCCATGTACATATAATGTTGTTCATTGTGATTAAGATAAATGAGCGCCTTTCATATTGCACTCACCTCTTATGAGTGGCCCCTACCACTCAGAATTTTAGTACAACCTGAGAACTTTTTCTCCTCATTTCGTATAATCCACAGAGTACAGCTTGAGCTAAAATAATTAAACCAGAATTAGGGTATCATGTTAAATCTTTTTTTTTTTCTTCATTGTGAAAACGTCAATTGGGTGATGTCAAAATGTTTAGAAATGTGTTTGAGCAAAAGATGAACAGAAAAGAATTTTGAGGAATTTGAAAGAAAGAAATAACTTATGTTTTCAATGGCTTTTCATTTCAAACATCCTTTCATTTTAATTTTTAAGAGCTTTAAAAATATAAATAAATAATTTAATATTAGGTTGTCCAGAGACAAAATGTAATTTGTCCTGAAAACAATACCCCCTCCTTCTATTCAATTCAAAACTTCTTTTTCTTTTTGGGTACAGATATGACAATGAAAAACTGTCTCGGTTTTTTCCTTGGCATCAGCAGGAGGAGGATGTGTCAAGTATGCCAAGGCCATCTGAGCTTTTTTTAGTTAAAACAGCAGTATGTAAAACATATTCACAACATCTAAGATTTTTATTTCCAACAGAGGATGAAGTATTAATCAGACTTCAAGAGGAAAATGCTGACCTGAGCCCCAGATCAAAATATTTCCTGAAAGAATTAGCACTCTCTCCTTCAGCAAACTACTGATTTTAGACCACTTTGGCCCACATAGCCTCCAGGTGATTATAGCTGGATTCACAGCAAATGAACCCCTCATACATTCTGTTCCATTTCCAATCCTATTTTCTACCTGTAGGCTTTCCCCCAGTGACTGCTGGCTCTAAACACTACAGTGTTTGAGTTTAATGGCACTCCAGCTTAACAAAACTCTTCATGGTCATTAAGAGAAAATGTTTGAATTAATTCAGGAACTCAAGAGCATTCAGTTGAACTGATATTAAACCTCAGAAATACATGAGCCAAAGTCCATTTAGGAAAAAGGAAGGTAAAAACAGATAATAAGAAATAGGCACAATTCAGTTTTAATCTAACTAAGGCACCTTAAGAAGAAAACACTCTAATGAAGCACTTAATGACTACTTAAAATTATTTTAACAACTGATGACTTCAGAGAGAATTTGAAAGATAATTACCCATCAAAGAGCCTTATGCAAAGTCATACCAGTACCCATTAAGTCTAAGTGTCTGGGTTGAGTAACTCTGCATAACCACATCATAGAGGAAGGACATACATGGTTTTCAGGCAGAGATGGTGTTCTGCATTTTATATATTTATGCACACACAATACACAAACAGGATTACTTTCACAGGAGCATAAAATCATCAGACCTAAGAGATCAAGCCCAGCTCTCCACAAGCATCCACATAATACTTACCAAGTAGAACATGCTCCACAGTAGAAATCAGTCCAGACTCTCCTTCCTATCCAAATCTCACAAGCCAGAAAATTGTCTCAACATGATATATAAAAATTTTAAGTCCTTCAGTAAAAAACACATCAAGACCTCAAAAATTAGAACGTGGCATAGAATGAAGAAGGATCAGGAGCGCCTAATATCCTTGTAACACCACAGACTTTGTCAGACAGAAATACTAAAGGAATTCTAGAAATGAACCAGGCCCCATATCACAGAGAAATCTTGCAACTGATTTAAATTTGAGCTTGTAGCACCTTGGGGATTTCTGAGCAAGCGTAAGAGCATTAGGGTATCTGCCCTCCCTTTTCCAGGTGGTGTCAATATGCAATTCTTCCCAGGGAGGTGGGGAAGGGGAAAAAAAAACCCTACAGACCTTTAATGGTACTTCATCTAGAAGGCTGCAGCATGCTCAAAATAATCAGCCCGTTTACACAAATAAACTTACACCCTTTCATTCTGGCCTGAGCCCTGGATAGCAATATCCTATTTACTACCTCCTCCTATACCTGTTTTGTTCTCTCCTGTCCCTCCAGTAGCTTAAAAAGGTAAAATGAAGTGAGGTCAAAGGTCTACCCACACCTCCTTGGTGCACTGGGTGAGCAAATGTAATATCTGTTTCCATAGCAATGGCACAAACAGGAGAAATCTGACTGGCATTACAGCTCCTCTTCGATCCCCTACCCCAAATGCCTTGCTACACCTTTACAGCTAGTTCAGCTGCTGGTGGTTTTCAGCAGGAGCAAATGTCAAGGTCGCCTGCCGTCCCCAGCAAGGGGCACTGCCCCACCAGACGCAATAAAATTGCAAGTCCCACACAATTGCTCCAGATTTCTCCCCAGCATCCCTAAGGAAGGCCAACTTGTTCCACGGGCCCAACCCTCGCCTTGTTTTGCACTGTAACCTATTCTCTTTTGTGTTCCTCCTAAAAGTCAGACAGTCCCACCAATCCTCAAGGGCAAAGGCCCTCCTCCTTCTGATTCCTGTCATGTTACAAAGCGTGTAAGTCGTCCTCTTAATAACCACCGGGCTTGGAGTTTTGCTGCATGTGGTAAGCTCGGCTCTGCTTAGGCAAGCATCCAAGAATCTGGACTCTAGGTATCATAAAGTTGGCCCTCAGCTAATGTGTTTGCATTAGAATTATATTACTTCACAGTATGAGAAATGCTGCTCAGCAATTCAGCTTTTCATCTAAGCTAGTCATGTACTAAAGTGGCATTTCTTATACCTGATTCTCAGCAAGATAATTCCTTTACAGATGTTTTCATGGCAAACTGATTTCCCTCGTGTTTCACTGTAGTTACAGTCAGCATCGTTAATTTATTTTTCCTTCTACAAGGCAATAAACTGTTGCACATTTTCCCTGGAAGGGAGAGATATTACTGATTTATGTTGCATAACAGGAGAGTCTGATACCAACCATTGATATAGATGAGTAAAGACCACTGCAGAATCTTGATGGAATCAACACAACAAACTGCAAAATATCACTAGCTTAGCAGGTGACAATAGCATCCTCTGCCTTAACATTTATCTTCACTATCTTCAGAACAATTTACTTGTACTATATAACTACTTAAGGTGTATCTTTAGAGAAATCATGATGCTTAATGTTTCATGATTGCCAACTGTCTGGAATTCAGATTGCAAATGCCCAGGTTACAGCAGCTATTCACAGCACAGTTCCATGAGAAGTAGGATTTGTCATGGTTGCAGCATACGAATGCCAAGAAGGACATGTATAGCACTGGCAGAGAGGAAATCGTCTCTCAAGCATCAATACAGAAAGGCAAGGCTGCCCAGGGTCTCGAAAGACAGGAAAAGATGATCTTCCAGAGGACTTTTCACTTCAGACAAGCCAGACGGTATACAGGAGAAGCACTCTTCACTGACTGTCTGAAAAAGCCTAGAGGAGGCTCTATTTAAAGCGTAGACATCTCTGTAATCTCACAGAATAGTATGATTCCTTGTCCCCTCCACTAATACACCGTCTTTAGTTTGGATACTGAACAAGTGAGCTAACAGGAGCAACTGAGGAGGAAGAAGGACTGATTTAAATTGCACTTGCTGCTAAGACAGACTCCCTTCTCAACAGTAGTCAGGTCATTTAACTCCTGTGTGGAGTTGCTGTTCTAGAACAGGGCACAGAGCTAACGACACGGGACCAGCCCGTATCCTCTGTGGGAGAGAGTCACTTGAAATCTTTGTAATGTGATGACACGGGGTCAATTCTCTGCATTCGCAGCTTCATCGTAGGCCTGCTAGGAAGCAGCCAAGAAGGAAATACAACAATTCCAGATAAAGTATCTCCCAATAAACGTGGCAGGAGGCTAGTAAACACTGCATCCAGCCGAAGAGACTACTTTCCCATTTCCCCCGAGAGACACCGCTCTTATGCCAAGCTTATGAAAAGGACCTGGCTTATGGGGACAGGGACCTCACCTCCCTAAGCAGGGAGACTGATACAGGTCAGCAGCTGATTCCTGCTCAGGACTGACAACACTAGTAGTTTTCCTAAGTTTCCAGGAGTTAGCAAGCCTTAGAACAGATGAAGGCACCTGCATAAGCTGGTTTTTGCAGTTCCCTCGCTGCCAGGCTTGGCTGTTTCCCTTGCTATGGAGATTTCACAACGCTTTGGTTCAGCAACGCTATCTGGTAGCTCTCTTGGGAGGACCTGAGTGTTTGGCACTGAGCAGTCACTGCTGATCCACACCACGTGCTGCTCCAGGGAAGGCTCCACCACAGGGCTTTACCCTTGGGCAGGCGATAGCAAAGGGCTTCTCCCGTGTGCCTGCACCCAGACAGCAGGCACACAACACAGAAGTAGCTTGCTGTGCCCTGCTTTGCAGATAACAAAAACACATGGGGGGGTGTGTAGATTTAATTATTAGACCAGTTACAAACATATAATGTATTTCTTTGAAAACAGGTGAGAAAGATATTTCTGAGAGAGAGGGAGAGAGGGAGGGAGAAAAGATTACTGTTTTGGAATAGAATACAACAAAGACTATTTCTTCCAGACTTTCCCCTTTTGATTATTTTCAATAAGAAAAGAAAGTAACAACAGCAAGAAAAGTGAGAGCAGAGACAACAGATGACTGAATCCAAAACATTAATCTGCCAACGTTTACAGCTTTGTCAAACTATTTTGTTAAAAAAGTCTAACGGAAAAGTCCGGTGCCTCACAAATTTAACTTCCTAGAGAAATGATTTTTCAAATAGAGTGTCTCACCACTAAACCAAGATGTTGTACTCTGTAGAAGATGGCAAAATTGAAATGACTTGTCTGCTCAAACAGAGATTGTATAGTTGTAGTGTAGAATTCAGTGCCTGAAAACGGTAAGTAAGCAAACAGAGGCCTGAAGACTGAATCCATCTGGAAAACTCAGGGCAAACTCAACTCAAAGGTGCTTACACCTCCTTAGATACAGCATTTGAGAAGAAGTCAGCTAGGCTCCTTCTCTGCAATTCACCCGAGAGCTCTGACACTCAGTCTTCTTCCCATCCACATAATGCCAGAGTCATAGTCTCTCATGCACATCCCCTGGGGCTTCGGTAGAATTAGAAAAATCATCATAAAAACATACACCTCTTAGGAATTAAAGTCACTAACGCCAGCACGTCATAAAAGAAGCAGGCAAATAACAAAATAAGGCCTTTTTTCCTTCTACAGTTTTATAACAGAAATGCTTCAAAAATGTTTTTGTAAATGTACCATTACAAAGATAATGTATTCCATTTGTACACACTGAGCCAAAGAAGTTGAATGATCTCATCATCATGTATTATTTTTTTGTTCCATATCCTAAGGAGTAGGGAAGTAGACTATCACAGTATCTGTCCCTACTACCCTAAATAACTTCTCAGCTCATAAGTCATATTAAACAAGATCTGAGAGAGGTTTCAGAGAGAAACAGATTTTCAAGGTCTGTGAACAAAGGCATGCCTAGAGAAGAGAAAAACAGGGCTGATGGTTCCATGGCAGAAAGGCTAGTAAATTCAGAAGTTCTGTGTTCCCTACCATGGAAAGCGTGCACCAGGCATGTACCAGAGCCATCACTGGATGTTATCATCTCTATGAAAACTGTTATGGGAATGGCTTGTCCACAGAATACCTTAGAGAAGTAAAATTTTGTGCAAAAGAAGTAGACAAGATCTTCCGGATGCCCATAAATTGTATTTAAGGTGACTTTTCATTGCAATTAAATGTTTGCCCAGGTAATTTATTTTCTCTGTGGAAACTATGATAACTCAGAGTTCACTGAATTTTTATGAGTCCACTGCTGAGTCAAAAAAGGAAGTTTTACAGAGCAGTAGGAACAAGTTCAAGCAGTTAGTAGTAGTCTGGGAGAAAACTTGATCAATAGGAAGTTAGGAGATCGGGAGGATTCCCTCTGTTCTGTTCCACTGTTCACTGTTTACTTGATTCACCACCATTTTACATTGCTACTTCCCCAGCAGTGCAGCTTCTACTTGTTCAATGTAACGTTTAAGCCATCAGCAGTACTCTCACAGATCTGACTGTTCTATATATTTTCTAAGAATGCCCAGTAAAAGTAAACAGAAAGCAAGTCTACAGTTCTTCTGCTATCAGAGGCTCTGATGAAACCAGAATCAGCTTTAATAAACTCTATGAAATGCAACCAGCCCTATAACTCATAACCAAGTAAAATAAAAAGGGCATTTTCCACGAAGTAACAGTTTCCCTTCTAAAATAAAAAGAACGTTTTCCACCAAGTAATAGTTTCCCTTCTAACAATAACATTTTTTCCTGAAAAAAAAAAAGGGAGGGGGGGTAATAAGCTTGAGAACAAAGTGTCCTTCTTTTAATTCATGAATGTTTGCACGGTACCCTAGTAGACCCTTCTGTCCTTTGTGTACACAAAGCTTGCAGGATAATCTGGGATGGGACATTCATTATACGAAACCTCAACACCTTCTACTTTGGAGACTGCGGTGTTACACAGTGTACGTGGTCCATTCTGGAAGAATGGATTTTACCATTTCTGTGTGGAAAAGCTCTGACCCCCTCAAAAGGCACAGCTCTTCCCTCTTCATCTTAAAAGCTTTTTCTCATGTGTACAGCCTCCTTGGCTTGTATGAAAGCTAAAAGCATTACTTTAGATTTCTCATAATGCCTTTCCCAAAAATTCAATGCAGCTTAGGTCTTATCATAGCCCGAACACACTGGCCTATTCTGATGAAGAAAACAAGGTCCATAGCAAGCTCTAAAGCCAAGAACACTGAAAAGCCTCCTCCTGCTGCTTTGCTGACCATAACACATTTTAAAAAATAAAAGTAACAACAGAAAAACCCCAAAAACAAGAAGAAAACAAACCAAAAAGCCACAAAACAAATGCCCACAACCATTGAACTCTCATCTTGCACACATTCACTTGCACAACACAGTCCCTGAGGAGATGCTAGCTCAATACAGCCCTGACAGCATGGCATGCAGCCAAAGAAAATAAACTCTGCCTCCTAGCCAGGCTAATTACACCAGGTTTAGTGCTATGCTGACATGGTTATACTGCTTCCAGACTTGGTGATAGGTCTGTCAAATCTAACTGCTTATTTCTGCTTCACAACCTGTGCACAAAGACATGTCCAGTGTCTGCCAAAACACAACTTCTGATGAAATATTACATTGTTCAATCAAGTGGGTGCAAAAAAAAAAAAAAAAAAGTGGGTGTCCAAGCGCAGTTCACAAACCAGCTCAAGTGGATGTCTTCCAAATTGAAACAAGCCCCTTTTGACCAAAATACATGGGCAGACACACTCCTCTGTGCTGCCTTAAGTGACATGACTACATTAAAGAGATGTGCAGATCCCAGGACTCCTGCGTCTCAGCTATCTCCCTTTCCTCTTGCTCCAGTGAGGTTATTATTTCCTGATGGCTTATAACAGAAACAAATCTCCCACTGGATAACTAGGGAAGTACACACACAGCTCACCACATCTCCCTTTCCCGCCCCATGTACTTCTCAGCAAAGTCTCCCATAACCTGCACAGCTCATGCAGAATATGGAAGTGAGTTTCTTGCCCTGTAGCCCAATCCACAGTGCAGCTCTGGATGACTTGCTGCACTGAATACCAAAGTCCAGCAACACTCCTCTGAATGCAAAATAACAGAGGAAAGATCAGAAGGCAGCATAGCCCCCTGCTACCACTGAACACAAAGAAGCTCCTTAAGTGCAAGGCAGAGTGTTCTGCTCTCAGCTCAACTCTACTATCAGCTACATGCTGATCGAAAGGTCTGAATGCCAGCTCTGCCCTGACGGTGCACCCACCACATCACAACAGCTTCTTCAGTCGGGTCCAGTTCTAAGGCTGGCACAATGGGTAGGAATGACTGTCTGTAGCTCTGCCGCTAACAGGACAGTCACTTCCATACGTTCATATCTGTATTTGCTTCGTTGATCGTCTCAACTATATAAGCTCTCCAGGGATAAGACCCTCTCCACCGTGCACAGACACGATCTAAGCTGCAGCATTCCTCATCTCCACAGATAACGTGGGGAAGCGTCAGCCACAGCTCAAGGCACAGCTTGGGGAAGGCACTCTGCAGAAAGATGGGGAATCTTGTGATCTTTAGTATTTGCACTGAAGACCAAGCTCCTGGAGTTCAGTTACATGGGAATCCGAGCTTTTCCCAGAAATGAAATAGCTAGTCTGCCTAACTGCAGGGAAAAGCTTGAAGACACATTCTGAAGCTTGAAATGGCAGATGGATTATAAATACATAAATGGTTCGGTAGGAGATGAGTTTGCAGCTGGATAGTATTTTAGGTCAGTCACATTCTTTTGTTTCTGTAACAGCAGAGAAGCAAGAAATAAAGTGTTTGATGAAACACTGGGAAGCTCTGACTGGACAGTTGTATCAGAAAAACCAAGTGCCTATAGAAATGCAACATAAGGCCACATGTGTCCTCACCATGTCCCATACAGGTCATAGCACTCCGTCAAAGCACAGGAGCTTGTCCGGGAGCATCGTCTCATAGACACAGGGTGTAACAGATGAGCATTATGTACTAGGGCTACCAAAAGGTCAAGATAGTGAGACTGGGTATTATTTGTACAAAGAAACAACTACCTTTTTTGAAAAATGTGTCTCTCCCCTACACAGTAATCAGTGCGGGGAAGGGGTGGTGGGGTGTTTATTTGTGTGATTTGTTTTGGGAGTTTGGGTGATTTGTTTTGGGGTGTTTGTTTGGTTTGGGGTTTTTTTTTTTTTGTTTGCATGGGGTTTTTTGTTGAGGTTGTTTTGTGTTTGTTATTTTTTGTAGAGAGATCATGAATTATAGTCCAAGAAGATATTACAGGTGTGCAAAGTGCTGCCTGTAACTTTCCTACCTGTTCTGTTTTTCAGTATTCCTTTAATTATGGAAAAATCTCTTGGCTACTCAGTGGACTAGAGTCCATGATTTACTGCCCATGTTTGGCACTTCCTGGATCCATCCTCAGTTCAAGTGCTTTAGCTCATTTCTAGAGACAGCAGGTGCCAGCAGCTGGAATTTCAAAGCCATTTCTTCAGCCAGGACAGCCCAGCCACGTTTAGCCTGGCAGTTAACAGATGTTCATTCTTCCGAGTTCACCAAAGTGATAAAAGACATCCTGAATTTTCAGAAATACCTAGTTCATCAATTTCACTGAAGGATGGATTAAGCTACTGAAAAAATTATTTCATTTCCCAGTATAAAAGAAGGTGGCTTTTCCCCCACTAGAAATTAAAAAGACTATTATACATTCTATTGCCCCACGATCATGTTTTTTAAAGCACAGAAAATCAAGAAAAACAGGATTTTACTGAAAATTAATCCTGTCTCAATCAACTTTGATTTTGAAGAAGTCCTGGCTTTGACGCAGAACTGCCTTTTGACCTAAAATCTGCTCAACAGCACACAGTGCTATCTCATATCCATTCTTCTGTGGCAAAGAAACTGAGAATTATACTTGGAAAGGACAATGAAGAGTTAAAAATATGCACCATTTCCTGAGAAAAGTATAGAATTTCTTTAGAGAATAAAGTACAATTGCCAGGCATTGATGAATTGTGTAAGAAACGCTATTGATGATTCATACCAGTAGAACTTGCTGCTAAATAAACTCTGACCTTGGTACTCAAGAGACCCACTTAGAACATCCTGCAAGACAATGATATATTTCTCCACACTAACCTTTGTGAGTAGTCTGCCTCTTCAGCTCCTTGAAACAAGCTAGTTCCAATTAAAGAGGAGAAGTGGAACTGTTTCATACATTTGTTTTAGTGACAGGATATGCAGGGGTTATGATGTCATAGTGCCAAGAATATCGGGCAGGAAAAGCTGGGTATGGGCTTTCTTCAAATTTCAGATATGTATTATTGCAACACTGCAGAAAATATTTCCTTCTTTATGAAAACAGCTGATCTGTTAGCGTTGGGGAGAAGGAGAGAAAATGGCATAGAAACTAAAGCTTAGAGCTGAAAGGAGGCAGTTTCATCCACATTCCTAACCAGTGCTCACTGTGCAGAAACAGGCACGGTATTTCGCTTTCTTGCAGTTCAGCTTCTCAGCTACAGTGCGGAGAAAATAATACAAACTTTCTCCAACTTCTAGCTTGTTAGGTCTCACCTTCTGCATGGGGCACTCGCAGACAACACAATTTGGGTTTATCCTGCCAAAGGGGTAACTCCCAGTAAAGGAGCAGTCAACAGAGAAGACCACCAGGAGATGGCAGACTCTTCAAGGACATCTCAGTGAGAGACCTGAAGTCCCTCCCACTAAACGCAAGACAGACACTGGAGAGAAAAACAGAAAAAGACCAGGAGGTTTTGGATGTTGCATTCCTCTGTCTCAGCCTCTGAAGTAGAGTGAATCAAATTTTGAAGGGGAGTCTGTAACACACTGGAGGAAAAGACTCCACACCGCTCCTCAGTTGGTCATGCTAAGCTGTTCTAGCAGCACCCTCTCCCACACAATATCAAAGCTTCATGTCCAAACAGCAGGCAGCAGTACAACTAGAAATCATTACCTGTGAATCTAGGGACTGAGAATTGAACAATTTCAGTGACTCATCCATGTCTTTCTCTTGTAAACACTGTCCACCATGGAACACATATCCAGAAAGTGCCTGAGAACCCCACTAAACATGTCACGGAACACTTGACTGCACCAAAACAAACCCACAACCAACCCAGCGTTCTTTGTACAGACCTTCAGTACAGAACACCAAAAGCCACAACGTTGACAACATTCCTAAAAAAACAGAGCAGGAAAGGTGCAGGGTAGCACCTATATCCTGTGTCACTTCTCCTTTGCAATTGGAAAATGAGTCCGTAAAACTCTTATTAGATGTATTTAAGGTCTTCTGTGCTTTGTGTGTTTTGGGGGAAGTCACGTAAGAGAGACAAGCCTTGCAATGGGGAAAAAAGTGAAGACCCTTGGAGGCATTTCTTAATCCCTGGATCTGTGTAGCAGGAGAAAGGTAGAGGTATTGACTTGGCACTCTCAGATGTAAACTCCATCTCTGATGAACAGAAGCTCCATTTTTTCAGTAAGAAGCTCCTGGGGAACCAAGCTGTGAAACACGGCCTTTGTCCTAGACCTTCAGGCAGTCCGGGCTCAGGATGCGAAGAGCAGTCGGGATGGACTTGCTCAGTGGTGAGCAGGAAGCCCACACAGCAAGTAGAGGACAGATGCGACGTACTCATGGAAATGAATAGTTAAGAAAGTGTGCCATGGCACGGTTTGCTCGAGGAGCTGAAACACAGAGGGAGGCAGGAACAAGAGAAATGACAGTGATGGAAGCAAATGGGATGTAGGGCATGCTTCATAAGGTAGCATGAGAGAAGCATTAACATGTTTCAAAGCAAAGGGAAAAGACAGTGACGGATGAAGAGAAGCAGCGAAGGGATGTAGGAAACAGCATGGCTGGTGAGGAGAGGGAACAAAGAGTCAAGGGATTCACTTTCATCCTGATGTATGCTGAAAGGAAGTCTCAAAACATTTAGTTTTTCCTGTGAGGCAAGCTCTGTTCTCCAATCGCATCCAAAAGGAAAAGCAAGCCTGGTGAGAAGTCAGCTCCGAACTTCCCCAGTGTGCAAGGCAATTTGCTTCAGGCTCACTTCTCTTTGTTTCTAAAGCCCGAGTAGCATCCAGCTATGCCTATAACTATCAAATCACGATGACAGAAACCAAACCATAAATCAAAGAAAGAAAAACTCCTCGTGTCATGGCATTTCCTTTATAAGTCACTGTTGCCTACAAATGAGGACTTCTTGCCATATTCCCGATGTACAGCAAGTCATTAGCATTTCTGGTGCTTGCCTCAGTTGCAGTCAAACTGAAACGGGAAAAATCTCAGCTCTGGGAAGGAGCGGTGAAGTTAACCAACAACTGTTCTCCAGTTACCTTGCTATTTATTTTTAAGATCAGTCCTGCTCGCTATTAAAAACGAACAACAATTTCAGGTATTTGGGATGGATTCCACAGTAACTCTGTTCAAGTGAAGTAAGTGAAACTGTCTTTCTCCTGCAAGCATTCAGTGAGGAAAAAGACTAAAAAACATTGATTGCTTGTTTTACATACAGAAATGCGGTATGTATAAACAATAATGAGCAGTAAATAAAAATTTCCTCCTGGCTTCAACCTTAATTCCATAGAAAAAGTAACGTTAACTGGTTGAATGCTAGATCTCCTCCACCTTACAAGTTTTGTGCTTGTTAAAGACACTGCAGGAAGTTTCATCATTAAATGAAGTTGGTAAATGAAACTTCAACTACTAGTTTCTGTAGAAGAGGAATGGTTCCCCTGACCTCTTTGAACCCAAAGACTGTTACTACAGACACTAATTGTTGTAGACTGTTCTCTCCTACTTTCCAGGTCTGCTGCTGCCACTCTCAGAAGATTCAAATTAATTCACCTGATTTGTCACTAGCCCTTCTCAGAACACACTTTTATACATTGCTGATGGTTTAAAAGATGCTGCAGCAGGTTTCCACAGCAACTTTTATATCTTTAAAAGAAAACCTGCATTTGAAGAGAAGTACATATAATGCACAGAAACCTACTATTAAGTACAGGCTTTTGGGTAACCTTCTACTTAAAGGGGTCATGCATTTTCCATTTCACTTTAGCAGAGTCTTCAAATCTTACAAGCTCATGCTTTTTGCACTCATAGGGATCAAAGGGAACAGATTTCCTTACGTTTCAAATCTAGAACCAAGTCAAAGACCAAAGACATCTCCAGCTCTTAGCAAGCCATGTCCTGTTGAAACTCCATGTTCAGTTTAAGATGCAATGTTACAAGGTGCCCTTTTTTCAATAGATCATACATTAGGTTTCTATTTTCATAATACCTTGCTACTTTCAGTATGTATCATCTTATATAATTTGGTCCATGAAAGTGAATAGGAGTTCTTCCCACTTTCAGAAAGATGCAGTGAAATCAGCAAATAACCTACTTTTAAACTAAAAATGCAATGGCAAATGTTTTATGTGCAGCCCAAACATTTTAATAGGAAAATGAAGAAGAAAGAAGAAATTTGCTATTACAAAAGCCAGTGTGACATAGGAAAGGGTATGTACAAAGAAAAAAGAAAAAAACATTGGGAAAGTGAAAACTGAATTATTGTTGTCACTTTGCAGAAAAATCTATATTACAGCCAGATCTGATGAGAAAATAGAAGCTCTTTCCAAATGAAATGTTAATTTGTAAATGTTTTAGAAGGAAACAAAAAAATAAACAATTGCCAGTTTCCCATGGAATAGGGTTTTCCAACAATCCCATCAGAAAAACCTGGGAATTAGTTGAGTCTGAGGCTCCAAGCTGGCTGTCTCAGAATATAGTACTGACAGACATACATACACCACACATACACAAATATATTTCGAATTAAATAAATGCTAAAAACTAGTACAATTTGTTCTGAACTTCAGCCTTAACTCCACCTCCAAATTAAAGAGCTCTGTAGGGCAGAAACTCTGAGATGTGGGCTACATTCGTGTTTTCAGAAAGGTGCCACAGACCGGCATTATCTACAACCAGACCCGCTGGTTCCAAAGCTTCCGCAGTACCTGCCTTACACTGCTACTGCGGTCTGCAGTGCATTTGGCTAAGGTACAAACGTCTCAGCATCAGCTTTAACATATACCCACAATACTCTACTCACCTCAGCTGCCTACGGTAGGAAATGACTATTAAATAAACTTAGTCAAATTCATACAATATGAAGTGGGTAAAAGATAATCATTCCAGTACCAAAAAGTGGAGCCAAAACTATCTTTCAGGTCACATCTGTGTGTTTACACAAAGCAAGCAAGTTTGCTAATACAAACTCAGCAGGCTGCAGAAGTAAAAAATATTTCAGATAATCAGTAAGATACAAAGATACTATTACTCTGACAAAAACATAGTTACAGTGTCCTGCCCCAAAGGGTCTGCACAAAGCAGCGGATCTGAGAGCCACTGTGATACCATGGAAATATTTTAAAGGCGAGATTTTTCTCATATCCTTCCACTGATACAACAGGAAGCATTCCAATAGATAATCTATCACTTCACAATAAAAATGTAACACCTTTGAGGCAGTGCATATCTTAGTATCTTCTATTTTGGGGGAATATAACAGAGTGCTGGACCTCTTAGAGACTTAATTTAATACAACATAAAAATGATTGCACTCACAACAAGAAGAACCTATAGAGATGAAATAATGAGGCACAATGCAGTGAATTACAGACATATTAATAGTGTTGACATTATTGCTGGTAATATTGTAACATGCAATTTGCAACATCATGCCCTAGTTTATTTCAACAGTGAAGCGAGCCTAATAAAAGCAGATCAGCTCTCACTGGACCTGGAAGTATTTTTCATTTCCAAAGAAGAGCTTCAATCCTGCAAATCTTCTCTTTTAGGGTGGATCAAAACTGTTATTAGGAAAGCTGGCCAAAACAGTGTGGACAGCTGAGGAAATGTTAGGGGGCTGGGAAGCAGAGATATTTAGTGTGTTTCTGCTTCTTTTTTTAAAATTTGGGTTCAGCCCAAGTTGAACACAAACTTCTCCCTTCCCCTCAGAAAAACAAGATGCCCACGTCAGCTCCAGTTCCATGCACACACACACAGGCTGGACAGAGCATTTGTGCCCCAGCTCTATCAACCCCACAGAGGTCCGATGCCGTCTCTCAAAGCTGCCTACCCCTCACCCAGGGAACCATGAAGTCCTGGAGACAGAACTAAAGAGCTCAAAAGAAGCAGGCTCTCTTGTACCTCTACTTTCAGCCTAAGCCATAAAATCCAGTGAAGGCAGCAAGGCCAGCAATGACAAACAAGAACATTTGTCTGCAATCTCAGAGGTTTTTAAAGTGGCTTTGTAGAAAAAGGTCAGCCCCTAGTGATACTGCTTTGATATCCCTACTAACGAGGCCATACACAGGCATTTGGTAATTTTTGTACCAGAAGGACAGCAGAATCTCATGGAGACTAGTTTTCACTGCAGCTGGAGCTTTACAGTCTCGGGGAGTGCTCAGCTGGACATATGCCCTTCTCTTACAAATCTCTTTCCTTTTGGGACATGGTCTCAAAAACAGTGACATGAAAGATATGAACTATATGTAGCTATGGAAACACACGGTTCATTGGTACTCCCTGTAGCAAGAGAGAGAACAAGGACAGAGAGGGCGACAATAACTTGGCCGTGAGCAAACCTGCATTTGGAGAGAAGGAAGAATACGGCTCTCTCAGTTGCCCTGCTCCTCTAGAGAGCCTATGCAGCAGCAATACAACACAGTGCAATGCACGACCTTGCTGGAATGAAGGCCAGAAACATGAAGCCTCATCCAAGCAACTCAAGAGCAAGAGAAAGCGAATCTTCTGATCAATACACAAGCAAAAAGCCTCGCTGAGAAGTCAGGTAACTAAAGGACAGCCACGAGAGTCATATGCGCATGCATGGACTTTACAAACTGAGCTGGTAACCATCTATTCCCCTTTCCAAAGAGGGTTCTGTGGATGATTCAGTGACTCTAAGCGGTGAGTTTCTGACCCTCAGGCTCAGGAACTTGGATCTTCAGCTTTTAAGGCACAGCTACGCTGCACCTCACTGGCATACCTCATCCCCCACACAACTTTTTTTCCTAATCAGAATATGTTCTAGGAGCGCATCCCTGGCCATCCACGTAAGGTCGTGGATGCCTTTAAGCAAGCAGCCGTAGGACCCTCAGCAGATGGTCCTTCAGTAGTCCCCCTCACAAGTATGGTTCTACTCTTCTCTCACACCACAACAGCACCAATATTAAATTAAGTCATGAAGTTACCTTAGAATGACCAAACTTCTGACCGCTATCCACCTTAGGGAACATACTCTATGTTCAAATAGTTGTCCCTCAGGGAAGAATTACAATAATTGTCATGCTTTGGTTTGGGGTTGGGGGTTTTTTTGAAGTCACTTTTTTTTCACAGAACCTGGCAGGCAGGAAGAAATTGCTGCATTGACTAGAAGACAGATGGGGAAAAAAGAAGGAAAAAAGTACATCTGAAAAAAGAACAGAAACTTACAAGCTGATGCAGCATGGTCTGGTGGACTTCCTTTGTCAAGCACATTCTCTTGTCTTTTCCGACTAAAAACATTTATTTTTATTCATTATGGAAGGAACAGAGAAGACTCTATAATTATTCATTAGATACTAACATAGAATAAATTGATCTTTGCGCATCATATCACTTCAGACTTTAAATACACAGAGACATGTGATTAAATCAATATTCTCAAAGGAGACAACAGTCTTTAATAGCTGGCTTTAATAATCATAATTTTGCGACCCACTGTGCTTTGAACACAAGAATGAATTAGCCACGGCAAAGCCAAGTCCTCACAGGAAGAAGGTAGGCATTAGTCTATCATAGTCTTTTTTTCAGCTATGAAAACTGTGGCCAAGGGATTGCTGGTAGCATTTACAAAAGGAGGAGGCACTTAAATACCATGATCCCTCTGGCTTTCAGTCTACTCATACAAGAATAAATGCCTAACTCACTACTGAAACAGCATTTTAGAAGAAAAAAAAAAAAATTTAATGGCCCAATTTCTGTAAGGACATTTGAAATCCCTTGAGATACAGGTAGTCATCTGGAAGGTAACTAATAGTTTCCTTAGCTGTCTAGTACTACCAGGAATACTATTGGCTTCCCTATGCTTACCTTTAAATGAACTCCTGACTTTCGAGACCAGGTTTGCCCATGCTTCTGAAAACATTACTTTTTCTCCGTCTCATCTGCATTGCAAGACACATTGCATAGGCAGCCCTGGGCCCCCAGAGTTTAGATATCTGCTGGAGATTGCTGGTGCTCCTGTTGGTTAGGCTCTCTATTGCAAATGCGAAGAGATACGTACAGCCTAAGAGCTGAATTCCTTTCTCCAGCACAAATTCTTGTCCCTTCCTCTTGACTCTAAAGACATCTTTGATAAGTAAACAGCTAAAAGAAACACATCCACTCCACACTTAACAACAGGAACAAATCCCAGCTGTTTGCAGTATTCAAGGTTTGAAGGAGAAGACAAGAAAGATGTTTTGCTCAAGGTTAAAAAGCAATTCTGTATAATAGTCAAGACTATAACAGGGGACTGTAATTCTGAGGCGATAATCTCTACAGCAGCACACCGTGCCTCTCCAACACCTGTAGCAGCAGAGCAGGAATGACTGTATGTTCCCCTCCTCTAGCAGTGCCTTGCCCTGTAGTGACCAGGGGTCAGCCCTCCTCGATATCCTAATGGTAACACCTACGCGACATATAAGCACTTCTTGCTCCCTAAATATTTTGTGAGGGAAACACAGGCCGTGTGAGCAGCAGCCAAACCCTGGGAGTCTGTGATTACCAAAGAGGAACGTGTCGGAGATGTCTGTCCTCACTGACTGAGCTCTTCTCGGGGCAATCAAAAGGAGCACATGTCTAGGCAAGATGTCATATTACTAGGCTCACAGCAGGTGCCGAGAGAAGTCTTGCTATGCACCTCTCTCCATTAACCAACAAATTCCCTCCTAGAATCATCTGAAATAGGAGTGCTGCCTCTGAACTGAAACTGAATTTATCTCCCTTTCATTTTTTGTCACTTATCTCACCTTGAATTATACATTCCAGTCTGGATCTGCACTCACAGAGGCTAATCTCCTACTGGTTTCTTTGCTAGGCAGCTCAGACCCTATCTCCAGTTTTAATAACTAGCAGTGTGTGACATTTGTGGATCAGGATGTAAATAGATTTAATGAAAATGACACCAGAGCAGGTAGGTCCAAACAACAGTTCCAGGAGAAACAGCAGTACCAGAAAATTTATCTGAAACTTTCTTTAAAGCCAACAAAAAGAAGAACAATAAAAGTCAGAAAAGGCTGAAAAGATTCTAAAACTGAGCATCCTTACTACACACCACAGTGTAGAAAAACCTGTGCCATCTTCCACAGAGAAACACATTAGCAAGAAACAGTTACATCTAGGAAGACTTTTACTATAACAAAGGAAATCAAACTTTCTTTTTTCTTGCTCTGTCCTTTAACCTGGAGCTCTGTCAGACACCAGAGCTGCATTCTTGCAATGCAGTTTACTCCGGAGAATATTGGGTTAGGATACACAGGGCCCCAGCTCTCTTCCCAGCTTTGGTCCCAGTATAGTGCTTGCCTTGGGGTTGCATACTTTCTTTGTCTCTTGTTTCTCTAGTATGGATCTCTGTATTACTAAACGATAAGCAGGGGTTTTGCAGGGGCCACTATGATCAAGTACAGTAGCAGGTTACCACAGACAAAATTTTTTAAGCGTCATGGAGACACATCACCGGAGCAATAATAGGATATCGCTTGTAGCTGCATCCACAGCGCAAGCACTTGGCTTTCTAGGGTTTGTTCCTGTGCTTGACAAGTTGTGCCCGGCCAGGCAGCAGTAGGAGACATACACAAGCAAATGTCTACACTAAATTCCACTTTCTAAAGTACCTACCAGCACGGTGACCAAGGTTTTAAGGGTAACTTCCTATGTAAATGTAGATGTTGGTATGATCCTGCTGAGACTCAGTACATGCTGAAGTTACAACAAGGAGGACATGCCAGCCAGTTCAGAATTCAGGCACAAATACCAGTGACGTTACTATGAGCTAATAATTTAATTGTATCGCTCAATAATTACAACAAGAACTCAAGCTTTCTGAGTTCACAGGTTCTCAGACGAATGTCTTTCTCCCCAGATACAAGCATTTGGAGAATTAGATGTGAGGCAGAGGTCAGCTGTGCCAAAAAGTGAAGGAGCCATGAGGAGTATCTTAGGGGAATATCTGTCCTGTGCAACGGAAGCTAAATGATTTAGCTGCATAAGGAGAGGCTGGTGTTTGCAGGCAAGCAAGCAGCAGACAAGAATAAGCAGTAGAATCACATTTTCAAGAAGACTGAATTATCAGTCATAAAACATAACCTCTAAAGCGTCTATCTTGTAAGTCCAGTTTGATCCTGCATTTATTTGATTTTGTGATCCTTAATAGTGCAGATAAGTTTCCAATACATCCTAAGACTATATATGTATTCCCTGGCTTTACAGCTGAAATTATTTGAGATGTTCTGGTGCCTGCTAATAAATGAAAGCAGCAAATGTTCTGTAATCTCTGCAGCAGTAAAAGATCTCACTGAAGGAACCTGTTGCTATGTCATGCACATTTGCAATAATCACATTTGGGAAGGGAATGTGACACCAGTTGTTCGATGTGATTGAGCTATTGCAGAGACTCGTGCTAGCTAATTAATCACCAGGATTGCTGAAGGGGAAGAATCCTTTCCAGACAGATTTATAGGCATAGCTGGAATAAGCCCGAGAACTTTTTGTGCTTTCCCTGTGTGTGCAGAAAGGAGTCAATTGTGAGGCTGGCACTTGCATTGGTGATCAGCAGTGGCCTAACAGCGAAACACTATTCTGCTGAAGCTGGAAAGCCCACCCTAACCTTGAATAAATAAAACCCTTCTGTGAATTTCCTCCGCAAAATCCGAAATCAAGATGGAAGAATCATAACAAGTATCAGGCTTGAAGCATAGTGACAGCTAAAATAATCTGTTCAGTATTTAAAACATTTTAAAATTCACTGCTATTTTTAAAGATCCTGATTTTTTTTTTGTTCTCCTTAAGCAATATGAAAAGAAATATGTGGATTGTCAGCTTCCTATCATTAATATAGATTAGATCTTCTTTTGTTACCTCTAACAATTAACTGTGATGAGTACCTTCCAAAAATCTTCCAAAGCACTTTTCAATTCTTAAGGCCCTGATCCTATAAAGCTGTATTCACATGCATAATGGTAAGCTTACAAACAGTGCTTCAGCATGCAGCAGGAACACCGATAATCCAAGTTCCATCACATCCCTATAGGGTAAATATACCCCTCTCTTTCTCAGATGACTGGAATTCCAGCGGGTATAGGTTTTGCACTGCAAAAGCTGATTGTACTTTCATCAGTGCAGTAATAACAAAGCAGGAAAAGCACCGTATCAAAGAGGAAAAGAGAAAGAAAGCTTTATAGAAAAGATAAACGCCCAAGCAACAAGACAAGAGCTTGACATAAGCTCATATATTAGCTCAGCAAGCTGTGTAGACACCTACAGCCTTCAAGCTGGCTAGACTGGTTGGAACTTGCTCCAGCGTCTTACAAAGTCAGAAGGAAATCCTCCTACTGAATTTAGTGGACAGCAGATTAGACTTAACAGTTAGTTGACTAATTATTCCATACTCGGGGAGATGCCTGGAACAACTGAGTCACTGGATCAAAACAATCTGCCAAAACTAGTAAGTATTGATAGAGATGGAAAAAAAGCAGATGGAAAGCCAAAGCTTTCCAATTAGGGTTCTGACAGAAATGTCTTTATCATTATCCCAGGCCAACGATTCTGGATTCTGCTTAGTCCAGCTGTACACACAGGTTCTCAGCCTCTCAGTCATCCTCCTCCTTGGTTGTTGCTGCATTCATGGACTTCCTCTGAACTTCCTTTCTGGCAGTTCTACTTTCAGACCACAGCATTTGCATTTAGTCCTTAGATCAGTATTTCCCTAGCATCCCAACTGGAAAATTTCTCCTTCCACTACTACTTTAAAAGAGTCCTTACAGATTTTCTTTAAGGAACTAAGATGAGTGATTTTCAAGAAACATGAAGCATTTTCTCAAAGAGGCTGACCCTGCCTTGAGGCACAGCAATTGTCATTTCTTGATTAAAAAGCAGCGCAAGTATCTCAGGGTTCATATTCTTTTGCTGGATATTAAATACACTACCAAATTGTAAATGGGGAGGAGGGGGGGGGGGCTATTTTGTTGCTTCTTCCACTTTGTTTCCCTTCCCTGACTCCTCACCTAACGCACAAATATTTTGTACCATACTCCAAGTGAGGACCAGTTTGCTCATGAAGGGTTTGCTCATGAGCACTCCAGGTAGAAATTAACACGCTAAAAGGTATATTTACCTGAAGGCTAATTCCAGGAAGCATTCTGCCTCAGGGAAGCAGTCAAGCATGTGCCTGTCCCGAAAGACATTAGTATATGCTTCAGTGACTTTCTTACACTGAGATTTGAAGAATATAATCTAGAAAAATTCTCCTGCCCATATCTAAGTCACTTTCCTAACTGGCAAAAGATATTTGCTATTTCAGTATGTATTCCAGTCCATAGCAGGTTGAGCTGGATTCTTTTTGAAGAATTCTTCTCCCTTTTTCCTCCAAAGAAACACAGACTTCCTACACCCAGGCACGCTCACACACTGATAGGGCCACTCAAGTGGAAAGACGTTATTCAAGTTATTGATCTAACTCAGATGAAGCAGGATCTCCTAATCCCACATGAATCAATCCCTTCATCAGCTACCAGAAATTGGGGAAGGGGGAGCACTCCTTTATCTCAATCAAAGACTTCTCTCTGGGTACAAGGGGATTATTTTGCACTAGAGTTAGCTGCAATGGGAAATACCACAAAGGACTGAATCCTTGAATCATCTATATATAAGAAGAAGTGAATACATGGGAAAAGTGTGTTTCCAGCTCCTTAACCCTACTGCAGCAAAAGGCAACTATTTTAAGGATGATCCGCTCTTGGGGAGGAAGAGGAGGACCATCTGTGTTGCAATGCATAGACAAGGAGACTGATCTAATGGAGCATTCTATCTGGTTTCCATCTAAAAAAATGTAACGTAAAAAAGCGCATCTCCCTAAGAATAATCTGTGAAATTTATTTAAAATGCATTTGAGAATGGTTACAATCACATTTCTGAGCCTCCTACTGGTGGCAGCTATCAGGATGAAATAGCATCAGTGACATGAACAGCATGACAGCGTTATGTAAGAGATTATGAAGCAGTTTCAAACCTGCTTTGATACAGCATTAACGATCAGCAGGAAAAACTTTGTTTAATATTTCAACAACATGTTTAAAAGTTAAACACTTTCATTCCTCTGATGGTGCAAAAGCCTGAGCAGTACAGAGACAGAAAAAGAAGAGGGAGACATTTCAAGTCTTTTGCCTACAATGTAGGACTATCACAGAAACCTTGCCAAAAAACATCCTTGCATTCCGACAAGATGGACAGCATCAGCAAGAGACCTGACTTGCAGTCATTTCCAACGCATTTCGCTATGGGCACATCATGTTGCTTTCCCTTTCATTCCCATGACTTACAAATGGAGGTTTGGGTGTAGGCAATGTGAAGCAATTTTATAGAGCCCAAATAGGGACAGAGAACCCATCTCTCGGCTCTAGCATCTTCTGGGTCTTGGGTCCGACCACGGGCAGAATTTATTTCCTCCAGAATCTGCAGCTCTCAAATGAGAAGGACTTACTCTCCCACCTCAGGAAAAACCCTAAACAGTAACAGGATAAAGCTTAATAGTAATACCCACTACTCCCTAGGGAAGACGGGATGAGAAAATGTACCCCCTGAAACATGTCCAGGAGAAATCAGCCAGGTCCCTGCTTGGAGACTGTGAAACTGTAAATCAGCCTGCATGAAAGTGAGAGGACCATGGTTCCTTTTAAAGATGGCCCTTCTCCATAGACACACAGTCAATACAGAGCAAATATTTAATTCACTTACAATGTTATAAACTCCTCCAGATATCCTCTGCATTTCTTCTAACTCAAGGCATGCTTCCTGTTGCCAACCATTTCTTCTTTTTTCTAGGTGTTCTGTATTTTCAAAATGAAAGCCCAGAAATACTCTGAAAATGCAGACAGACTTCTAGAGCAGTAATGAAGCTCAGATGGAAGCTGTGAGTCATGGCAATGCTCCACATCGTTTCCTACAAACACCAGATACAATGAGAACAGTTCATTCTGGCCCTAGTATCTGTGGCCTCGTCCAGCGTATGAATGATGGTGAAGAGTATCCCCACAGTATCTTTCGATGAACGGACTTCTTTTCCCATCATCGTTTTGGACTACTGCCGTCATTCTAGAGGGTAAGTAAATACTCTCCCAGTACTTTAGCAATATGAAAGACAGTAGCTATTTCAAAATGGTGTCAGACATTTTAAAGCACCCTGATAAACTGTATCACAACTTAAACCATCAGAGTTTGCTTCCTATCCAGCATTACATAACAAAATGAGTGACATACAGATCAACAATTGGGATTTTTCTGCTATTGTATGTGAGTAATAATCAACCAATGAACCTACTCCATCAGTAAAGGAAATTGTATCACTGTCAGGACACATATTATCATCTCAGGATTCAAAGGATCTTCCAGGTCTGTTGAAAAAATTTAACATATCTGAAAAATTGTTCCTCTCCTTGGCATAAATCTGGCAAAATAAATTAGTGCTATTAGTGTGAAATGCACAGAATTTGCTTCACTGAAGTTGCCACTGGAATTGTGACAACTAGAAGGGAGAACTACCCACTACAGAAAAGGTTAGAGGTCTGAGAGTCGAGATCCTGGTGGGGATTGGAGAACACCACTGCAAACACTTCCCTGTCATTTGCTCATGGAAACCTAGCCCCATCTTTTCAAATACATTTGTCATACTTTATTCTTGCACTCTATTAATCAAAATCATCAGTCACAAAATCATCATCACATTGTTGTGCAATTAACTAAGTTTAGATAGTTTGGGTAATGACTGCTATATTATTTAGGTATTCTTACCACAAGGTGCTATGTGAACAGTCAATTTCCTGCTGAATGTTTAATACATTTCTAATAGGTAGTTTATGCAGTTTTTGATGGCACACTAAATCATCCAGTATTTAACTGTGGCACCAAGATTGATTCAGCTTTGCAGTGGGAGTAGAACAACTGAATACACACAAGAGTGTCACCAAAAGCTGAAAAATGCATTAGTTAAGATATAATGCTGCCATGCTATACCTTAAAAGTATATGGAATTTTTTTTCCTATAAATCTGAGATCTAGTAGGGTAAAGCAACTCGCTGGATCAAGATATTGAGGCATGGCCAGGATTCTGAAGTGCTCCTGTTTCCTTTGTTTTTCTTCCCCACCCCCCTGTCTGTCCATTTTGAGATACCTTTTATTTTCTTCAAACTGAGCTTCTTCTGACAACATCCCAGGTAAGGTACATGAAACTGTTATCATTACCAAAAAAAAAAAAAA
>JANZLQ010000007.1:28147874-28167537 GCA_026212715.1 Elanus axillaris | reverse complement strand
TTTATAATTAAAAAAAAAAAAAAAAAAAAAAAAAGCCAAACAAACAAACAAACAAACAAACAAACCCCAAATCAAAATCAGTTGTGTGTTACTTGGCACCTCCTACAAGTCATACCAGTGCCTTTGGCTACCTCCATCTCATTTATGTGGTTGGAGGCAGCAAAGACTGGGCACCAAGTCTGTTCTCAACCACCAGCACAATGAGTAAGTGGCACTTCACAAAAAAAGAAGCCCTCTGGGTGCAGAAAGAGTATCACTTGCATACAGTCTCACCCTGCACGCTGCCCCAACCCAACGGGCATCCAGGTAGGGACACAGGGTATCCCAGCATGATTTTTTTACCTTCAGCTCAGCACACAGTAATTGAGATCACACTGGTTCTGCTCAGCTCCGGGTAGACTTGAGCAGAAATCATGTATGCCTTTCTAGTGTCGTATCAAAAGGCAAATCCTGGGTTACTTTCCAGACCGCTAGATGGTTGTGTCCCAAGTCCAGTGAGTAGGCTGATGGCACCAGACAGATCCGCGTGGTTTCCATCTCTCTCACTGCATTGCTGCTGAAAGAGGTTTTGCTGCCTTCCGCCACCAGTGTCTGTCTCCCTAGAGCCTGGCTTGCTCCCCACGTGATGTCCCAAGCAGACAGAAGCACTGGCCCAGACACTTACCTAGAAGCCTCCAACTTGCACTTCTTCCATCTTTCCACCCTGATCCTATTAGGAGCTCAGTGCCCCAATGGTTTCCAAGAACCACTTTTGTTTGCCCTTAGCGCTCTCCGTATCCTACGAAGAAAGCTGAAGCCCTCACTCAGAATTAAGGATTTCCTTATGCAGCAATGCCCTATGCATATCACGATGTTTATGTGCTGCAGCTAAACATAACCACCCACTTCAGCAGGGGCCACATCCTGAGAGGTATTTGGATACCAAACTGTTGCCTATTTATTTGGTGCCTGAATACCTATCCCTAACTACCAGGGCACAGATATTTATTAAGCTATGCAGCTAGCACTGCTACTGATTTCACTAGGAGCTCTGTACAGTAAAGCCTTCCCTCCGCTACTGGCACATTTTGTATTTCTCTCCTAGGGAGCTCGATTGAAAACGTCAGTCATCCCCCGCTACAGAAAAACTTTGACACTCTAGGTTTAGAGAATGCACAGACAGAGTCTATAATTATTTATTCATTTATGTTTCTTTTATTTTTAATCCTTTGATTTCCGAGAATCACCAGCTAGATTTCCTGGCACAATAATTATAAATACTTCATGATAGTGTAAGGATGTAAAAATTCTATTTGAAGTTTTGATGAGAGTCTGCGATGAAATGTTGGTGCATTGTTTTTACTCATCTGGGGACTTCGATGCCACAGTAATTTTCAGAGGGTAAAACTTCTGCATTTACACATTACTTTCCACTTTCCTCATTACTTATTATTTACTTTCTCAGCTTGGAGTGCCACGTCCCAGCAGAAGATTCCACCGATGGTTTTAATGTGGCGTATACGCTTAAAAAATAGAAGGAACAGAGGGAGGTTCAGCCAGACAAAGGACATAGACTTGGTTAGAATGCACACATACGAAAGCTTATTGCAGCACTAGCAACATCAGGGAAACGACAAGCTGAAAGCTACCTGTACCACTGACAAGCAGAGAAGGCTGTACAGCACCAGAGTGCAATGTAGTCTTCTCCGTACACAGCTCCGCTGAGAAAAAGAGAAACAATTTCCAAGAGCAAACTGCTGTTTAGCCCTGAACAAGTCACCACAAAGGTCTATCCTTCTGTTTCCCCCATTTTCTCTGCCAGTGTCTAGAGGCTGGGTGACAGGGTTCTTCTGTACATGTCACATAAAACCCAAGCCAAAATACTCATGTTAGTTGCAGCCCCTGAAATAGAACTATAAAGCTATCAGCAAGGCAAGATTGGTTTCCAGTTCTGAATTTCAAATCGGAGCAGCATGGGCTGCACTTGGAAATGGAGTGTATCACCTCCCCTGTGCAGCTCTTGCAAGGAGCACGCAGCAATACTGAGAAGAAAACCCATCCTAAAGGAGCAGCTGGGACTAGAAGAACACAGCAGAACAGTGCAAAACCAACAGCCAGGCAAATGCAATATGGAGCAAGTTACAGAACACGAGAGGGTTAACCATACACAGAATTTAAACTTTTACCCATCTGTCACTGAAAATTGCCTACGGCAATTAACTGTATGCTAAAGCCTGTAACTCAAAGATACAAGAGACTCAGGTTTTAGTCATGACCCCGCTTATACAGCCGGGAAATAAGTCACCGGACATAGAGCAGGATCGTGCTTAGCAGATGCAGCGCAGGAGGAAAGCAGCAGAGATGAGGTGGGCAAGGACAGCACGGCCAGGAGCGGAGCCAATTCTGACCCTACTGGTCTGCACGTAGAGCTCAAGCTGAACCAGAAAGAGAGGTGATTTCCCTAGGAACCAGGGAATGCGTTTCCTGACTTGCACACCGAGTCACCCGTCTTCTTTCTGAATCAGCCTTTTAAATAGGAAGCTGTTGAAGCCCTGAGATGAACTGAAAAGTTGAAATGCAGCCCCCCTGCACCTTTTCTTTCCCATCCCATACTAACGCCCATTCATCAGGCCACTAAGCAATCTTTGCAGATCATACAAGCAAATGGCTTGAAGTAGGTAATCGGGAAGCATCAGGAAAATGGGCTTCTGAAGTAGTAATATCAAAAGCATTGGCAGCAACGAACTGTAGTAAAAAGAAATGTTATCTTAAATAAGCACGATGATGACAGGGATTTCAGGAAAAGAAAAAAACTCCATTTTATTTCAGCTCCTCAAACATCACATCAGCAATTCTGAGGCAGAGACTAAAGTGTATCTGTAACTAGCTTTATCTTTCTTCCCACAGTTAGAGCTTTTATTACAATTGTCACCCAAACTTAGAAGATCGTATTTACATTTTACTTAGTGTTTGTGATTTGTTTACAATGCTGGCATTTTCAATCCAAGTTCCATAAAATATGAAGACAGAAAGAGATAGTGTACAACTAACTACAGAAACTTTCAAGCAGTCTATGTAAGCCCCACAAAAAGGTGACTCAAGTTGCCAGAGTTCAAATGCTCCCAGAAAGAAAGATGACAAGAAACAGCCTTGCTTATCTCATGAATTAATATCTCCTTCTGCTTTTTCCCTGAACTGATCCACCTCAAATGTGCTTTTTAGGTTTAACTCAAAAAAAAAAAAAGTATCTGTCATTTTTAAACTAAAATAATAAAAACAGTGCCTCTTTTGAAGTCTTTATTAGCATGCATTATATCCATTTCCAGCATGGTAGTGGCACTGACATTTTTAGATTTTCATGATTATGAATGTCAAGCTCAGAAAGAAGTAAAAACCACAATGAGTTGATTCCTTTTGAAAACACTCTTTAAAAATAAAATACAGAGAAATTCTGATGAGAATGGCGATAAAGAAGCCAAACCTTGATTGGAGTAAGAAGTATTACACAGAATGGAAAAGGGAAAGCTATATAAAAAGACGTTTAAAATCATACAGCCAGTTGCAAGCCAGGCCATGGCTGGTGAATTTCTTATGTGATGATTGCGTTCTGTCTGAGTCAGGAAAACTACACATTCAATCCCATATGTATAAAGGATGAAAAAATCAGAGGCACTTTGCCTTATAAAGTACTTGATTCATTGGACCTTTACATAATTCACTGCACTGAAAGTGCAGAGGATATCTAGAGAAGTGTCATTCAAGACATTTTCCATTGCCCCATTTATAAAAAGGCTCTTAAACAGGATTATGTAAATTATGTGAATATGCACACACACTTATGTATGGACACAAACCTCTGCCATTTCTGAGGCATACGTACTCTTTCACATTTTTCATTTTATGAAGAACACAAAAACACTACTGCCAACTTTTCAAGTCATCACCACTGCAAATGAGCTCTTTCCATTTGATCATTAAGAAAAAAAATATAAATGGTAATGGAGTACATGCTACTTTCATCCCTTTTAAAAATACCTTTTACTTGATGCATTATGTTTTGATATATCCCAGTCAAATTAAGCAGAGGCTGGCAACTACATATGGCAATCTGATTAACGACATAATATGATTTATGTGCTTCATTTTAGTACATTGGGTCATTCTGATTTTTTTTAATATATTCCTACAGATGTGAATGAACACCACATTAAATCCTGCTTCAGACAAAAATCTCCCATTGAGATTGAAATGACTGAACATTTTCATTTAATGGAGATTGCATAAGGGATTGGGTTAGATTTTTTTTTTTTTTTTTTTTTAAGTCAGCCCAAGTGTCATCTAAGGGAATTTTCAGAAAAGTTGATACTAGCAAATACCAGACGTTTTAAAGACACTAAATAGCTATTAAAGTGCACATCTAGGCACAGTAAACCTACAGAAGATCCAGACCTTTTCAGATTTGACAGTTCTCTGGGGCTACACCAGTCTGCACTGAAGTCCACTGACATCAGTTTACCACAGTCGAGGTTTTGATGCAGCCCCAGTACATTTTCACATTTGCATGAGCAGCAAAGCCGAAGAACATGCATGCCAGACAAAGATGCGATTCCAAATCACTCTGCATCTAGCTCAGCTATCAAGGGCATGGAGGCAGAACCATAGTCTCTTTGTATTTCTTTCTCCTTATAGCAGTTACTAATAGCACAAGAAAAAAACTGTATGATCCAGCACCCCTCTCCAACGCTCAACCACTTTTAGCAACTGCTTATAGTACACACATGTAGGAACCTGTTTCGATTGAATGAAACGCTTCTTCATACCACTGACTGTCTGGAATGTTGAGGATCAATAAATTACAAGCCATAACTTAGGGCAATGTAACTTTTTTGCCATGAGATCCTGTCCAGAATCTTTTTTTTTTTTAATTATTATTATTTTTAACAAGTCCACAAAACTGAATGAGAAGAAAATAGTTTTCTAGTCCTTAAAATAGCTCAAATTCCAGTATCACCTTGGAGCTTTCTGCTGGCCCTAATACTGCTTCTTCTCATGTCAAACGATGAACAGAATTAGGCCATTACTGACAGCTTTGAAAATACAGCTCACTAATGACTACTTGATTCATCCGGCTTCTTTCCCATTACAACAGTTTCAGAAATAATATGAGAAAGTGAGCTAAAAAGAGAGTATAAGACATCATCAAAATATTTGTTGGAATTCTGAAATTTTTCAACAAGCCTCTATAACCAGGGGGTGTAGGGAGACAACAAGCTAAAATGTAAGTACAGCATTTTATTTGCATATTTTTTTCAAATAATTATGTGTTTTGGTCAACTGCAGATACTTCCATTTTAAAGAAACTCAATGTCACAATATCCTTATATTAGCCCTGCAAAAGCTTTTTGTTATATCTCTTTTCCTTGTAGTTTTAGGCAATGTTTAGGCCTATCTGACACTAAAGACAATGCAATTCATTAAGCTTAATTATAAGGGATTGGAGTCAGGGATTAGTTTATTGCTTAAGTGTACACAGTAATTATTACTGATGCTAAGAAGGATATTTAATCACTAAGAGGCTCCTGTTGCATTAGTGCTGGTGGCACTGGCACCAGATTACCAGAACCGTGTCTTCAGGGTTCATCAGCATCACACAGACATACGGAATTTTTTTCATTCTGTTTCTTTCTACATTTTTTTACCTTCCATTGCTTTGTGGACCAACAGAGAAAAGAAGGGAGCAGGGCTGGTTTTTTCACTTCATTGGGGAAAATTAGCAAACACCACTAAATGCAAGCAAGTCTCAGACCACAGCAGTTTGTCTCAGGACTTCAAACTCCAGGAAGTCCGAAGAGGCAATTCACAAAGATGTTTAACAGGAAAAGTCAAAACTGACTCACATTTCGTCATTCTTAACAAGCCAACATGGAATTTGCAGTTTACAGCCTGAAGTGAGGAGTTGCTGGGCAGTTTCCCATTCTCCATACTACTGCGGTTGCTTAGCCGAGAGCCAGGCTGCAGTTTCTGTCCCTCATGGTCTTCACATAAACAAACCCTGGATGCTTCTGTCTAATTCTGCGACAGTGGGTCAGTCTGGTGTAGGAAATACTGGCAAGAGAGTCCCCAGAGCAGGAGGCTCTAGGAAGTCATACTGCCTCGTCCCAGTGGTACCATTTCATTCTCTGAACCAGGACACGTGATGCTGAAGCAATCCTATTTGGGGCTCCTTGTTGCTAAAATGCCACTGCTAACCACCAGCAGAAATGTCCCTCTCTCCTTTAACTTTTCAAATTTTATCTGAAGTCTTTTTCCACTTCATTCCCCATCATTAAAAAAATTCTTTGTTATTCCTATTTTGCCTTTTTTCAGTACTTTCCCCTCAAAAACCCCCAAGACACTAGGTAGTCAAAGCAATACAATCTTCTCTCCAACTCGTGTTATTTTGGCCTGACTGGTAAAAGGTGTGATCTCTTACTGATTAGACATACCTGGTTTAATTAAAGGATCAGCAGACGTGTTGAATCAGGAGGGACAACTGAAAATAATTACAGCTGCTGAAAGCAACATCTGCAATGTCTCAGGAAGATCAAAATTTTGGACTGTTGAGCAAGCAAGAACCTACTGTGATATTTTGCAGTGGGGATCACCTGTCAGGAATCTAAAGTTCACCTTCATTCAAAAAAATATTTCCTTTCTTCTGTCATAACAGAAAGTAGCAACTCAAAATAATTCCTTCCATACCCTGGAACTTCCAAAGTGTTTATAACAAACCCAGTATGATAGTCTTTTTTTTTTTTAAATAGAGTGATGCAATATATGTCCATTTCAAAGGGCATACGAGAACAGAACTTGATATGCCCTATTCCATCTTGTCTAATGTTAAGTAAAGTTGGTGGAGTCTGCCCTGCTTTATACCTAATAGATATATAAAACTGTCATGTTAAAGAAAGTAGGATTGTTTTTATAAACTCTCTCTCAAAAAAAGAAAACTCTATCAATCATGGAAACAGTTACGTATGTTAATATTCTAATACAAAACCAAAAGTGCATCATTGTTATATAGTCACAAGGGAATAGAAATGCAGAATTAACGGTGCGGTTATTGCAGGGTGTGTTCTCATGGTACATAATGCTGCAGATCACTATTCCTGCAATATATTACAGAAGTAGTTAAAAAATAAGAATGATAATTTAAATCAACTGTTCATCATAAACTCATTTGGCTGGTAACAAACTGTTTGCCTGGAATATGTTATACCAAATGATGGTAAGCCACTTACAGCTCTTACAGATAGCTTTTCCTATAAATGAGAGGTTGCTTAGTTGCTTCATTAAAAAAAAAAAAAAATCAAATATGGAAAAGGAAAACAGCTTGCAACCAAACCGTTTTTAATATTTATGAAACATTTTTAAAACAAAAGAGTATTTTTAGTTTGAATGTACATAAAGAGTTCAATGCTAAACTAAATCTTGGCTTCCTTAAGATTCTTTAACTGCTTCTGAAAGCTTTGTTCTGTCTAGATCATTTTTAAACGAAACAAAAAGATCCTGTTTAATGCAACCAACTAAGATATTTCTAAATTCTTTCCTTCATTTTATTCCTATCAATGAGCTTAGCTCTCTAGCCACCTCAGAATATATCCCTCCCCTTCTGGGGAAGAAGAAATGCTCTGAGGGTCCTACTGCTATCTTCTCCCCCTCAAAACTAGCTACAGTTTGCTATGACTCCATCTTGGCTTTAGCAGGGGCCACTGGCATGGTTTTCCCAAAATCTAGAATAACCAAGGAAGACAGTGCAAAAGCTGTGGCAATTCTTCTACCGAGTCTGTCTCTGGCCAGAGCCAGCCCTCCCTTCCTGCATTTTTGCTAAACTTAACCAATGTCAAACCTAAGTGTCTGATTATGAAAATGCTAATGTCTTTGGAAGGCATTATTTTTCTTTAGTCTTCTGGAAATTAAGCAGATCTTTTTTATTTAGCCTAATTAAAGATACGCCAAATCAACAACAAAAGTAATACTCTGGGACAAAGAAAATTAATTTCTCCTAAAATGGCTTCTTGCAAATAAATAAAATAAAAAGAGAAAAAAGACAAAACAAGATTTTACACAGCAGATTCCTTCCTTCTGTGTTTCATGGGAAACTAAGCAAGCCAGTAAAGCTCAACAGGAGGCAGAAATCACACTTCTTACAACTGTAGCAAGAAATTCTCCATTGCAGGGAGTTTCTCACAAAGCCTTCCAAGCCTAGCAACCAGCAGGCGTATAGTATTCCAGTACCTGCCAGCATGCCTCAAAGACTGCAGAGGTATATTACAAAATTGTGGTTCTCTACACCTGTGTTTTATACCACAGGCAGCATTAATAGAAAGGAACTATTAGTAGAAAAAGCTAGCTGTGAGAAGATCAACATCAGCCTACTATCAGTCTGCAATTCAAGCAAGGCCAAGTAATCTGAAGTACTTGGTTTCGATCAAGGTGTGTATTTCCTTCTGTGGACTATACAACTAGCCTGTCATTTTTAAGAATGTTTTTTGGGCAAACAGGCACACACACTTGGCAAGGCAGCCCTAACAGATCACCTCCGCGGGGGTCTTTTCTGTCCGTCTGTCCTCCCTCCAAGTCAAGGCATCCCCATGCGCTGACTTGTACCCTAAGGCAAACACCTGACAGCACTGTTTGGAGAATTCCTTTCGTGGGATGTGAATTCTACCTGTAAGACAAACCAGGAGGACGACACAAGAAGGTGCTTTAAAGCTTCACAGTGATACATACGGAAAATAGAAGCTGCATTCTATTATATATGGTTTGATTCACTATCCATTTACAGCAGAGCCACATGACTGTCAAGTGCATATTACCCTAAACACACTAGAATTCAGGAACTGCACAGTGATATTACGAAGCCAGAAGGGGTGATCACCACCTCCTTCATCTGGTCTTTTTTCATGCCACCAGCCATGGGCCCCACGTTCTAATTACCATGACAAGCTCACCAGGTCTCTCAGATCCTCAGCAGCTACTTTGAAAAATTTAGAGAGTTCATCCACATGGTAGTGAAGTTGTACTGGTGCTTAATTACCTTCCCTGCCAAAAAAACAATGTGTGCCTTACTCCTAGCGTCTGTCTAATTTTTGCTCCACAGAAACAAGCGTGAACTTCGAATGAAGAGTTTTTTGCTATTGCCAAGCTTTCTCGCCTTCAATAGGTGGATGAATGAAATGGATCCATTTTACTAGTAAAACGGCTTCCATTAAGACAGTAAAATCACTGTATCAGCCAACACGGTGACCTGTAATCCCAGTGCTGAGCTGGAGACCCTTGCTGAGGACAACACTCGAAGAAATGAAGAAGCCAAAGCGTGGGGAGAGAAAAAAATTTCACAAAGGAGGAAGGAAATTTCAAGTGATTTGATAACCACTTGTGAATAATAAAGTTTTGCACAGGTCCTGGCGGCTTGGAAATATGCTTGGCTAATTATCTTCACTTGCCAATATTTATAGAGAAAGTGTAAAGTACATGCATAAAGTGTGCAGATTTTATATAAATGCACATACTTTGCTATAAAAATGCTCGCTTTGTCCCCTGCTTAAGAGTAAAGGCGATAGCATCATCCAATCAAAGGAAGAAGCAAGAGCAGTTCAAGGGGAGAATTATTTTTATTGTAAATTTCCAGAGGGAATTAACCAATTTTCTGTATTATGATAGAATCAGCATATTGTAGATTGAACCTGTAGATAATGTCAAAGCAGAAGAGGCGCTTTCAGATTTGTGTGCCTGCTGAATCTCAAACACAAAAGGCTGCCGTAGTTCTGTTTGCTCTGCAGTTTTTCTCATCAATGTGCACATTATTGGACCTTACTGTGGTTGCAATAAGCACTTCAGCCTGGCTGATGAGAGAAGTGAAAATACCCCTTGAACCTCGTGCGATTCAGTACTTGGCAACAACTGCCCCTCCCATCAGTGCGTGTGTGATGGTGAAAGAACAGGAAGGAAATGAGATCATGGCCATATTCACAGAATTCTTTGAGCATAGGTAGATGCCATGGTGTTTAAAATAAAAAAAAAAGTCTTTTATTATTATTGCTATCCTACAATCTAAACCTGAATACGATTACTTCATACAGAAAAGAAGTTGGCAGGGAACTGACACGAAAAAAAGGGCAATACAAAATACCTAGGAAAAACAAGGGAGTGCTCATAACCTTCAAGTCCTGCTTTCCTACATTCAATTAGCATATACATTTTAACATGTCTCCTGTAATATTCAGGAAAATGACACAGTGCCCTTCTGGATGTATTTTATTGAAATCAGTGGATTCAGTGCCAGATATAATGAAATAAGCATTAAAGATGATATTTTACCCTTCGAGTTTGAATGAATTTTTGGAAGAGCAAGTGTGAATGAAAAGGAGAGAGGATGGTATTGAGCTACGCAGGTGGCAAGCTATTCCCTAAATCTAATATACAAGTAAATTTGGTAACAATGCAGAAATGAGATGCCTCCTAGTTTCCTACTAGAGTTCCCCATATTTCTGTTCTCCTAGTTCCTTAGGAAGCAGATGCAGCAGACCACTGCAGCTTCTAGTCTTCAGGACACTAACTGTGACACATCCAGTTTTGTAGAGCTGGAAATAGCATGTTGCATTTTACATCCGGGAGGCTTAAGAAAAACAGGAAGGGAAAAAAAAAAATCAAGTAGCCCCAGCCTTGGGGTTAATTACTGCCCCAGGACTCAGGTGATACAGGCATCTAGAAGCAATTTCACCTTCCACCTTCAGCTCTGGGATGACACACACTAGGAACGCTTTCTTACTTAATCTTCACTGTGGCGTGGATCCGCAACGATGCTTGAAAACTTCAGTCATTAATTACCCTGATCATTCAAAATGAAGCTGCACTTTCAGCTTTTAGTCACCGTATGTTGCTGTTCCTTCATTTGATAGATGGACACCTGTTACTGTATTTCACAAGCTTTCAAATAGGCATTGCTAGATTTTTATCAAATTGATCTACTTTTTTCATCGAAGAAGTAGAATACATAAGCAAGTATGCTTATAACCAACAGCTCTTTTTTCAAGATCTCAGTTATCCTCCTTGCAGTCCTCCTCTGAAATTACCCACTAATTCTTAAGATACAGATGTGAAAATTCAACATGCATTCCAGTAGTGGTCATAACAGCACCAAAGCACAATATAAACACTGTATTCCCATTGTACATTGCTCTTTCTATATTTGGGATTGAGATGTAAGTCTCTTCACTCACAAGCACCGTAGGACATCCATCAGTCAATATCCCATTCATCACCCATCATAGTGCCTAGTTCCTTTCTAGAGATAGCGTGTCCCAGGACACAGCCCCCACCCACCCACGTACAGTGAGCATTCTTTGTCTTTTCACGTGATCATAGTGGAATGCACATTGTTTGCAGGTTTTTAATAAGCTGTGTGCACACTGCAATGATTTTGACCTCTTTTTATTATTTGTTACTCCTTTAGCCTTAATGTCATCTGTAGATTTTATCAGTAATGATTTTAGCTTTGGTGAAAATGTCATACAGGCAGAGCCAAGGACCAACCCGCCCAAATCTCTACTGGACACCTATGTAGAGCTGCAATGATTCTAGATTTACAATTTCATTATCGTTTGTTTAATATGGACCATATTGATATCACTTATTTCTGCTTCTTGAGTAAAATGTCATGCAATACCATCTCTGTAGTACATCTCTTCTGCAAAATAGCTATAAAAGTATATTTCTGCTTTACAGAGATATGAGAGTCTGTACTGAAGCACTTTGATACTGTGACATTAACAGGCAACAAAGAAATGCAGATAGCTATTTTTAAACCACGACCATTCAACTTTCTCACAGGAAAGTAAGTGTTGAAAAGCACTTACTGCTTTAGCACAAGGCTTCATTGGCAGGAAAGCAGAGTGAAGAGATCAGTATTTCTGAAAAGACAGCCCCCAAAGGCTTCTGTGAAGAAAGAGTCCTGGAAAGAGAGAGACCAAGAAGAACTGAAGGTAAGGTTCACTGTTAAAAAAGCAGGTAAAGACCTTGTCTTGTCAGAGGGAGTGTGTGCAAACACTGAGGGAGAAATACTAACTAGGTGGAAGGCTAAGGCTTAAAACCAGGTGTGAATGCAGCAGGCCTGCACTAAGCAGCAGTGGAAAATTTTCAGGCTGGAAACAAAATTGTTCTTCCAAGCCTGGAATCTTGGAGTCATACTTTCCAGTATGCCCTAGCTTGCCCAATGGAGGAAAAATAAGCATCAATTCAAATCCCTTGATGCTATTGCCTGCTGAAACCAAGTCTTTCTACTGGAACCTTCAGAGAGAATCCTTAACAAAACGTACAGTCTAAAGCTGTACGGATGAAGTTTCAGATGTGCTCAGCACCTCACAGCTCCCTTTGTTCTCAATGGGGAAGCTCTTCTCCATTGTTCTGAGCGAAAGCAGCTATGAGTGCTTTCAAAAGCCTAGTCCATAATCTCAAAACCTCAATTTGCAGGATCAAAAATAACTTTGGCAATGCATAGCTTTACGGCCTAAAGGAGTGTAACCCACACCAATGCTGGGTAAATAATTTATTCCTTTATTTATGTCTAATTGCCTCTTAGGCAAAGTAATAAGGATCTCTCCACCTATGTTAATGTGCAGTTTTGGTACCCAGAAATAAATCGCAATAAATAAAAAGGCAGACAGTACAACCTCTAATAAAAATAATACTAAAAAAAAAAAGATTAAAAACCATCTTTTCTGCAATGCAGCACATAAGCTTGCAGAATTGGTCAAAGCATGGCAGTTGTTCACCAAAAGCAGTGCGCACCATGAAGAGAGGTGCATTTCTAACATTTGAGAGAACTGTGCAGTGTCCTGTCCCTGTAACAAAGCCACACCAGAAGGTTCTTGCAGTCTCTGAACAGCAGGGTCATGAAGTCATGAAGCAGGCTAGTAGTAAAACTGGAAAGAGAATACAGGCCCTTCTGTGCTCCCATTAATGCTCTGTCCATTACCAATAAACAAATCAATAGTGAACAACAATAATGAAATGACGTTTTAATTCTCAGAAGGCATCATCTCCTCGAAGGGCCAAGAAAGGCAGAGAGACACAGGACTGAAAAGGACCTTAAAAGATTGCCCAGACCCACCTCCACCCTCTGCAAAAGCGTGCCCAGGCTTTTCCTACAATATCCAGGCAGCCCAAGTGCTTACTAGTCTTACTGTTATGAAATTTCACCTAACACATCTTATCTAAATCATCTCTTCTGAAGTTCAGGCCTATCACTGCTTGTCCTATCAGTGCAGCAGCCTGTTACAAACCTGCAAATGCAGGAAAATCCTTTCCCTTTATCAATGGCAGAATATTACTTCTTTACAATGAAGCAGAAAAGCCTATCAAATGAAACAGCAGAAGCTACAGGCAGGACATTCAAACAGACTGCATAGAAAACAGGTTGCATGGGGAAAACACTGGCACCTAAAAGGAAGGCATTTGAGTTGAGTAACCCAAATGGTGTGTTCCACTTCTCTTAGCGTACGGAGAAGGGCTCAAACGAACAAGTAACTCCTCAGAGCATTGCTTTCATTCTCCCTTTTTAAGTGTCTTGTTCACACAGGGCTCATGTTGAATATGCTTTCTCTGTGTACAGAGCTGAGTACTCAGGGGTCTAGCTCAGCTGGCATTTCTAGTTGTCATTTTAGCAAGAACACGAACTGTAGGTTGATGTCTGATCCCAGCTAGAGTCAACTGCTTATCCTTGGGGAACCCTGACTGTCCTCAACCAGCTGGAAATACTGTTTAAGTTATGATACACACAGGCCCCACGCTTACAGAGCACTTAAAAAATTCCGGCAAAGCCAATATTTACTTAATAAACTGATTTTGCTTCTACTTGGTTCCCTCTACAAATCCCAATATAGTTAGTTTGAAAGTAATTTTCTGTTGAAAACTTTCAAGCTAGAAACATTATACAACAATAAAATTGTGGGCTGGGGGGAAGAGGAGACAATTATTTCAAGAATCCAGTGTATAATATGCAAGGTCTGTGAATAAGCATGCTAATCCTTTCCTGCATTTATTTTGCAAGAACTCGGCACCAGCCTATGCAAACGCACTGTAATTATTCTTGTACTCTACAAAGAGCTCAGGTGTCAGTATCTGGTGGAAAATCCACAGAACAGGTAGCTGTGATTTTTCTAACTTGACATGTTCCTGTTTGCTAAGGATTTTTTTTAATTGGAAATTTATCTGGTGTGGGAGAGATGTTTTAATCAGGCATCAATCTCCAACTTAAAGATGTAAAGTAGGAAAAAATGAATTGTGAAACTAAAATACTTCGACATGATAAATTTCCAACTAGGACCATTCAGGGAGAATTTATGAGGAAAGATTTATATATTTAACTACCTTTTTTAAAATTAAGTAATATGTCTTCTGAACATCTTGCTTTTCATTATCACCTAGCAAAATAATCTATGGCATATTGTCTGCACATTGTCTCTTATCTTGTTATGTGAATAAGGAGAGCTATGATTTTAAAGACAGTTTTTAGGTGAGTTTCGGAAAAAAAAAGATTCATTATCCTCATAATTAGGTCTGTAAAAGACAGGTACACAGATTGTACCATATTGCATAAGACACTCTTGCTTTGGGCAAGAAATCAGTGCTTGACATTCAGAGCTCTTCTTCGATATCCAGCCTGTCTTTTAAAATCACTCTGCAAATGGGGTCTTCCAGATGAATGTACGGCAAGAGGGTCACAGTCAATCCTGGACGCTTTGGAAAATTCCGCCAGCATCACCCATATCTTCATCAATCATAAAGCAGCATTCAGGATCTGGTGCTCTCCTTACTTGTTCTGCAGTGTCTCTGCCATCATTAACAAAGTTTTTTTCCTGTGACTGGTGAGGGATAACTTCACCTCTCTCCACAGTATTTGGGCTCAAGAAAACCCCTTCACCAACATGTGTAAAGACAGACAGCCATACAGAGGAACAGGAAAAATAACGTAATTTTGTTTTCCAGCTTAGATACAGCCCAAATGTTTGTTTGATGCATGGAACAGCTAGAATATTAAATATGCTCCAACAGCATTTTGGATTCTGGGATGAAACAATTTGATTACCATAAAAACAAAGGGGCTGTAGAGCTCCTCGGGCTGTGATCCTGATAAGAGAGCTGCTGCTCTAAGGAAGCCAGACTGCTATCATAAACTGGGTTTCATCAATTCAGTTTTTTGGAGAAACTAATTTGATTTTTCTCTCTCATGCAAGATGAGATCATGGGAGTGACCTGAAGCTGAACAATTAAAAAAGTGTAGTCATTTGTTGACAGAAGCCCAGCATAGCTGAGGAAAATGTAGAAGTGCCCGGTACTAGGGCTGTTATCCCCTTTTCATGCCGTTTTAGTGCCATTACACATTTCCCGCAACAGATGATAAAAACTGAAGCTTATCAAAAGAAGAAACCACCCAAGCCAATGGACATGACCTTCACATCCCTGGTTAAGATAAAATAAGGAAGACCAAAGGCAAGGCAACCATACTTCTGGGCGCAACCTTCCAAATCCTCTTGCGTCCCTCCACCTACCTTTTATTCCTTTAGGTCACTTGTTTAGCATCAAGCTCTAATACAGAACTAAACATGAGTAAAGCCTGCAACGCCACTATGATACAAGGAAATAACATGAGTACAGAAAGCTACAAGGAACAACTGAAGCATGGCAGAAGGAAATACACATCAGTTGAAGGGCTCCACCATTACAGACGACCAGATAGCACAAATCAAAAAAAAAAAAAAAAAGACGACTGCATGCAGCTCAGGACTAACGTATGGAATACCCAGTGATCTTTAGAAGGCAATTTTCAACCTAGCATACAGGACAACATTCTCTTTAGATAGTAAATCCATGGATTTAAACAATAAATCTTGAGATAAAATACCGAAGCATACCTCTGTGTCTTCGGAGTCTACTTCCACAGTCTGCCTCTGAAGTTCTAGAGCCAGACTTCAAAGATATACAAATACACAAATCCCTTCCCTAGTTGGGTAATTTTTCAAACCTTACCTTCTGAGAATTAAACAAAGTCTAGGTCTTGTGACTCTCTGGAGCCCCTTTTTAGAGGCAGTATTTCCAAAGCATTTAAGTAATTTAAGAACTTGGGTAACTTAGGGTACATAGAATTTGGCAGAACTAGCAGGCTTACAAAGCTTAAATTCCATTTGAAAAACCCACCATCTCCACACTGCAATCTATTTTGATCACTATCAACAATTTTCTATGGTTAAATTGCCTTGTCAAAAGTAGCAAACTAACTAGCTTTGCGGGCAAGGCACTGCACATATCGATCATTTCAAATTGCTGTGCTAATGTTTCTGCTCAATCTGTATAATCCATCTCAGCATACAAGTCTCTCTGTTGGTATGGACTAGGTAACCAGTGCCAGGAAATCATAAATGTTTGTGAAGAAAGATACACAGATACCCAGGGACTGAAGTTAATCCTGATGAGATTTGACGCATTGACACAGCAGTGAGCTAAGAATATTTTTCCTGCCATTTGTCTATTTGTTCACAAGAACTATAGCAGCAGCTCTGTTTGCAGGTGTGCTTAATTTATTTAGATTTCTTCACCTGTGATAGAGACTTACAGAAAGTTCTTATTTGGAATAATGAGCAGATGAAATAATTCAGCGTGGAATAAACTGTAAATAGTGCTCGATTCTCAGGTGACGTATAAATGCAAAAGGAAAGAGTGAGCAAGTTCTTATGAAACTACGCAAATGCAATATTCACGTACCTGTTATTTAATTTGCCCACTACTATTCTCCACCTCTTCCCAGCAACTTACTGGGACAAACAGTTCCCTTTGATTCACTTAAACATCTGCTTCTGACAGAGGACCACCTGATTGCACTTTATTACTGCAATACCTTGTGCTACACACAGAAGAGGTGAACATTTCAAAAGCTCATAAACTGCTGAGGAACCCCAGCTTCCAACTGAAAATCATTAGGAGTCAGGGATGCAAATGCATGGAAAGATCTGGGTTGTTAGGCCTCCCTGTACCACTCACTCAGATGAGCTTTGAGTCACACACTTAAAAGCCTTTGAAAATGGGATGAAGTTTTTATCTCCCATTGACACTTGAAAACTAGGTCCAGTCTCAGAAAGTACAAGATCGAGCAAAGCAATGATTTCTCAAGATTATCCTTGCTGTTTCTCCTAGGTTGGGTACTTACTTGGGAACTCAAGTAAGAACTCATTCATTAGTTATAGCTTTCCACATTGTGGATTGCCACACAATTCTTTCTTGTGAAAGAATCACAAAACAACAAAGGATCATCTTGTTATTCTCTGCAGCGGGCGTATGTCCTGAAGTCATCCGCAAAGTGTATGACCAGAATGCTACTCACTAGTTTTATTTGGTGCAGAATTTAATTGACAAACTGCTCAATTCCAATTACGTAGTTTAATTCAGATGTTACAGGAGATGAGAAAGTCTCTCTCGAACATTACATCTACACTAACTTTTTCAATTCCTCCTTTTGGACAATATCATATTCCATTTTTATGCAGTGCATGAAACAAAACACAACCTATGCCAAAGGTAACACATCAGAAGTTCTGGCAGACGACGTGAAAGCATAGTGCAGTTTAGATTCTGGGGAGAGAGTTTCTACCAACTGTTGCCTCCACCTCCTGCCACACCTCTATTCAGTGGTGCTGTTAGAAGGTTTAAGCAGGCTGCCAGCACTTTCTCCATGCCTTTCTCTTCCTCCTTCCATTATCTACCCCTCTCCTTTCAGCACAGAGGCTACCGGGGCTGCAGTCTCACTGAGCGAGCAGAGTATTGATCCACTTTGCCTGAACATAATACCTGGTTGTAAGAACAGAAAGATTCAAGCAGTCCACCAGGATGTCTAGTTCAGGCCCAGCTGAATCTTTCAACAAGTTTGCTGCCATGGGATAAACTTGGTAACTTGGCAAGGATTACCTCCCCTCACTCTAGCCAGCTAGAGGAAGTGCATGCCTCTGACCATTCTATGCACCCGTCTCCTCCCATCCATTAATCAAACCAAGGAAAGAGAATCTTGGCAGAAAATACCCCAAAAAATGAAGACACACTTCAGCAAGTATGCCTGTGATGAATGAGACCATGGGGACCTCCATACCCAATTAAAACTTCTGTGACTTATAAGGAAGAAATGTAAAAAGGGGAAACACATACATGACACAAAATTATAGAAGCCATTCAGGCAGGTTTCCATATATCTGAGCTATTACTACACGTTAATGATTTATTATTATTGCCTCGTTTAAGTTGCAACTCACTACTTGCATTGTAATCACTTGCCTATAAAATATGCTGTGGGAGAAATCACCACATTCTCTCAAAATCAGCTCTGCTGTGTTTCAGAGAGAAACATGGAATTACAAAAAAGGGCATCATGGACTCTAAACTTTTCAGGCTGATTTTACAATGGGCATAGGCAGCGGTCCACATCAAAGGTGCAGACCTTACATGTAAGGCAAAACCGATGGCACTGATGGACACAAAAATATTCTCTTTAAATCCCAATGAGAAACTTTCCTGGATCAAATCAGTTCTCTTCACACTTTGAATGTAACAGCAGAATCAAAGTCTGGTGTTGGTCTCTCATTATTTTAATGTAGATAATCCTAACAGTAGAGCATTAACTACTGTACACAGGGGCGTACACCGACAGTCTGGACACAGCTGAAGGGCAGGAAAAGCTGGCTTCAAGGGAAAAGACAGATACTTGCATCAGCTTCAGCTGGGCCAAGATTTCAGTCCACGCTTGAACAGCTTGCACCTCAGAATTCAAGCCTTGTCATAAACACCTTCTACTCAGGTTTGGGTACTTCAGAAACACTCTGCTGTACTCAGAATATCTAAAATGAGTAGGAACAAATACAGGATGGCTATAAAGCTACTATATAATGCAGCAATATAAAGCAGGTATGCCGCTTAAAAGACAGTTTAGAAAGCTCAGCTTACTGCCCACTGGTTTAGAGTGAAACAACATAAACTTGCTTCACCCACAAAGCCAGCCAACAAAGCTCCAAATTTTGTAGTACTTGAAGAAAACCATCATGCAGAGAGCTGCAAGAATCTTCTCACCGAACCATGAAGACAATGGAAGTAATTCCATTTTGACCCCAAAGAAAAATTCAATTTTATAAAAACACCACACTGCAAGTAGGCCAGTCTCTTGTGTCCCATGTGAATGTCCTAACTTACAAGCCTAACGCCTGATCTGTTTCAACATCTCTCTCTCTGGCCCAGTAACATTTACACAAAGCTTAGTGATTTTTTCATAGGACAGGCAACTGAGAAAGTCACACAGCATAATCTAGTACACTGATTTTTTTAAGACCGGGGAGAAGGAAGGAAAAAATTCTAGTTCTGGTTCTGAACCCTGTAAACTGTAGCCCTAAACCCTACCTCGCACAGTGCCAAGAAGCATCCCAACTCCCGAGCTATTTGATGTTCAGCCGTCAAAGAGAATGGATTTTCCACCACAATCTGGGGAATGGTGCTAAAAACCCTGTTCTGTGTTTGTGTGGTGGGGGTTTGGTAGCGGGGAGGGGCGGCAGGGCCGGCTCCTGTGAGAAGCTGCTGGAAGCTTCCCCGGCTCCAAGCCGGACCCGCCTCTGGC
>JANZLQ010000007.1:28118863-28132124 GCA_026212715.1 Elanus axillaris | reverse complement strand
CCAACTCCTTGTGCCCCTCCAGCCTTCTCGCTGGCTGGGCATCGGAAGCTGAAACATCCTGGACTTTAGACTAAACACTACTTAGCAACCACTGGGTGTGTTATCAACGTTCTTCTCATACTGAACCCAAAATGTAACATTATACCAGCTACTAGGAAGAAAATTAACTCTATCCCAGCTGAAACTAGGACAACCAGGAAAGGTATACACCTCCTACTCCCGCTCCCCAAGCAGTAGCCTTTTTTGCATCTGTCCTTGTGACATTCCTGTGAAACAACTGAGTGCTACTAGCCATTTTTTATACAGGTGTAATGACATGAAAAAACAAAGGATTGTCCACATAGAAAAACTGTTAGGATCAAACAGATATGGAAACTTAATAGCACGATCCGTACCTTTAAAAGCCTATGTGGAATGGCAAGTGACATGAAAAGCAAAGGTTTTCATATGCTGTAGCTTTTCTGCAGAATTAACGCAGAGGTGTTCACTCCTCAGCTACGCACACATCACTCGCTCCCAGTTTCCCATACAAAGCCAAAGCAATGCACCTGCACAGCCATAAGAAATCCATGGCAAAGCACAGGCAAATGCCAATATCCCAAAGAAAGGCCATAACCACTAGGTCATCCTTCAGTGCAACTCAAGTGTATGCCAATTTACTCCAACAGTATGCAGAAGGTTCACACCCTGGAAGTCTATTTGTAAATAAATTCTAAGAGCAGGATTTTCTCTGTGTAATGCTCCAGGCAGGTGAATATGGCTCATGACAATAGTTTCACCTCCTGAAGCCTCTTATTTCCACTGTAAATAAAATTCACAGATAAAAGGTTTGTAGTTATAGCTTGATTTATGAGGCTTGATTTATATTGAAGGGAGTAGAAAAATCAGGCTGCAGGTGCTGTGCAAACTCCTCAAAAGGGAAATCAAGGCTGAAATTTGAGGTGCTAGCTGTAGAGCGGATTTGGCCACATTTCCCTTTTTAACTGAAAAATGCTAATGTCAAAAGTTAAGCAGCACAACATTAAAATCAGAATTTCAACCTGGTCTCCCAACCACCACTGACAGAATAACAGATAGGCAAGAAACACTATAACACACTTTGATTCCTCATTATCATAATGCAGAGCATTTAAAGGGTAATTTGTCTCAACACACCACAAAGATAAGACCCCATCAACACTATAGCAGGGACAACTGAGATGTGTAGCAGCTATCTGATCTGTCCCAAGGAGTAGAAGGGGGAACAGAGCCATGGTATCCAAGAAACTTTACTTAAGGAAAGTTTGCTGTGGACTTGGGCCTGCTCCTACCACACCAAGTAGGTGGAAGACTATTTCTGTGTGGATTAGTCACAAGTGATGTGCAAAGGATAATAAAGTTCAACATAACGGGCTCCATAGTCTGGTAGCAAGGCTTAGAGAACTGGATCCGAAGGACTGGACACAAGAGTACTCATGGGTCTGTTCCTGTTGCTAATCCATTTATGCGCTCATGCCCTGTGTTGGGCTGTGCCTAAACATGAGACAGCCTGCTGCAGCAACTCTTACTATCGGACAGACTGCAAGCAGATCCATCTCCAATGGAGCAGATCTCATTTCCACTGAATAACAATCTAGCTAAGAATGATTTTTTAGGTCGCTTCAGCTCTGGTTCAGTTTTAGCTGAATTAAGACTGAATGGAGGGTACTTCATATATAGAAATTCACTGCCCAATACGACTGCCAAGAGAAGAGTAACATATACAGGGGAAGCATAATTATCACCACAACAAATCCCACACAAGATTTCCTGAGGCATTACCACAGGGTCATAAGGTTATAATCACTAACTGTGATAATTACAGCTAATGGAGAACTCCAAAATAGAAGCATGCCTTTGCCTATCCAGCACCATCATTCTCAGGTCATTACTATATTGACAGGACATGACCACATTAAGAATTAAGACATTTCAATACTGCTTCATCATAACAGGCTTGAATTATTTACTTCAAAGCAGATGCAGAATATCAATCATTATTTTATCCATAAGTCTTCTAACAGAAGGGGTTTTATTATTGCTTGTTAATACATGCAGCTATCTCCCAGGTAGAAGTGCAGCACACAGTAGGTTGAATCTGTATCCAAACTATTTCAGCCCTAAGTAGCATGCTTTCTTCAGGCTCTAAGTTTCCAGAAGCACGATAACAGAAAGAACCAACATTTTCCAGTTCTCATAAAGAAGGGATGCCGAGGTATGTGTAGGTGAGAAACCTGGGGAGGAGGGGAACACCCTACCTGTGGGAATGCAATCTCAAACATCAAGTCCTCAAGCAGAGTCATTTATAGCCCATCATTCCTGATCACTGATTGCTCCTAAGTTACATGGCATACAGTGCACTTGATAACAAATTATCCCCTTCACCCCCTTGCCAGAAGAAGGAAGATGTCACTAAGGCAGCATACAGTACATTTAGTCTCGAAAATACATTTGGTTGCTTAAAAATGGAGCCTCCTGGCCCCAGTTTTGACAGGCTCTGAAAAAATTCTGCCATCCACTTAGCTCAGTCTAAAAAAAAAAAAAAGCACACACTGAAATAACAAATCATTAAAATTACATGTTTAAAAACTTACATGGCTATTGAAAATACATGATTAGTTTTTAATAACTCTGTGCCTCATGCATGGATGGAGTAGTATGCATTCCCAAAGGGTACGTGCATACCATGTCAAAAAAAACAGAGGAAGAGATAAGAACAAAGAAACAAAACAAACCTGTCATTCTCGGCTTGGTATTGGAGTGTCCAGCATTCAATCTCAAGAACTGTGCAAGAGCCAAAGAAAGATGTGCCTTTTCTTCTAGTCCCAATCCTGTGAAATTCCTTGTTTCTTTCCTCAGAACCAAGATCATCTTGGTGATGCAAGAGACTGCCACTGAACTTCTGTGCAGCCTTGGGCAAATTGTTTTCCTGACCCATATGTAAGCTACTTTCCACTGCAAAAGTGTTGTCTTGTCATTCATTGCATATGTAGTGCCTACACCAGTGGAGTCTTTAGCTGCTGCCCTAGTATTAATAGAGGACAACAGTAATCTGATTGTTCATTTTCAAGGGAGCCAGCCTCCTGAGCAGCAGTTCACAAAAATTCCCATCCCTACACAGCAAGTAATGATTGTCCCCAGTCAGTGAACTTGGCTAACTATTTAATTTGGTTTGCAGACCCAAGTAGCTCAATCTCATGCTGAGATATGAGGTGTGATGTAATGCTCTGACTTCGCCAGAGAGCTCACCCAGAAGTATCTTTCAAGTTTAAAACAACCAGAACTTTGAAAGCATGAACACAAAGCTAAAGTAGAAATGTCTATCAGCATCTATGATCAACTGGAAACTATTTCTTGGAGCTGTGAGTTGTCATACATCTAGGTAGAGGTCAACAGTGTCCTTCAACTCTTCACAATGCAAAGTCCCTGCTGTAGACACTACAAACATCAACTTCTGCACAGTTCTCAGTTTTGCTTCAACTCCTACCCAGCACACATTTCATTTTGCCCACCTGTCTCCCTCCCTCAGACATGCGTAGAGCTTTCAGTACTTCACAGCTTTCCCTATGGCTGAATTAACTTCACTCAGTAGCAGGGTCTCCACAGTGAACCATGCAGTTGAACACCAAGTGGAAAAGTTAATCCAAACTTATTCAAACTATTAAAGGCAGTCTGAGTGCCATTTGAACTAGTTCGTTTCTCTCAGACTGATCACCAGCACCCCTAGGTGTCTATCAACAATCAGAATTCATACTTCCTTTGTCATAAAAAGGTTAGTGATGAAGGAGACCTGAACACATTCTTTCTGCAGTTATGCTAAAGATGCTCAGCTTACCCAAGGACCAGAATACAAATATATCACCAAATATCAAAATATCACCAAAAGACCCCAACACACCTACACACAACACCCACCATATTTGTATTCTTTGCCCATTCCAAAGAAGATAGTGGATTTCTGACCTGGGAAGCGAGTCATGTAAGAAGAAAAAAATTCAACCTTTCGGTATACCACCATCTGAATACCTGTCCTCCCTTTTCTTAAATAAAAAGAATCATCTAAAAATTGAAGAAATTAGTTTCTATGCAAGTAGGACTTCCTTCTCCTCACTTTTGCGTACCAAACACTTCCCAGACTTCTCATCATTCTGACAGGAGAACCAACTCACAATGGACACCATTAGAGCGGAGAACTCAGAAATTTCTTCAGCGCTCCTTAATTCAGAGATGGAACAAAAGACATAGTGCTGTCTCCTAACACGCTCTTTTTAACCCTCTGAGGACAAACTTATGCAAGATGACTGCAAACATTGGCAATTCCACCATAGGAAAACAGAAAAGTTTCTGTATACTCCTAGAAACTCTAGAATGGACAGTCCCATTACTGGTTCAGTGTGGGGAGAAAGATTACAAGCTATTTTAGTTTAAATTCAGAAAGAAATTAGGGGTCGGGTGCCTAAAGAACAAAACCTTGTGGCAGTGCTAATACTGAGTTTATGTGCATTTTTGACATCTTGTCCCCCAGTTAAAAACAAGCTGCCATGCACAGCTGTTGATTTGGTGCAGAGGAAAAAGTTATTGTTCATGGGGAAAAAAGAAATATATCCAAGAAGTGTCAAAGAAACACAAAAATGAAACTAATATAAACTAGTTGCTTGCTGCTCCATTCAGTAGCTCCATCACAGCAAACATCCCACTTAGATACAGCAGTTTAGTTTCAAACCAAGGAAATGCACTGAGAAAAGCACGAGTGATGAGATCAAATAAGCCATATTAAGATAGGAGGTCAGAAATAGATACATTTGTTCTTCAGAAACTTGAAAGAGCTGTGTAAAGAATATACAGCCAGGCTGGATAGGGCCAAATCCATTATAACAGCACAGGCCTCCTTCCAGCAAATCAGAGCAGCTTCAACAAAAGGTCAAAGTAAATGGGAACTTCCAACCAACCTGCCGTCTGACTTAATATGTTTTCTCACAGCACATCAAGATAAGCCACAGAATGGGCTTGCGCATGGAGATCAAACCGCATTCCCATCACCTAAATCTTTGCCAATGAGAACTACTGTGATTAGCCCTCAGTGTTCCTGCATGTGACTACCAGGCACCAGGACCAGTCAGAATAATCCTCCTACCACCCTGTCTTAGCCATGGGCATGGGAGAGCCAAAGGCCTCCCAGGGACAACTGAAAGACCTATTTTGGACGGGCAACAGTTTGCTGAACTGTGTTCTGGATACACTTCCCTTATTTCAGGCTGAACCCTCACAGATGAGCCAGGAGTAGATACCTAGAAGTCAGTTCATCACACATCTGCTTCATTTCAAGCGCTCCTCAACAGCAGACCTTAAAGCCCCTAAAAGCAAAGAGCCATTTACAAGTGCTGCAAAGCACTGTGTGATGCTCTTTTCCAACAGGAGCCAAAGATGCTGGTTTTTGGCTGCTGCCTGGAGCACTGCATGCTTATTCCCATTTCCAGAGAAATTTGAAGCATACGTATTTCCTGTGTTGAAGCCTTCAGTTCTGGGTACCCTACCAGCAGCAACTGCTGCAAGAGCTCAGCGTATGAAGGACTGGAAAGAGAAGGGTGTCAGATTTAGCCCCAGTCCTCCTTTGGCCTCTTCACAGTTAAAAACACAAAACAAATAGCAACACACCCAGGAATGCCTTAATGCCACCTCTGAGCTAGTAGCTAGTCACCCCTTTGACAAACCTGAATCTCCTCAAAAATAAAAAACCCTTTTTAAAAAAAAAAGGAAAGAAAAAAAGAATACCTGCACTTACTTCTGCCTATCCAAGGTATGTAATTCAGTCTGGATTAGATATATCTCCAAGTCTTTTCCTTTCTAATAGTTTTTCCTTTGTCTTCAATTTTTATTTAGGGCATTTTTAGCTACTGTTTTCATGAAAGCTAAAGGTCTTCATAAGGGCCATCTGCTTCCTAGGCTGACTGTTCGGAAGATCATAACTGAGTCATTCTCCATCATCATTTCAACACAGGTGTTTTTAAACCTATCCTTAGGAATCTCCCATATCAAGCCCATAAATGAATCCACGCTCAGCAGGGACACTACACAGTGCTGGGCCAAGTTCTTCTTGTCATTCCCATTTAAAGCTGCAGCTCTGTGAGTTAAAAACAATGACATGGGTTATTAGGCACTCTGCATCACAGCATAAACTGATCCCCTTTGAATGGATATGTTTGCCAAATACTTAGGAGGCTGGGTTTCTTTTTAACTTAAAGAGCACCAGTCACTATCAAAGATGAGATATTAGTACAGGCAGGCAGCAAATAAACTGAGGAAGATGACGGGAAAGCTCCCTGGACCTCCCACTCACCACAGCGTAAGATTCCCTGCCGCTACTTCGGCATTTGTTCACTGGCTGTTCAGAACATCAGTTCTCAAGCAGACCTGCATATAGACTTCAGACAGCACAATACCCAGCTATACAGATGGACAGCACGTAGCGTTAGATACGAAACTATGACTCAAATTAGCTGGGCTAGTATGATAAATTGTCAATGCAAGCTCAATGCGTGGCTTGTCAGAACACTCATTTTCAACACAGCAATTCATTTTCTCTTAAAGATATGCTGCTGGTTTCCATCTGCATTTGAAATGCAAATGGAATGTGCTTTATATTCGCTATTGAATTGTTTCATAAATTAAACATGTCAAGTCTCAAGCCAAACCCATGTGTTCTCTGAGGGATTCCAAAAAGGGAAGGATTTCTCTGCCCTGTTCTTTAAGAGCTAGAGTTGATCATGTCACACAGATAATAACAGCCATCCATTGTTGGCTGCACAACACCCTGACCAGCCAGCTAGGTACCTGCAGGTAATCAAGGTGCCTGATCTTTAAAAACACCCACTTTAGCTTGGATTATACTATTGTTTTCCATTGAAGAGGTGTCACAGGAAACAGAAGCAAATGAGGATCCTGTTGTAAGAACAGACTACAGGAGAAGTTTGTACCCAGGGCTCTCAGAGAAAACATCAAAACCATTGTAAGTGGAAAAGAATCAACCAAAATGGCAGAAGCAGGAAGATAATTAAACAGCATCAACTAGTACCAGATCCACATTCCCCCAAATACAAAGGCCCTGCAACTCCACCTCACACTTTCACATAGCAAGCAGACAGCCACTGCTAGAAAGCTGAGCATTTGGGATTAAACCCAAAACACTCTTATCCATTTGAAATATCAGAATTTCTAGGGGAACAAAATGATCCGCAGCCATGGCAAATGCATCATGGTAAACTATTTTAGAGATCTATACCAAGATGCCACTCAAGACTCTATTGATAAAATCTGACAGAACACTTGATCAAGCAGTTTGTCAAGTTTTAGCAATACTGGCAAGCAATGGTAAATTTAGGCTTTCAAAACCCTGAAAAAAAGAGAAGCCCTGCCTTTCTTAAAACCAGCACCACCAATTCAGCATAAGGGGACCACAGTAAGAGAAGGACCATTGGTTCTTTTTGTATGGTTGGCTGGCTTTGATTTTAAGAGGGCACTAGATAGCAGCTAACAGTTTAAGTTTCTGTTAAGATTTGTTTGGTTTTGGTTTGTTTTCAAAAAAAATCTGCTAAACCAAGACATTACCGCAGACTCTGTTTTTAAACTGAGCTGTTATACACACTAAAGAGTTACCACGAAGCTTTTGATTTTCCTTGAAAAATACAGACCCACTCTCATATAATTTCCAAATGTCTTGAAATTCCTGAATCACTTTCCTCCCACCTATTTCAGGGTTTATTATGCTATAGGCTTTATGCCAAGGTCATCAGTTTGCACACAATGTAGATGTTAGGACATTTTACTGGAGTTTAGGGATGGAAGCCGTCTCTTGCCTATTGATTTGCAAACTTTTTCTCTTGAAAAATCTACATTTTCTTTGGCAGCTGAAAAGCTGAGGCAATATGGTTGCCACACAAACACTTTATGGTATCAGGTACACACAACCATTACTATGGGAGAACTGTGCTTCAGGAGTTTTGAATCTGGATTTCATTCAGTACAAATCACCTTGTCTTTGTCTTTTTTGTGTTTGACATACCCAGAAACCACTTACTTAAGTGCCCATAGAAATGTAAGCAAAGCCATGAAATACCACAATAATTACTGTGCCTGACCTCTAGCAAACAATTCTCTTAAATTAAAACCTATTTGAATGAGTACACATTGTAGTAAAACATCCAGTATGGATTAAAAAAAATGTCCAGGATCAGAGATTCAACCAAAGACTTTGGTAAGTCATGCTGTGTCCCATTACTCCTGTAGTAGCGTTCTCATTCTGTTTCTCTACTTGAATGTCCTCACACAATCCTACAAAAAGCGCCAGCGCTTGACTTTTTCATTCCAGTTTGCCATGAGTCGCAGAGCTCAAGATGAGCCTGCATGCTGACCATGCTGACCGTATTTCAGCAAAGCACTGAAGAGCATGCTGAACTTTAAACACGCAATCATCTCCATGGAGTCACTGCTACACTGAGTCTAGGTCTGCTCAGAACTCCTCCTGTGAAAAGCGTCTTTCAGCTGGGACCATAAAAGACTCCTATCTACAATCAACCAGGGGAGATCCGTAATTCACTCTCACCATCAGGTTACATGAGCACGTGAAGACCTTTGGAAGCACTGGTTCTCTGGTCTGCTGGGTAAGGGAATGACACGTTATCTGAAACATGCTGATTCACTGAACTTAGGAAAAACTTCCTGATTTTCACATATCAAACAATAGCTTTGAGAACAGCCACTTTTGTTTCCCAGAGCTCTCCAACACAGGAACTCTACTGCATACACATGCACGGGAACAGGCTGCAGTTGTTTCTTGAGAGCTTAAGAGCTACTAATTATTATAAATGACGCTCTTGCAATTACATGACTCCAAGAGACTAATAGATACAATCTTTACTCACCCATACAAATCTAGAAATCTATTTCATGTAGGTGAAGTAGTTTCCCTCACAGGGATGTTTGAAATGATCTTATGATACACGTGTTAAAGGTACTAGCTCCTCACATGAATCTCGGAGCAACTGAATGTTCAGCTCTTGTACCTGGCCAAGACCAAAGAATACCAGGACACTCTTAAAAAGGTTTTTGTTCACCAAGACAGGGACATCCTTAAGAAAAACATACCACTTCCCAAGTGCAGCTGGCAATTCTAGAAGATAAGACACGGTTATAGACTGCTGAACTGGGAAAACAGCCTCATTTAGCACCTTCCTTTCCTGAGGAAACACCTCTTTCATCTTTTCCTGCACTCTAGCCCTCTTTTTCCCTTTTCTTTATTTCCTCTCCCTTGAAGAAATGAACCCACCCATTCCATAACCTTACTTTTTTTTTTTGCAAGCAATTTATGCTCCACAACTTATTTTGCTCTCTGGAATATGCTACACAGTAGCTAAGGCTAGGAATGAGGACAACAAATAAAAGCTTGGGGGGAAAAAAATTATCTCCATGAAAGCAGCATAAGAAAACTTCCATTCTAGCCCAGAAGTCTCCTCATCTACCGAGCTGAAAGGATAGCTAAATAAAAAATAAAATAATAAAACAAAATAAAATCACAATTTGTATTGCATTATGCTATGCATTTTAATGAATGAAAACACAGGTGAATGCAATGCCACCTTTAACACCAATACTTGGATCAATGTTTAAAAAGTAATTCTCCTAAGAAGACAAGAAAACACAAGGATCCCCACAAATACATGATCCTCTACGACATTCACAGAAAAAAATAGAGCAAATAACCAGACCTAGCTTCAAGGCACATCTTAGCTGAACAACCTTGCCAAACAGAAGGGGATCCAGTTAACACTCAGATTCAGCTGTGAAGCGCCTATCAGTACCTACAAACTGTCACAGGCAGCAAACTTCAGTCTCGGGCAACATCCTGGTATTTTGGTTGATGCCACCAGCTAAGTTAAACCAGCAACATAAATAGCAAGCCGTTATGCAACAAGAAAGGAAGAGTGTACCTAAAACCACAGCACGCTAGCCTAAGGCCTGCAAGTCAACAAACTGCACGGCACCTATGCTGAAGCCTCAATACACTGAATATTCTTATATTTATGGATGGACAACCATTGCTCTGTGGAAGAGGAATGGATTTAAGCACATGTATTAAACATTTTGTTAAACTTCAGCCTGACCTGCTAAGATGTATAAACAGACAGCTTCTGCTCTGTTTAATCCATTTAAAAAATGTCTGACACCTTCAATGCTGTTAACTCTGATCTTCAGTTACATCACTCAGCTCAAGTGGCTGAGCTAACGTTCAGGGTCCTACACATACAAAACTGTCTCCGGTAAGAAAGAGTAAGTACGGGGAAGACCTGCTGACCTAGGGAGTGGAACTGGGAGGAGGTCTAGGGGGCTAGAAACCAACCTTTGTGCTATTGCCATGTGCACGCAATTCTACCACCACCCGGCTGATTATTACACAGAACCCTTCCATAATGGGTTTACTTTATATCCTTCTCTTTTCCCAAGTATTCTCGTTAAGGAATCTCAATGCCCTTGTAAAACCAGAGCACAATCTGGTTTCTGTCACAGAAGCCACAGTCTAGAGATGGATTTGTTTTCTGTTGTGTCTATGTTACCTCTTAGACTATGCTTTATATTCCTTCAGATACTTTAATTGGGCCTGTAATTAGACCCTACCTCCCTACCTTTATGTACCTTTTCCCAGCTTCCTTTTCAAAGTGCTAGATCCTAACAATATTAACATTCTCCTCTGGAACCTCTTGAGATCCTAGCAGTAATTTCATGCACCAATAATATTATACTGAAAATAAACAGACCTAAAACATTGGTAACCTGGGAATAATCAAGAAGTCACACATGTCCTGACATACAGCCAAACTGCCTGGTGACCTCTGTAATTACGTCGCTCATTAACATATCCCCAGCCAGCCCAACTTCCCTCTGGGTGATAGAAAGCATACCTGTCCAGCTAAGCAGACTGAAGAGGTGTGACCGACAAAGGCAATGAAACCTAATGGGATAGAACCCGGGTGCCATAAAGGTTTACGCTCACTGGAGTGGTTTTGTTGTAAGGGCTGATGATCAAATTCCAGGTCTGCAGCAGGAAACTGATATTTATTCTGGCACAGCTCTAATATTACACGTTTTAAAGGATTCAAAGCACCTCTTGCATTCCTACTAATTACAGGCCAACCCCTGCCAAATCATTCTGGAAGGCATGTGAGACTCCACTACTGCCTAAAATAAGGGAACTATTTCACTCAAAAGCACTGATGCCTCCATAGCCACATCTCTCCTTCTCCACAGGCAGCATAGAAACCATGGTCATGTGCCAAGGAATGGGCAAATGTCAAAATAATATGTTTAAAACAAAACCAAAACCAAACGTCACACACAAACAACACACCACACACCAGAGCTCTAATCCTTCAAGCACTGAGATATATTCGGAAAAACAAGACAGTCTCCTTTCTTTTTACATACAGCAAATCTCTTTGCGCCAGCAAAACACTTCCAGTAATCCCTTATAGCGTAAGTGCCTGGTGGTTCTTCTCCAAATAATAAAACTTGGCACATCTGCACAAAAAAACAGGGGAAGTTAGCTTTTTAGCCTCAGGACCACCTTCATAGTTGCAACAGGCATTTCAAGGTGTCAGAGACTACTGAAACAGGGAAACAGATTACTCTGGGGAATGTGGTATCTCGGTTACTAGTGGATTCTTAAGTACTTTCCAAACAAATGTGCACCAAAAAAAAACAAAACAAAACAAACAAACAACAAAAAAAAAAACCACAAAAAAAAACCCAAAAAAAACCACAAACATACCCTTTCTCAGGTCAGAGGAAAGGAGTACCTGGCCGCTGAGAGTCATCCTTGAAAAATTTTCTTGTGATTCCATGTCATTTCTAGAAAACTCTTAAAAATAACTAGGACATGGACAATATGTATTTTCCAAAAATTATTCTTTGCTTTCCTACAACTCAGAAATGTCATGAAACATTTCAGCTTGAAGGATTCATCTCCTGAGTATTCACTTTCTACTCTAAGGTAGTCTAATGGAGAAAGAAAAGCTACTCCAAAGTTCAGTTCATTTATTGCCTTCCAGAACATGCAGGTCGAATCAGCCTCTGGCATTTATCTCTGCACAAAGACTACCAGCAGAATCTGGTTCACTGGCTTAGACCACAATCTAACTGTAAGCATGATGAATCTTTCTCTTGGTCTGGCTGAGTCAACAGGCAACTGGAAACAGCTTGTAACACTAAAAGGCAGAGAGCAATACAATACTCTACAGCTTCAAGCACATTACCATATTCTTGAAATATTTTAATTCAATTCTATTTCTTTGGTCTTAAACACAACTGAAGTCACTCGTCTCCATTTCAGTGAACAGCTATATTTCTGAATTTGCTGTTAAACCAAAATGGAGTGAGTTTGTGGTTTTCATCAAGGTTTTCTTTTTTCTTTGTTTTTAATGGCATGTTGAAACCCACAGAAGAACAATCACTTGCTCTCATTATGTTTCAGTCTTCGATTACAGCACTACAGAGGAGCAATCTTATTTCAAAATTACTTTTTTAATGGGAATAAGTCAATCTCATAATTTATTGAATTCTCAAACTCCAACTACAATGGCAAACACTGTACATAAGCTAACAAATACAAATAACAAATACAAATAACAAATTACAGTAAGTAATACAAAAAAACAAAAATGTAATTATACAGTTTCAACAGTTGTTCTTGTCAGGGCAATGGAAAGCACCCAGACAAATCTGAAATTTACACTGAGTTTTGTTGAATTCAGCCTAAAAAACACCTCACATGTCAGAGTTAGAGACCTCTGGTCCAGGCTTTGGGGTCAAGTCATGACAGAGGACAAAGTGCTTCAGAAAAAGCTGCTAAAATAACCCTCACATCCTAGCCTTCATGGATTCATTCTCATTCGCAGAAACTGGATTTTCTTTCTTCTTCTACACATCTCAGTATCCGTAAGTACTACCATTTCGGGTATTAAAGACAAACCTCCAGTTTGTCGTTCCAGCATTAAGGAGTGCGGCACATGTGAGCTCCCTTTCCTTGCTGGAAAACAGGTATGTATAAAGCAGAAGCAAAGAGATACATAACAGTCTATGTCATATTATACACAAAAAGAGCAGGAGAGCGCATGTCATGGTTTAACCCCAGGCAGCAACTAAGCACCAGGCAGCCGCTCACTCGCTTCCCTCCCACCCAGTGGGATGGGGGAGA
>JANZLQ010000007.1:28097924-28108193 GCA_026212715.1 Elanus axillaris | reverse complement strand
GTGTAAGTGGGATCTCGTTTGGGTAGAATGAGGAGGGGGGGGGGGGGGTTCAGGAGTCCCTTTCCTCTGGGGTGATGATTATTAAAAGCCTTGATTTGCTAATTATAAAGGTTAACCTCATTTTAAAACCACAAAAATGAATATGGATTAGATACTTTAATCTACCTTGTCTTATTATCCTACACATCTCGATAGCGATGACTGCTTTGGTTTCTGCAAGGGGAAAACAAAACCCAAACCAAAGAAACTACAAAAAAAACCTAAACACCACCCCCCAAAGCCAACCCACACAACTCATTTCTTCCCTCATTTTTCTGCAACAATGCCGGAGGCACATGCTAGCAGAAAGCAGGGCAAGCCTTACCTGGCGACTGCCCCACCATCCAAAGAGGGGTCCCACCTTGCTCTGTGCCAAGTACTCCACGGGAAACAACAGGAACCAGGCGCCTGGTGCCAAAGCCAGGAGCAAGGGTGAGGAGGAGGAGGAGGAGGAGGAGGAAGAGGAGGAGGAGGAGGATGTAGCCGCTATTGGGAGTGGGTTCCCCTCCGCCCGCCCCAGGGCCAGGCCAGTGTCGGGGAGCAGCACCTGGAAGGTGCACCGGCCAGGAGCTGCCACAGGGCTGCGGGAAGCTTCCAGAAGCAGCGAGCTGCGTTCCCCCTCTTCCCAAAAGAATAAATGAAATAATTAATAAATTAATGAATGAAATCCTCACATACACGCCCTCTAAAAATAGTGGTTTTACGCAACTTCTCACCCTCTCTGTGCTACCACATCCATGATTTTTCATAGTTACCCTTCCCTGCCTTAGGAAATCTTCCTCTTGAGCATCAAGATGTGAGTAGGAAAAACCACCATCACCACCAACAACGACAAAAAAGGCTCCAAACTTCATGCAGTTCATAAGGACAAAAGGAAAATACCAAATACTCCCTGCCCTATGCTCATTTCTAAAGCAACCAACAGGTCAGTAGTCTCACACTGATCCTTCATGTGTTGCAACAGCTGCCATTTGTGTAAAGCAGCAGCAGGAGGTATTTGGTTGTGGAAGTACCTGTGTGTGTGTCCCATCCTGCTGGCAGGAAATGAAACTCCTCCAGGCAGGGAGAGGGGGAAGGAGAAAAAAAAGCCTAAACCCTGGAGGCCGCAGGTTGAAATGTGAACTGGCCCATCGAGAGGTGCCAGGTGCACTGAGGTGACCGTCTTGGCCAACAGGGATTAATGACACCAGGTCAGATCCGGCAGGCGTATAACGGGGTCCTGCCGGAGGACGTTTTGGGATCGGTCCTCCTGGGAGCAGCGGGTTTGCGGTCGGGGACTCCCCTCGGGCCGGGCACTGACCGAGGTCACTCCTGAGGGAGAGAAGAGCCCTCAGCTTGTAGGGGAGGGATACGCGCGTTTTGAGCCATCGCTTTACATCTCCAGGGTTCTTACGTTGCCTGTGCAGTGCTAATTCCTCTTATACCATCATGCCTGGGGTTTTATAAAATGTTACTGGACTTCTAACCAACCCTTAGTGAAGAATAAATCTGAGCTTTAACTTCTGTTGGATTTGGTTATTTGTGCATCCGTAACATTGGGCCACATCTTGCAACAGTGAGATCAAAATCTTTATGGTCATAATTTTTTACAAACCTAGGGAATAAAAGATAAGTAATTGATGTAAATCACTTGGGTAAGCAACTCTCTTAACAAGAGAATGGAATAGAAGGAACAAATCGACCTAAAACTAGGAACCAGAAACTTTAGTGGGCTTGTTGCCCAAGAAGCTTGGTTACACCACATGAATCAGCTAAAAATATGCCCTTTAGGTGAACTTAACTAATTATAATACGAAGACCATACCTCTAGAGGTTAGGATACCCATCTCCACCTGAAGACCCTCACCCACTGAACTTATGCAGTAAAATTAAAAGATGCTGCACCTTTAAATGAAGACAAGGACACTATACACTCATCAGCTTTAAGACATGGGCACCTGTAAAAGGTGGATAAACAATGAGAATTATGCTAATTTACAATGTATAAATGAATGATTGTTTTAATGTTGGGTGTGCTAGCTTTGCGGGGATATTCCCTAGCACCCCTTTCTGTGCAGAACCGGCAATAAATAGCTAATACCTCGACTCTGTGTGTTATTGGCTTGCACACTGGGTGAACAGTCTCACAAGTTCTGGGACAACAAAAGGGGAGATGTAAAAAATAAAATAAATTAAAAAGAGAAAGAGACTTCTGCCCACTAAATAGCCTATCCTTCAAATAAAAGACAAAATACTTAGTCGTGAAGCTGATGGAGAGGAAGAAAAACTACTTCCTTCAAATAAAAGACAAAATACTTAGTCGTGAAGCTGATGGAGAGGAAGAAAAACTACTTTGTTTTGATGCAAACAGGAATTTTTAAGTTACTTTCACCTTAAAGCTTTCAAAACATGCCCTGCCTCCCAGTGCATTTCCTTCTCACAATATAAGCATTAGTCAGAATACTATCAAAATATTTACCAAAGCTTTGCAGGTGAAAAAAAAAAAAAAATAGAGGAGACCAGATTATCTCTTTGCTCTGCCTACCCACTCAGCATCTCTTCTTGCATCAGGCAGCAAGCCGGCTTGCTTCCTTCCCATCTCCTCTGTCGCTCATCACTCCTGCTGTCCCAACTTTCCACGTTTAAAATGCACACGGCAATCTTTTGAGGCCGAAACCGAGGGCGAGGACGTAGCAAAAGCAAGCTGGTGTAAATCCAGCGGTGTCACGGAGCCGTGGTGATTTACACGAGCTGTGCCAATGGCTCGCTTTGCCTCCTCCGAAGCGCAGCACAACTTGCATGACCATAAAAACATAAATAACAATAATAAAAGTGTTCTGCACACATTCTAACGTGAATAATTGCTTTCTGTCTCTCTCCATTCCCCTCAAAGTCGCAGCAGGACACAGCTACTCCCATGACTTGCTTTGCTAACCCAAAGAAAACCCAGCCCTTAAAGCGATACATCCCCAGAGACATTAGGAATGTTATTTACACAGCAAAGCAGAGGCACCTTGGCAGCAAATGCCAACATCCCCGTGCTGCCTCGAGAGATACAGCTGGGATACAATAGCAGCAAGGTAGGCTTTGGCAGGTTAGCCGGCTATGAATTTAAAAGGGAAACCAGGAAGGCTTTCAGCACTTGCTCTAATCTCCAGCTCTCCCTCCGCAGCCTTGCAAGGTCAGGCACTCCCAGAGCAGAACCAGTTTGTTGTGCCAGACACCAGTAAGTGCCTTGCTGGCTAGTCACACACACCTTAGTCACCAAAATAGATATGCAGCTCACTGAAAGCATTTGTACCCTGGCTGAGAGCATCCTTGCTGGTGCATTTTCACTGGCTACCTTACCTATGTCAACCCAGGACACTACACGTTTGCTAGGTCCTGCTATTGTCACACTTCTTTTGTTACAAAGAGCCACAATAAAATTGCCCAAAGGGTCCAAAGACAGAGAAATCAGAGAAATCGTTGGCAGCCCTATTGTGTACCAGATGCCTCGTTACACGGTGTCATTGATTTGTAGATGGTGACAGAGGAGCCTGCTGGTTCACTGACCTTCACGTGTTTGCTCAAGACCCTCCAGGATCATGAGGACAGAAGTGGTACCTGCAGCTCTAGAGGTCTAGGTCCAGCCTATGACCTTCCCAGTGCCTCAGCTGTCCTCTAATCCTTTCCCTTCTTCTTCTGACCTGTCAGGAAGCCTGTGCTTCCTGACCCGATCTCCCCCGTAAAAGCGTACATGAACGTAAAGAAAGAAAGAAATCAGTTAAAAGCCCTGGGAAGTAGAAGAGAAAAGAAAGTCAAAGAGCTAGAGATTCACAGAGATAAATACTGCAGAGGAAAAAGAGATTGGTAGGAACTGGTGCAAGGAGGTAAAAAAAAGGGAAAGCCATGTAGGGGGTTTATATTGAAATGGAGCAGAGATATGCAAGGTAGATTGTCAAAAGCTCTGTGCACTGGTCTGTGGCTCTTCTGTTTATCTCGGTGATAACGCTCTTACCGATATCAGCACTTAGGTCAGTGGTATATGGCTTAGGAGCTCGCCGCGCAGAATGTGCAACACATTAAAATGAGAGTGCAGAACTGGAGGAAGAGGAGCTGGAAAAGAGAAAAAAGAAGAGGAAGAACAGGTTCCTGCTGCATTAATGGGCATGTGTCCCTGTGCGATTATACCTGCTCAAGTGAAGTGCTGTTAACTTTCCTCTCTGTCTTCCAGAATGGGAAAGTCCATACCTATGCAACCATGACAACAGCACACAAATACAATTATCTGCACAGTAAAATATGCACCTTAAGAGACCAACGAAGGCAAAAAATCCCCTATGAAGTTTATAGCATGAATCTCTTCAGTCACTGGATCGATCACCAGTATGAAGTCGACCACCCCTATATGTTTGGAAAAACTTCCGAGGTCAAATCACATTTGTTGTCAATTCACATCTAACCGTTTGTGGTATGTCTAAAACAAACAAGTAAATGGGAAAAAAATGCGGTAATACTAAGCTGTCATTTCTCTCTAAACTTGGAAAACTATTGATGGTTTTGGTATTGTCGTTGGAGTAGCTTCAGACTAGTATAAGCCTTAACATCTGAAATTACCTCATTTATCCATTCAGCATCATCTGCTGCCAGAAAAAGTGATAAAAAACCACAAATGCCACTCAGCTTCATTTGAATACTGTTGGAAGAACAAAAGCCACCTTTCCCGAGGTGGGAAACACCACAACTGAGACAATGCAGTTTTCCCTCAGGCTACAGAAGGACATCTGTGAAGTCTCAGCACAGCCTGGCAGTTGTTCACGTTAAGGGCCTGAAATGATTTTTTGATTGCTCATGTCCGCCAGAAACTGATGTGAAAGTTCAGCTCTGCATTAGCGAGAGATATGTAGAGCCCATCAGCTACACCTCAGAGAGGATTTCTTCTAGGACCCTTTGTGGGAACAGCTTTGCTACTCTGTCTGTAATGAGTTACGATTACAAACCTGTGTATTGCTTTAGCATCTAGAAGCTCTGAGCAAGGTCATGGCCCCAGTAACTTTTTGCACAGCACTCTGAGTCAGAATCCCTGCTGCAAACCTCTCTGGCTGAAAGCCTGGCCTGTTTCGGTGGAGCCAGGGTACAATCCTGACCCAAGCAGAGAGCAGAAATCCACACAACACTGTAAGCCTTCAGGGGAGCTTGGCATAGAGTGCGGGACTCCAGGTTTGCAACCTGATGCATCCTCTGGCAGAGCACCTTCATCCCCACAAGGCATAGCTGGTGCATCAATAGACTGACCCCTGTGATAGCAGCTTGGCTGAAGGGCAGCACTGGGCAATACAGGTAATTCTCATGTGCACAGAAACACGCAGTCAGGTAGCTAATACCATCTGCCCCTGACAGCCTTTCACATCACAAGTGCTTCCCAGCAGGGCAGCTCCGATATCACTACACATCTTCTCCATTATCTCAGTTTCTCTAAAAGCTGACAGAGCTAACATCCCATTCCAAAGCCTCCTCTAGGGCCTCTGGGGGCTTGGTGGTGAGGAAAGGAAACTGGTGCAATTCGCAGGCAGCCGCAGGTCAGCAGCTAGAGACTGACCAAAGCCTACTGCTTCTCCCGTGCGGGGATGGGAGCAAGCTACCGCCGCTTTAGAGGCAGAATATATTGCCCCTGTTCAAAGTGGAGACTGCCTGTACGAGGCAACATGTAGAGGCTGATGCATCTGCTTGCCTAACAGAACAATTATTTTAGCCGCTGAACCTGTAGCTTTTATAGCCAAAGACCGTAGATTCGAGCCCTGTTGTCAACAAGCCACCACAGGGTGCTTTACATTATAGTATCTCTGTACAGTAAGAGTTACCATGGCTTCCAGGATCCTATATTGCGGCTTTTAAATATCACCATGTCAACTAAAACTCTATAAGGAGTTGCTGTGTTTCTCAAGGGATTGAAAGTCCATGCTTTATGGCACTAATTATGTCTTTTTTCCTGCCACTGGTACACAGTGAAATGCAAACCAGAAGTGGCACCATGCACAAAAATTATGCTTTTGGTTTTTCAAGTCACTTGTGATTATTTCTCATGCCTTGTCATTCTTCCAGATAAACAATGTGACATCCTTCTCTGTAAAGTATAGCTAGCACATAGTGATCATTTTTGACTACACAAAGGGCAGATTGTTGTTACTATGACAATACAGTGAAAAAATGAAAGGGTGACTTCCAAGTCTGTGTAAGCCCTCCTCCTCCATCCCCACATCACTTCCCATTTGAGGCACAAGCTTACTCAAAAGCATCACTTCTTTTAAAGCAAGAGAGGGGCTGAAGGGATGTATGGGGCATTACTTGCAAGGCCAGGAGATTAAAGCTTGGGAGCTCAAGGAGGGATTTTCAAAACAGCTCAGCTTTGGCATAACTCTGCTTTTAACTCAGCAGTGATAAGACTGCCATTGTCTACAGAGTGGGAAGTGCTACTGTTTCACTTCGTGAAAGAGGATCAGCAGCATGTGATCTTAAAATGCCCAGCAGTTTTGAAGTCCTTTAGTACCAGGAAAACTTGTTTTACCACTTCTTACACAGCCAGCGGGTTGGGAAATGTGGATTTGGGAGGGCTGCCTTGTTTTAATCATGAAAGCTCAGAGCCTTACTGAAACGCCTGTCTTAAGAAGACAGGACTCTGAGCTGACCTTCGACTGCTGGGACATCATCAAGTCCTGAGAGCCAGCTACCCTAATGGGGGAGTGTGGCAGTTCACAGCATCTTGTCCTCTTTTTTTCTCAGCCTTCCCTAGGCTAATGCCTGTTGCTGTGCTCCAGAAAAAAACCCCTCTGTATGGCAACAGGGTGTGAGATTATGTTTCGTCCCTTAGCATCTGCTTGGGTAGAGACAGACTAAATGAAAAGCTTGGAAATAAATGTCCCTATCCTCTGTGTCCTTAGGGGAAAACGTCTTTCCTCTATGCTAGTTTTGGAAAGCAACTTCCTGGGCTGAACCAACTCTACCCATTGCTGAGTCTCTAGAAAAAAAGATGCAGAAAAACTGAGAAAGAACAGCAGAACACGGTGAGCAGCAAGTGATTTTATACTGTAGCCAACTGCAGGGATGGTGAAAGTCTTTTAGTGGCAGTGTGGTAAAGGGAAGATCAAATAGAAATTGGAAGGAATAATCTTCTGTTCCCAGCTCTGCATCCTACTACCCAAAGACAGAAAACCTTGATAAGCATAAAAAGATGTAGTAACTGGAGGAGTTTCTGCTCTTGGAAAACCTCCAAGTAACTGACTCAGGGGAAAAAAAGAAACCCAAACAAAACAGCCTATTTGTTTTGAGATGTTAATTAATCTATCCAGTTTCTGTTGAAGATCAAAGACAAAAATCCGGTCCAGAAAGGCTGGTGGACAAGAAAGCTCACCACAGCAAAGGAACTGTAAGACAGAGGCAATTCTTTTAAGCCACAAACTTGGGGAGTGTGGTAGGGGGACAGCCCAAACCATAAGACCAGTTTGCACCTGGAGAAGGTACACTTTTTGCTTACTGCCACAGCCCCAACTGTACCTTTTGCATTTGCGTTATGGATGGCAAGCACGTACAAAGGAGAAACACAAGAAGATGGCAAGGGATCACCAAGGCCCTCCAAGGGGTCTACCAGAGCACATGCTTCCCTTTTGAGCTCAAAAATGCCAGAGAGACTGCACCTGCTGGTATGGCACCAGTGTTGGCAATCAGTTTACAGTTACAATTAGGGAGGTTCTGGCAGGTGCAAATGACTCCACGGAGCTTCATTTATGCCTTCCTTCTTCACAGTGGATGCAGATAGGCATGCAGTAACCCCACACCTGCAAGCAGCCCTAACAGATGCAACAGAGCTTCTTTACAGGCACCCAGGTCCACCCATACCAATAAACTTGAAAGAGCATGGCCTGAGCAGACGGCCCTGGATAACATGCTCAGCAGCCTCAAAAACAGAGGCCACTACAGAGGGTGATCCATAAGCTTGGGTCAAATGATATCCATGCCCTGTTGTTGCCACAGAAGTTACTTCTGGGTACCTCAAATAACTGAATCAAAGGTTTGCTTTCTTCTCTGTGCTGTTTTTCCTGTGCCGTTTCCAACTGCCTGATCAGCCCTTACAGTTTTTTATTTGTTTGCTTAAAATGAAATGAGCCTAAGGCTGTGCTTGGTTTCTGCATATTTTATTTGATCATGCTGTACTTCAGGTATTACATCCCTTCAACGACATTGGGCCTCAGCAGCTCTGCTGGAGCTCTAGCTCACAGAGAGGACAGATTCACCGCCTCATGATTTTCAAAGGAATTTTTCCTCTCCTTTCACTGAGAATTATGCAGGAAGCTCAAGCAGAACCTTCACATATTCTGCAGAGACCTTTAATTATAAGTTTCTAGGATGTATCCAGCTACTATATTGTATCATCTGAAGACAAAGAAAGAGAACTTGGTGCCCCTTTGCCCTCCTGCTCATACAATCTCACTTTGAGTACTTAAATTAACATTGTATGCCTGCCCTTAAAGGATAAAGGAATGCTCCATCTTTAACCATGAGGTGTACGCATTCCCAGTTTCATCTGTGCAAGCTTCTTGTTCTCACCCTAAACATAGCCCTGCTTAGTTTTTCCCATTAAATTAATTAAGCATCTTACATGTGTGATATGGGAGACTTCTAGCTTGTCCCCTATGGGAAGAAAGAGAAGTTTAGTGCACCACATGTTGCATGGAGTTAGAGACCAAATTTGGCTTTGATCCATTCCCATATGAAATGAAGACCATTCCAGAATGAGGTCACCGTGAGCTTATTGTTAAGGCTAAATCCCGATCCTGCCTTGCAGGGCATATGGGCAAAAAGAAAACAGCAAATGGAGCGACCTTTGCTTTGGCAGCTCTCGGCAACAGGACAGACTGGCAATACCACAACATCAAATTTGCACATAAACTCTGATGGCAAGCTGAAAATCCACCTACTTCAGAGAAGGTTACTGTGGAGAAGGGCTTGGAAGCTGTAAAGCACAACGGTGGCAGCAGCCTGCAGGTTCAAGGGGATCAAGTGGGAAGAGTATCGCTTGTTGCTACCTAAACAGCCCTCTGAACAAAAAGCATGTCATCTAGCTGGTGACAAACAACTTGTACTCAGTGTTACTATCCTAGATGCTACTGCTACACGGTGAAGACTGGCTTTAGAAAATACATCACTTAGAAGTATGACTTTTGCCTGCATAGCCAGGCTACCATAAGCACTCATATGGGTCAAGCTGCACCGATACAAACACCTTATGTTTGTGATTCCCTAAGGTATGCAGACTACAAGTATAGTTAAATTAGCTAGACTGGCTTAGGCAATATCTGGGATTTGCCAAAATTATCCTGTGACAAAACTAAGAGCTAAAAACACAAGAGGAAAGAGAGGCAAAGTGACATGCCCAAGGTTATTGAGTAGTTCAGTGGCAGAAGCAAGAATAAGCTTGAATTCTCAGGTCTCATAACAGTGTCTGCCAACACTGCCTGAGTCCAATACCTTCTTTTTCTTTTTTTTTTTTTTTTTTTTTTCCAGACCAGTTACCCTCAAGGTACTCAGCCCCCTGAGCTGGAAGGCAAGGATGGAGAGCAGAATATACCCTCTGCAATCCAGGAGGAAATAGTTAGTGACCTGCTACGCAGTCTGGACACTCACAAGTCTATGTGACCAGATGGGATCCATCCAGGAGTACCGAGGGAACTGGCAGAGGAGCTTGCCAAGCTACTCTCCCTCATCTCTCAGCAATCCTGGTCCACAGGGGAGGTCCCAGATGACTGGAGGCTTGCCAATGGAATGCCCATTTACAAGAAGGATCAGAGGGAGGATCCCGGGAACTACAGGCCTGTCAGCCTGACCTTGGTACCAGGGAAGATTATGGAGCAGTTCATCTTGAGTGTGCTCACATGGCAAGTCCAGGACAACCAGGAGATCAGGCCCAGCCAGCATGGGTTCATTAAACCACCCCCACCATTGGCATGACTCCCGCAGGCTCATCTCTGGTGAGCCTAGTTTTATCCCCTTCAAACCTAATTTAAAGCCCTCTCTATGAGCCCTGACATCTGATGAGCAATAATCCTTTTCCCCCTTTGAGATAGCTGGACTCCATCTGTCACCAGCAAGCCCAGTGCTGTGTAAAATTCCCCATGACAAAAAAAAAACCCAAAATTCTACTGATGGCACCAGCCTCTGAGCCACGGTATTAATCAGGTGTGTTTTCCTGTTCCTTTCAGTATATCTCCCTGCCAC
>JANZLQ010000007.1:28078213-28095367 GCA_026212715.1 Elanus axillaris | reverse complement strand
GGTCCCCTCCTGCCTGGTGGCAAGAGGGCAGGGGAACCTCCGCTTCTTGCGGAGCCTCCATCCGCTGCCTCTGCCTCCGGGATGGCAGGGTGTGGGTCTGCCAATCTATCTCCTCTCGCTCTCCCTGGTACTCCTCAACCTCTCCACTTCCACCTTCAGCTCTGCCGCCAGCCCCAGCAGATCATCCACCTGGTGACACCTCACACAGGAGATGTCCCTGCTGCCCCCGGCACCAGTGCCAGGCTCAGGCACTCCCTGCAGCTGGAGACCTGGACAGCTGCACGTTTGCTTGGGAGCTCCGTCTGGGTCACCACGTTTCTCCTGGTGATGCCTTTCACCTGAGTGGCAACCATACCTGGGTCTCCTCCTGGGCCAATGCACACTGGATGAGTACCCTTCTCGAGCTGAGAAGAGAAGAGGGGGGGCTGTGCCTGTCCTACACGAACTGCCGCCCCACGGCCTGCCCGCCGCGCTCCTCAGGGCCCTTGAAATCTCCTGTGGTTGCCCCCGGCAAGGCCCACGCCATGTCAGCCTCTCTGGCGAGAGCTGCCGGCTCCGGACAGGTCTCTCGGCTCTGCCCCGGCGCTCCTGGGCCTTGGGAACCTGCTGGGAAACTGCAATCCAGAGTCTGATCACAATGCCAACATGATTCCTACTACTGGTCTGTGTAACGTGCCGACTGTCACGATACCAGGCATCTCCAGTCACCAGGAGGGAATACACAAGTTGAAGCCATCTCAAACCCATTGTTCTCTTCGAAATAATTTTGCTAGTTGTCTGGTGGTTTTCGCTATATGTTGGGCTGAGCCACAGATTCACCCCCCCCCATGCTGGTCTCCTAACTCAGGGAGACAGTCACAGTCTTTTAATGAGCTCAGGGACAATCATTCACACCACCAATTAGTCCACTCAACTGTTGATAGCTGTTTAACTAAAACAAAGGCACCCCTCTCATCCCCTTCGCGTTGAGATGAAGTCAGCTTTCTCTGCAAAAGCTGTGGTCAGTCACCCTCTGCATTCTTCCCGAGCTTCGTGGGCACATTGCCCTTGCCCAGCCCCACGGAACCTTCTCCGATCGTAGGGGTTTATTCACAATCACGTATTGCCATCTCATTGTTAAGGCTCTGCACCAGACATAAACGAACATTTGCCTCTGACCTGGTCTTCAGGACTTTCCCAGTATGATGTGCTGGACCAGGTGGGTTTCTGACATGGGGAGAGATCAGGAACATTTTCCTCCACTTCAGACAGCATGGGTAGCTCAGGTAGTGCTTAGAGACTGAATTGTCACAATAACAGACCACAAAAAACATGTTCTGGATGAAGTTAATCTCAGGCTATAGGTACATTTATCCTCTTTTTGAGCCCAACAGCCCTTACCTCTCTCTCCGTAAAGGAGACAGAGCTAAAGCCTGTGGCAGTTACCTTCACTTAATCACTAGATCATACAGCTTGTGAAGAGGAATGAGTCAACAAATCACAGACACAGCCAGGGCCAAGAAACAGAAATAGTTCTAAATGTCAAAGCAGACTTCTGATAAGCTCCTGGTAGCTGGGGTGAAGAAAGCTGAAATTCTGGGAGGAGGGACACACAATACCTGCAGCTTTCAAGCAAAGCAATGGGGAGGTCAAAATACAGCGGAAAATAAGCAAAGACATCAAGAGCAACTTCGGGAGAAGCAGAGGTGTAGGGACAAAGAAAACAAACAGAAAAAGAAAACCTGTCTCTCATTTTTTTTCCAATTTCCAGCACCAGTGAGAAACTGTGCTTCAGCCTTGGAGGCAGCAACAGGCACTTCAACAGCAAACAGCAGAGGGGCTAATATTAAAGGACTCCAAGTTAAGGCAAACTTTCAGGAGCTTTTTGCAAGAGTGTGCAGATACAATAGCACTGTTGCTCACATGCATTAAAGTAAACAGAGATCTTCAAATCATTTCTGTAGTTCAGCCAAAGAACTGAACTTAGGAGAGACCAAACAGCAAGAAACTATAGAAGAGATCAAAAAAGTCCTACTGCAGGATGCAGAAATGACATTGGAATCCAGTGTATTACTATAATCAATTAAAATCGACAGTTAAGAGCACCAATACCTAGCTTTCTTTCAGAGTAAACCTGATTCATATGCTAGATTCAGATTTATTGAGTTAATTCAGACATATCCTCCTTTGCATCAAACACAAATCTGTACATGTATTTCACTTTACCTGGTGGTGTCGGACAAAGAGCAAAGAACCTAGATTAGTCCAATTATCTGAAAGTCCACAGGAGACGTAGAGCTGGTTAGGAAGCAGAGTCACATATTTTAGAGACGGAGGAGCTTTTTCTTTATGAGAACTTTGTTCTCAGCATTAGTACAGACCTTACACCGTGTTAGGCAGTTGGGTGAGAGCTATTCACTGTTTTCTCTTGCCACTGGGATAACTACGAACTCTGTATAATACTTGTAATCTAGTGACACTTCTGAAATCATCCTGTTGCCTCAAGCCTTCAGAGGAGTGATTAACAAATAAGAAGGTGGTGATAGTTTAAGGAAAAAAAACCTAAACCATGAGAAGTGTGGTATGTTTGCTATTCAAGGACTGGATAGATTATGTGTACTCAAGGTAAAGCTTATCTAGTTTAAGATTCTGCTTACAAGAGAGGATGCTTTAAGAGTCACAGACTTACTAATAGAAGACATACATCCTTTGATTCAGAAACCAGGGGCTGGCAAGAGAAGCAAGACCCTGGTGTCCTCAGATGACACATGACTGTAAAAGGACAAGAGGAGCAGGGCTAATCTTCCCCAAATGACCACCAAAGACCACCGAAGACCACCAGAGACCCCCGAGCAGGTGTAGAAGACTGGGATGATTGCTCAAGAGAACAACATGTCAAGCTTGCTCAACATAATGAATATGCAATAGTTAGGCGGAACATATGTATCAGATAGGCGCAGTGCTTTAACTATAGTGTATAAGTATGGACTGAAAACCTCAGTAGGTGCGCTCAGTTTGTGGAAATCTTCCACCTTGCACCCTGCACAGAATAAAGCAATGTCTGCTCTCTAAACATACTTTGTGTTTCGGGAGTTACTTTTTGATCGGGTAACAATCCCATCCATCTCATCCAATGCTGTTGTTGAATTTCCAGCATGAAAAAAAGGAGAGAAGGTTTGAAAACAGTTCAGCACTCCCAGTTTTCACTAAAACTAGCAGCCGTATGGTACTTTCTCTGAAGTAAAGGAGAGGAACTCTCAGCTCTTTCACATCATGCTTGACAGCAGCTGACCACCAGCAAGATCAGGTGAAGCAATCAGTAGGTGCAACGTTCTAGCTGAAATCATAGCCTTTGCCAGGTAATGCATTACCTGGCTTTAAAGAGAGGTCTGGAACAAGTTTATTTATAATGCAAGGCAGCCTGAGAGGAGGTAAAGAAACCATAGGAAATAGGGTTCATCGGTTCTGCTACTCACAAAACACATCCGCAAATAAGAATTTCAGTGGAAGGTCTGATGAGCCTTGTTATCTGGATAACTCTAGGCAAAAAGAGCTCTGCTAGAGGTACCCAATTCATTAAGGGCTCCATTTGTTTGCTTTTGAGTTGAAATGACCTGAAATTAATTTCCTTTTTGCATTATTGAAAAACTTCTTTCTGTATTCCAAGAGGAAATGCTGCTGATTTGGGAATGACACTCTGCATCTTCCAGGCATAACAAAAGGATGAGCTGTAGCCTTTGGGAACGGAGCACACCTGCAAAAGCAGCACTCCCAGCCTCCATGTCCATCCCCACCCCTTTTTGCTCACAACTCCACAGGGAAGCTTCAGACATGCTCTCAATGGCACAAAATAAGCTTTTTTCCTCCCACCTTCTACTTTTAATTCATTAATTTCATTTGACTCATTTTGTTTCATGTGGTTTATGCATTTCACTCCTGCCACTCCTCGTTGGGTGAATTTCTTCCACAAGTAAGGCATTAGCAGCATTTCTTCAAGAAGGGGAAATTTTATCTGCTATGGCAGTGATTCCCAGATCCTGCTGCTCAAAACCTAGCAGCACTATTTTTATTAACAGAAACAAAACTCAACTGGAAAGTTAGCCATTCCATTAACAGAAATTAGAACAACATAATTTTGGCATAACTAGAACAGAACTGTAGCTAAAAAGCTTCTCTGTACAAAGAGCAGGAATGTTATGGAATTACGTCGTTGCCATTACAGAGTTGAATTTCACACTATGTTGGCTGCTGCATCAAGAGATTAACTATTTTCTCATTTCATATATTTTACAGAGATTCAAGCTGCACCTCTTAGGGGTTTTACAAGGAAATATAAGAAACCTTTATTTCCAGTTTATTAGAAAATATGAGTAAATCTACTTATAACAATAAATGTTAATAGCTGTTGCTGAGAGCTGGACATGACTAAAATTCTTGATCAAGAAGTAGAACTTAAATTCTTCGTGATACCTGAGATAGACCTAAATTGCAGCATGCGAAAACAGCATGTAAAACCATGTGGAACAAAATAAAGGGAGAATGACCATGAGATGAGAGGGAGGATAAAAACAGCATCCTAGTAGCAGATGACATTCACATAGAGTACATCACCCACTATTTTCCTTCAAGCTGTCCCAATAATACACACAAAAATGACTACCACAGAAACTCAGGATTAGAAACACGTCCCATTGCCTTCCTCACTTTGAACACTGTAATGTGCAGAGAGCACTGCATAAACATTTTTTCCCTGCGCTCTTGTTATAGAGTCTGCATTGAAGTGTTGCCTGCTGTGGACTGGGTAATGGACATGGCATTGCTGCATCAATCAGCATGACACCCTGTAGGTTAATGTGCAGGAACTCCCGGGTTTTGCTCTCCCCGGTTGAGTTCCTGATGTCGATATACAAAAGAGCCATCTCATCGCATCTAAAGTTGGGTTGCTCTATGGGTGGATGAACAATGCAAATCCCTGAGCTGGGTCTGAATTCAGCCTCACACTTCTGAAATTCTTTTTGGCTTCCAAAACGGACAGATTTACACCTCTGACTTTCCTGGATGGCTTCAATAATAGCCAATAGTAGAGATACTGAAGTCCAATTTTAATGCAGTCTACTTTATGTGAGGGCAAACAGTTAAAGCAACTTTTTTTGTTTGGTTGACTGTAGCATTTAACACTGTAGAGGCATGTCATGCTTAAATACATTTGGAAGGTCTACTTCAGTGTACGTAGCTCAGAGGTGATGTGTTAAAACATCACCAGTGGGGAAATAATTATTACTTATGAATTAAGATTGAATGATTTTGACTTCAGGGAGAAAAATATGACCATAATAGAAAATCCGGTTCCAAATGCTGCGACATGACTATGACCTCTGAGGTCACAATGTCCCTTCTCAGAATAATTACTTTCCACTATCATCTGGAGGGAAAAATAATTGATTTATGGTACATGATCAATAGAGTTCTACCATATATGCCATTTTATATTGTGAGCACTTAGCAAACCTGTATCGCAACTTTGTACTCAGCAGTGAATTTATCTCTGCACATCCATGCAAAATATAGCGCAGTCATCTTAGGAGGCAAAGGTAAACTGTCAGGTAAAGCGAGGGAGCTGCTATTAGTTTTTATGATAGAAAAACACTTCTCTCCACCAGTACATTTGATTTTTCAATTAAGATTGGAAATTCCTCCTTGGAAACCACTGCTGCCAGTAATTCTTTTAATTAAAGCAGTATCCAGAATCCCATAATTTCTGTGTTCTGCACCTTAAATCAACTGAGCACTTAAGTATTGAATTTCTTTCACAACATTTTCACTTCTGGTCTGGTGCTTCAAAAGAATTAATACACGAGGAGCACTACCATAAGCAAAGGGACAGATAATGCTTTAAAGTCAGTCTTCAAGCCACAGCATGGAATGAGTTTGGCATCCACTGTAGCAACGGAGGTCTGCTTTTTAGCTGTACGTAGGAGATGGATGTGTGGTATTTTAAAATTAGATCTCATTACTGATTTTATTAGGATAATTTTGCAGGTTTTCAGAGGGCATGACTTCTTTTCCAGTATTATTATTCAGTGCCTTCTGGTAGCTGATAGAGGGAGCTGTTATCACAAAACGTCAAATGCCAATAATGCAGAGATAATGTCCATTATATCTCTCGCTCACTTCCACTGGAGGACAGAGGTAGATTCAAGAAGTTTGGTGCCCAGCCAGGACTGGGAAGTGCAGGATACACTGAAGGTAGTTGCAGGGAAGGCAGCCGTGAGACTGGCATGAGGAGAGAGAGATTTTTCAGTGAAGTGCAGCGGGCTGAAGCGATGCTCGGAAACCATGACAAGTATCATGTCTCATTAGTGTGGCTGTGCAAATGATGTAATGAGGCATTTGAGAATGAAACTGAATAGTAGTTGGATAAAAGATAAATAATCAGCATGTCTGTCACTATCAGGGGCCCAAGAGAGAGCTGTACAAGACACTTAACGTTGTCATATGCCTCAGAAAAGTCCAGATATGGAAATACACACTGACGTAAGATGGTGCAAAGGGATGTTGGAGCAGCCTGTTGTAGGGAGTAGCTGAGCAGCTGCGAAGAGGAAAGCTGAGAATAGGGCAGAGCCCCGTAGCGCCTAGAAATCCAGTAGTCCCTGAGACACCAGTAGTTAGCAGTGTGACAGAGCCCGACCGTGGACAGCAGCCTATGATGGTAAATTAAACCCCGAGACAACGTAGCCATTTAGGGGTTCAGCTGAGTCAACAATACATACATAAAGTCCCTATATCTGCATTTCACATTGGACCACGCTGCTGGTGGATTGGAAATCGAGCTGCCACGTGGGTGTCAGCTTACAGCATGCCTCGTGTCCAGCTTCACGTCCACTGGCTTCGGTACGATCTCTGACTTGCCCAGATTGCTACTTCCATCTCAGGTGCTAAAGATAAGAAATTGCCTCATCTCCTCCTTCTCCCTTTCCCGTATATCCCCATTTTGAGATGTTGTTCAAAACACAGAGGGAAAATTCCACTTTCAGAGTTATGGTTTCAGGCTGTCTGCAATCTTGGGGAGAAATAATTGGCTTATTTACATGCTGATTTTTTTAAGGCTTCCAGCACAGATATGAGAGCTGGGAACTTACTGTATCTCCTCAAAGTTGAACAGAAACAGCAGTGCGATCCCATGACTCCACAAGCTGGCAGTATATACACCAAATTTGGGCCTGACCTTTGGGATATAGGAATGGCTCAGGGTTCAAGTTTTCACAAGCTATCCTATAGCAAATGCACAATTAAAGAAATTGAGGGATAAAGGATGAGCTTTGCGCAGAGGTAGCTCAATAAGTAAATTGCTGCTCTGTCAGAAATTTCCAAGTGCCAAGGGTGTCATCATTCATTCACTACCAGAGGAAATGGCCAAAAGCTGACAAACAACATCCTCCCATTGCTCTGCCAAGACTGCAAGTCAAAACAGACAGTGAGTTATTTGGTGAGGGAGGGAATATCTTTATTAATATTAAAGAAATTTCACTAACATCTGTTAGAATTCACCCAATGGGCAATGACCAGACCTAGCTACAGTGATTAAAAATCCTCATTCATATCTAATGATCACAGAGAGTAATATCTCATTGTAAAAGGCAATCAGACACTTGTTCGCTCTTCTTATCTTTTCTCCACATGCGTAGTTACTAAGAAAGGATCTGCCTTTGATCATCTTTTCCTGTGCTGCCCTTTAAGTCATTTCATTAAAGGGCCAGAATTTCCTGGATTAATGGCCATTTGTCATTTCCCCAAATCAATTTTGCCTCCAGTCTGTTGAGACCTTACCAATATTTCCTCAAATGTTTTTCAGAATTACAGTAGTTACAATGCTGTGCTCAGATGAAGAGGTTTTATTTTAAAACAAGAAAAAGAAAGAAACTGCCAGACCAGCTTTTCTTTTCCTTTCTTTTTTTCTTTTCTCTTTGCTATTCTCTTTTCCTTTCTCCCCCCCCCCATATGGAAATCTTAATTGAATTTTTCATTTTAAAAAAAGAAAGAAAAATATTGATTGACTCTAGTTTGTCTGCATCTCCAAGAAATCTTCATTAATTCAACTTTTCAACCTGATTATTTCTCTTGAATTGCCTCCAGAGCCTGGGCTCAGCTCATCTATTACTGTTGAGGTCTTTACTATCTCTCTTTAATTTATCTGTCTACCGCATCTGCTTTTCAGGCTCAAGCCTGACCTGTAGACTTTTTGAAAGAACACGATATTTCGGTAAAATAAATGCCATGCTAAAAAGACTGCCACCTCTGTTGTCTCAGGGAAGCACAGTGGTTCTGGTTTTTCATAAAGGAAATTCACTCCTTCATATCAGTGGAGGGCTGAAGTTCAGCGGCTGAGCTTTTTTATCATTCAGATTTACCCGGGAGCTGGCATTACTGCCATCCTAACGATGAGGGTGGATTTCAGTATTTAGCAGGGATATGTTTTGTTTGTGGGTGGTTGTTTTTTTTCTTGAGACAAACAACTTTCCAGTCCTTCAGTGAGGGGGGTGCCATTGGCCCATCCCCATCCTATGCTAAGACTGCTTCCCTTGCAACTCCAGCACATTTGGTAAGAGCTATAACAAATTTAACACAAACCTTCACACAGATATCTCATATTCTTTTCAACAAAGCCATGCATCCTCATCCGGTGGGTGCAATTTACTCCACTTTTACAGTGATGGTATGGAGATGAAGAAACACTAAGCATTCACTAATTGTGTCTTAGCTGTTGGGTGGGTAACACAAGATATATGTGACCAGATTTTCACAGGGCTTTTTAGGCAGGTAATTCCCTTGCACAGAAATTCCCAGAGGTGTTAATGTGTTAGTCATTAGGGTAACACCAGAGACCTAACTGAGGGTCTCTAAATGTTAATGCCATTGCTGCTAGACTGTGACTGGTATCAGCTAAGAGCCTTAGCAAGTCTTTTTCCTAGGCAGCTGAGGTCTAGGCAGAAAAATGTACTGGGCTGTCCACCATCCAGCTGAAGCCCCTGCAAGTGAGAGGTATTTCTCATTGCTCCAGATCAAGTGCTTGCTGTGTAGTTTGGACAGGGTGGGTGAAGGCATAGCCTTGGTTTGAGGTTGGAGATCATGGCAGATGATTCCTGCCCCCAATGCAGTAAAAATGTGCCTGCTGCTAGTAGCAAGCAGTAGTGGGACATGACAATTTGCTCTGCCATAGGCAGCCCTCTTTGGTGAGCTGTGCTGAAGAAGAACCCATACACCTATAACATTCAATGTGAACTGACCCTGTTGAAATGTGGGGTTGTCAGGGTTTGCTCAGGGTCAGTCTCAGCATTGTGTGAGCCACAACACTGCATTCTGGTCATCTAATTAGATACCTCCATCAAATACAACCACAGTTTGTAAATGTGATTGCATTGCTTTGATTTTTACTTTTTTAATAGTAATCCACTTAAGTGACTCCCATCCAACTGACAGGTGTATATAGGTCACACTTCATTCAATTCAGGCAGTTCAGTTCAATCAGCATTCAATTCTCTTCAATGAAACCTTCCAGAAGTAGGCTGGCCAGGACCTTCAAAATGAAATTGTGATAATAAATGCCAGTCGTTTTGAAAGAGGTCTGAAATGCCTGACTGGCAAGAGAGAAGGCAGCAGAGAGCTGAGGAATCAAAACCTTCTTAAATCCACAGTGATGTAGCTACCAAGCATCTTGGAGAAACAATAAATGCTATTTTTCACAAATCTAAAAAAACAAGGGATCCAAGGAAATGTTTCTCCCAGCTGACTGGGCATTTCCCAGGAGATGTTGGTTTTATTACCTCATCTGTGCCCTTAGCTGTCAGCAAAGTAGTGCTGAAAGCTCTCCATTTAAAGCAGGCCATAGCAAACAGAGATTTACCATCTATCCAAAGCTTGTATAAATTTACTGTGGGCAAAAGCTCAACAAAAGCTTATAAAAGAGGTACCTGTGGCTTCCAAATTAAGCCCGTTTTCTCTAATTAGCCTCCTTTTTCACAATTTTCCTTTTTCCTCCACTCTTAAAAAAGAAAAAAAAAAGTGACAGCAATACTGTGAAGGCCATAAAATCCATGTGCTTGTACTGAGCAGGGACTTGACACGATAAAATTTTGCTGGAGGAGAAGTACAGACTTCTAGCTCAACTGCAAAGTGGACAAGGAAAACGAAGCATTCTGGTTGACTTGGATGTGGTTGTGAGAAACCTTATACATTTGCCTGGCATTGATTTCCATCTGGTTACATTCTGAAAGAGTCTGTCCTCTCCTTGGAAGTTAATTCCCAGAATAAACGTTCATTGTTTACAAGCCAGTTTCTGTTACCTCCTCCTGCTGACAGAGCAAAACCTCATTTCATCTTTTCATCTGATAGAAGTCTTACTGAAAGGAACCAGCACGGAACTAGTTTATGGCAAATGCTGTCCTTGTCATTAGATTATCATTGCAAAGAGCGGGGACAGGCAATTTGTTTGTTAATGTTAAGCAACTGCAAATAAAAGACTTCTTCTAGGACTAGTCTGTAACAGAGGAGCTCTAAGCTAATCATTTTAATAAGTAGCTTAGGAGGAGTGAATGGCTGTAGTAATTAGAAATAAGCTACAGAGCAAAGAACGTGGTGCTTGTGTGCCCTGTGCTGGGCTTAGCATGAAATTTTGGCTCTCCAAAAGTCCAGTTCACCTAGCCTAGCTTTAAGCTCTCTCTACAACATTGGGACAGATGTGCCCAGAGAGTGCAAAGTGAAAATCCTCAGTTAACTTTGATGTTCCCATTGGATGTATCTGGTCCCAAGACCATCTCAGCTCTGCCAGCTCTCTCTCACACAGGCAAAGGATACCTACTGCAACTTCCCTTGGGAGCATGAAGCATAAGTTGGACAGAAATCCACAGCCTGTGCCAAGCAGCAGAACTATCCCCTCCTTTATTTTTAGCAGCCTAACATTTCAGCCAGTTCTCCCGGAAAACAGCGATACCCAGGGATCAGAAAGCTAGTGGGCGGGGAGAAGCAATTCTCTTTCCTAAGAGGTAGACATTCAAAGCCAAGGAGTTTGCAGTTCCTAAACGGGCAGCCCCATTTTCATATCCAGATTAAAGGGCCTATTAATATGTGTTCAGATCTAAACAGTGGCCTAAGCCCTGCATTGGGAATTAAACCCTGTATTTTATTTACCAGGGCAGGAGGCATGCTTCTCTGGAGACAGTCGGCCAGTGTCATAGGCAGATCCTGCTCCTAGGTAAAGATTTGTTAGGAAAAGTTTCCCTTTGTCCTCTTGGCTGGCATTTACATATGCTGAAATGAAAAATTGCCTTGCATTTGGCATGTGCTGGTTTTTGCCTCAAAAGAAGGGGGAACACAGCCCACGGCACCGGGACTTATTTGCACGCCTGTTCTCAGCAGCAGCTCTACTATCTGGAAGGGTTACGGCCCCTCACTGACCCTCTTGCTGCCCATCGGGGCAGCCACTGCTGCTCCCTGCTGTGGACCATCCACCTCCAGATCTGCCAGCTGAGCCATTCACGTCAGATGAGCACTCCCTGGCCTGTCTCAGCCAAAGTCAATACTGTAGTTAAGCACAGTTTGGAATAGCCAGCCTTTGCTAACCATTTTTCTCTTGGTTGAAGCAGGGCAAAGGATACAGTGATGTCCAGGTGGGAGAAGGCATTGAACAGGGTAGACTGTGATCTCTGTGTACAGCGTCTACAGCCCAAGGAGGCTACGCAAACACACCCTCATGCAACTTACATGCATTTGTCTTCACAAAGCACTGAAAAAGCACTGCGCTTCTAAATAGTCCTGTACCCTGACTTCACTGCAAGAGGGGAAAAATAAGTCCAACCACAAGGACAGGTAGCTGAATCACAACTTACAGCCTGCAAGGATGAGCCTGGACAGCCAGGGAGGCTTCTTCTGCTCCTAATACACATTGATCTATTCACTGCATGCTGAAAACCTTCAGGCTTTTATTCTGTACCAACACAGTGCAGTCATTTAAGTCGTACCAGATCTTTACCCCCTTCCTGTCTCTCCTCAGAGACAGGAATAGTGTTATGATTGCAAAGAAATTATCTGTGAAAAACAAAGGGTCTCACAATCAGTGAAACACAAACTGAACGTGATAGAGTAGGCCTGGAGAATATTCAGTAACCAGTTCTCCATAAAGGTATCATACAGAGTCAACATGCACGTAATACAATATTTTGAGTTGGTTTGTTTTGTTTGTTTTAGCTAAGAGAGTTATTTTCAAATTACTTTTTACACTGAAGATGAGTTTTCTCTCTATTTGTTGTTTGCAAAATATGGTCATCTTTTCTCTTCATGCAGAGATCTTGATTTGTATCTGCATCCAAAGCTAACGAAGCTGACCCAAAAATAATTCAGTGAAGCTGCTTAACAGGACAATAACAATCAATTCCTTCAAAATAGCTGGAGAAATTAAGGCCTAATAAACCACAGAAATGATGGATGAGCTAGGGTTTAGGTGATCATCTAGTAGTTGCTAAGCCTAATTTAAATACAGGAAGAATATCACGTTTCATCAGCTACTATCTTCAGATTTAAGAGCTTCTCAAGTCCTCATTTATACCTGAGGTGTCACTGGCACATACATTAAAGCTGACAAAATCCATTTACTGCAGCAAGGTATTCACGTTCATCTCCTTATTTTCCCCAATCATGTTAATTTTCCTTCAGTGTTCTTTGTTTATAAAAAAGAAACAAACAAGCACTTTGTGTTCATTAGTCTGAAGTTCTTCCACAATCATTTATGTGCATTTAGGGACTGCACTTGTGAGCATTGCTGGCATTCAGTCCAACTGTACTTTAAACTCCTCAACATATCTCATCCTCTGGACACTGCTCCTCCATATCTCGCTTAAAAAAAAACACCCTGTAAAACCACCTGTCCTCCAGAAACACATTTCCTAAAAGGGTGCTCAAAGTCTTCTGAAACATGCAGCCATCCAAAACTTAAATAGCAATTAAAATAAAAAAAAAAACAATTAAATTAGAGCTTTGTCTGAGGCTCCCAGGCGTTACTGTTCAAGGAAAGTCATGCATCCTTTCTCACGCTCCCCCAGCTGTGGGAACAAACCCTGGGGGAGATGACCCACACCTTTTCCAGCATCCTCATTTTAATCCTGATCTTTTCCCTAAGAAAAGAGGATCTTTCTCCGCTCACGTCTGGGAAGGAGAGACAGCAGGGCTTTACCTTATGACTTGATTCTTTGGTATCTGACAAGGCACATGCTCCAAAGAAAGCTCACCGCTGGTCTCCTCCCTCTGCTTGGACGCCAGGTTTCACGAAACCAGTCTCCTAAGGCATCTGCCACCTCGCTCAAAGGTGTCAGAAATTGGCCGGTTCAGACAGATGTTCTTGGGGAAGGACAGGAGGAAGTCAGACATAGAAAGCAATTTCATACTAGCATCATATCCTCAACACGCAGGCTTAAAAAAAAAAAAAAAAAAAAAAAAAGTCTTTGTCAGAGTCCTTCTCATTAGGGAAAGATTATTCCCCTCCCCAAGCAGCTGTTTACTCTTCAGAGAGCCTGTCAGAGAGGTCAGACCAGCCCACCCCAGTGGACATCCTAAGAAAAGCAAAGAAACCTTTAAAATAGTGTCAATTCATCACCAAGTCTCAAACCCCCTGACTAGAACAACCATGGCACCTTACAACAGCTGAAATACTGGACTGAGTCCCTCACTTGTTAATTAGTTGCCCTCTGTTGATTTATACTTGCTGTCATCTGCTCCAGTCTAGCTGTATTTTCAGTGCTGCTAAGAACACACTCCTGGTAAAAAGCTTTGGAAATTCCCAGTGGTAATGCAACCCTTTTTCTTTCAGCTATCTTATCTGCAGGTATAAATGCCAACGTTTCTGCACCAGCACACATGAGCACCCCACAGCCATCCCTGGCGTCCCAGCATGATCTCCGGCCCTTTGCAGGAGGCTGCTCACTTTCTTCTGTTCTCTTCTCCCCGTACCCCCACCGCTGCCCAAACTCGCCTAGCTCTTGCAAGGGAGCTCTGCTCATCTCTCCTGGGGTTTTCTTGGGCTTTTCTTCCTTCAGAGGAGGGACACTTAGGAAACCAGCGATCAGATGGACTTGAAAGTGGGTCGTTGTTGGAATTTTTCATCCTCAAAGATCTGTAAAGTGGGTTGAACTTTTTTTTTTTTTTTTAACCTCTTGATGGTTGTGCTTCTGCATGGAAGAAAGCCTCCAGGGGACCTGAACAGGGGTCAGCTGTACCACCGATACCTCATACCATGCAATCCTTTGAGCATGGACCTAACTCTAAAGCTTTACACTACGTCCTGTATCCTCTTAACTGTGCCCATTAATCCCTATGGCTCAAAGCACTGGTGCATTCACATCTTCCCTATCCCCAATTTGCTGTGCTTCCTCCATCATAGACCGTGGTTCTCCAAAACATTCATCCCTGTCTCAAGCCTGAGCTTGCCCCTTCCCCTCGCTTCACAAGTCTTGCAGGGACCTCTCAGTCACACGTGTAGTCTGACGGCAGTGTGCAGGGGCACACCTGCACAGTTCCATGCTGATGGGCTGCTTCGGCTTTCCGGACAATTATCAAGTGACTGGGAGAACACCAAGGACACAGTTTGCTTGCAAAAATGATTCCAGTACATTTCACTTACAAGGTGAAAAAAACCAAACAACTAAACAAAAATCAACCAGAAACCACAAACCAAAAGGACCTTTATTCCCTCCTTAATTGTTCTTTTTTTACAGCCAATTTCCTGCTTCTTTTTCTTTTTCTTTTTTTTTTTCCCCTCTGCCTTTATTCAGGGCTGTTCCTGCTGTCTCAGGAACGGAAGCCCATTATGTTCAGTAGATCTATCTACATGTCTGAAGATAAGCACCAACAGAACTGCTCATAAAATCAGCACCCTGAAGAGATGAGATCATTTCACACGTGCTGTTTGTTTCCTGTTATACTGGGGAATTTACAGTGGCTGCTGGCCACTATAAATACTGAAGTGTCAAGAGGTGTTTCTCATATACTTTACCGCAATATTCACTGCTGCATTTTTGTCCTAAGAGTAATTTGATTTGTTGTAATTGATTTGGGTGGGTTTTCATTCCTAATTAACTGTTGTTATGATGGAATGATGCAATCCTTGTTCACAAACGAGAGCCGAGAAATGAAATTCAAAAGAGGGTAATAGCAGGAGGATGGAAGAGAGCCTTACCTACCAGGAAGACCAAGCGATGGGCTGGGAAGCCAATTAGCCATGATGTTGATTGGTGCTGCTCACATTAGCGGCGTGAGCGGACATTCTCAATCTTCCCACACTTGTGGTCAGGACCCTGCAAAATTAATTTCTTTTTAGGACTTAATAAAAAGGACATATATCAAGAAGAGCTCCCGAATGATGTTGTGGCAGACCTTGCCTTTTGCTGGTGATTGCACAAATCTGCCCATCACTAGATCTAGCAGTGGAAGGGCGAGGCCATGGAGCTCTACAAACACACATGCACTGCCGTCTCTGCAAAAATCTGCACAAGGGCACATGCATGGCAGAAGGAAAGACAGGGCTTGGGGAGAGAAAGGACATCCCAGCTGCCCCCCAGCCAGTCTCGATTCACTTTTGGATGCTGAAGGCCAGGAGCAAGCACTGAAATGCAGGTTAGAAGTGCGAGCATCTCGCCATTAGTCTGTCTGTCAGGCCAATCCATTTACCTTTGTTAACTGGAATGCATGCTGCTATTTCTCTAGTTGCTTATTTTCAAGAGATACGTTGAAAGTGCTTAAAATTTCTTAGCTGGAATCCTTTTCCGTTGTTAACCTTGATTTTGGGAGAAGACTGAAACCAGGAGTCACATAAATTCTTCAAGAAAATATGAATCCTGAGTCTTATGTCAGAGATTCCTTTTGAGAAAATTGTTGTACAAGTCAGAAGGTCTCTGTCAGCCGAGGCTTGAGATGAAAAGACTTTATTGACAGCACACTAAAATTCTCCCCTGCTTTTGCAATACTGTTGCAGCTGCTACGGCACTGATACAAGGCATGTTCTGTTAGTCTTTTCTTGGTATTTCCACCTCAATCAGATAATAAGGAGTGCGAACACAACTATGTGTATCACTTGAATAACTGAAGTAGGTGTTATTGCTGATAAATAGTACCTAGTTTCCCCTGAATTTTTCATTTTTTTTTTCATGGAGAAACCAGGTGGTGAAACCTAGGTGTTTTAATCAAACCAGAAAGTGTGTGTATTTGGCAATGGCTTTAGTATGGGTTTTGGCACCCCATGGTTCAGATGCTGTGGGTTGTCATTCCCTTCTGCAGAAAAGGCTCTAAGCTAGTTTGTCTGATTCACCAGGGTCAGGGTTCCCATGAGACCACTGCCCCCCCCCCCCCCCCTTCAAGGGGTCATCAAGGGTGGCTAAGTGGATTGAGCCAGGTAATTTGGGTGCCTGATTTTTCCTGTTTAGCCCAGAACTTCAATTTCCATAAGGCAAAATTGAAGTATTTCTAAATTAATGCCTTTATGGATTTAAGCCAAAATATTTCTGTTTTCCACTAGAATATTCTAATACTCAGATTTCCACAGGGGCAAAAATAATCTCTGCTGAAAAAAAAATACACTTTTTCAATCAGTCCTAGTAAATAGCTCTGGGCACAATCTTCCCTTACCTGGAATGAATGATATTATGGAAGGTCTTTGTCTCTTAGTTTCAAACAGATAAGCCGAGCTGAGCTAAGATAATGGTAGGCTGTGGTGGGTTGACCCTCACTGGGTGCCAGGTGCCCACCAAAGCCGTTCTATCACTCCTCAGCTGGACAAGGGAGAGAAAATATAACAAAGGGCTTGTGGGTCGAGATAAGGACGGGAGAGATCACTCACCAATTACCGTCACGGGCAAAACAGACTGAGCTTGGGGCAAATTAACTCAATTTATTAGCAATCAGTCAGTTTAGGGTAACGAGAAATAAAACCAAATTTCAAAATAACTTCCCTCCACCCTTCCCTTCTTCCTGGGCACAACCTCAATCCTGGATTCTCTGCCTGTCCTCCCCAGCAGTGCAGGGGGACGGTGGAATGAAGGTTGGGGTCAGTTCATCACACCTTGTCTCTGCCGCTTCATCCTCCTCAGGGGCAGGACTCATCACACTCTTCCCCTGCTCCAGCGTGGGGTCCCTCCC